>OY728135.1:1794661411-1795116411 GCA_963277665.1 Viscum album | reverse complement strand
ATATTTCATATATATATAATATTCTTATTACCAATAATGGGATTTATGAATGAAAAAAGGATCATGTCGCATCATGGAGATGGTAGTCCATATATACACTTGAGTGACACTATCATTTCCCATAATATTGATTGATAAGATATTAGACATGAAAGCATTATTCAATCCACAAAATGATGTCCTAAATATAATACCTACACATTAAAATAATTTTAATTACCATCCATAAAATATTGTGATGAAAAATTAATTATATCGTTATGTAGTGATGGAATGTTGCACGTACTCATGAGTGATACTTTTAGTTATTATTTGATGAGTATTAAGGCATAAAATGTTGTTTTTTAAATTGATAAAATATTTCATAATATTTAAGATACATACTTTATTATTTTTTGTAAAATATAATGTATTTATATGGTTTAAGTAATTGTTAATAAAATATTGACTGGTTGGAGAGATGATATATTCTTCAAAATTACTCACTTAGATATCTGATAAAGGGAAATAGGGTTAGAATTTTTAAAAGACCAAAATTTATAGAATGTGTGTAATGATGTGGAGAACTAAATTAGGAGGGGTATGGTATATACATAAGGCTCATTTTTTTGTAATTAATTGAGGGAGAATGTGTCCTTTTATACTTGAGGAGAGGGGAACTTTTTTAATTTAATGAATCAAATGAAATATAATAAGAAAATTATATAAGAAAATATAACTAAATAAATATAATGTTTTTAATATGGAAGGATATGGTTGAAATTTGATAAAAAAAAATAATTTATACCTATTTTTTTTAATGCCCATGTCATTGTTTAAACCCTATATTATCATATCTTAACAATAACCATGGAAACATATCTTTCACACAGAAAAGGTATTTATTTTACTTATAGGGTAAAAATTGACTCATAAAAGGACACTTGGTAACAATTTGTCCATTTATTATATCGTTGGTCATAAAAAATATTTTTCTGATTTTCAAATAATCAAATAATATATATTTTTTCAAAAAAGAGCATTGTTGTCAAATTTAACACTGTTAATTATGCTGACTTTAAAAACATCAGGAAAATGTTTATTGTTTGAAACATTTATTTTAAAAAAAATCCAATAATGTTATTTTAATTTTGAAAATTAGTTTTTTCATTTCAAATAACAGATATTATTATGTGTTTAAAAAAACATAATATTATTTATTTAAATTTCTATTAATTGAATAATTATTATATCAACATTGTATATGTAATAAATATAGTTATTTAATTGAAATAATTATAATTTCCCATCATTAATGTAGATTCATAAGGCATACAAAAAATATTAATAATTTTTATAACATATTGTTCCCCTATGTGAACACATAAATGAAGTTTAAAACTAAAACAATGACATTTTGTGACACTTTTTTAAAAGAATATAGATTGAATTTTTTTGGACAATTATTGAATAAAAATCTTATATAATATTTTAGGGTTATTTGAGTATAATTTAATTCATTGAATAATAATTATGATGGAATATTTTCGCCTTATCACATAGTTTTAACAAATATTTTCTAGATTTACCATTTACCGTTATGATAAATTTTTCCACGGTTAGTATTCATTTGAGAAAAAAGGGAAATGTTTAACAAATATTAACATCAATATTATATATATTTTATCTATTTTTTATGATTCAATTTGTAGAAGTGGTAGAAATTACGTTTAATATAAATGTATAAAAAAATGGAAAACATTTTTTAGAAAAAATTGTTATTAAGAAAAACGTGCTTATTTATAAATCAGGTATAATTATAAAAAAATGATTTTAATTATATTAAAAAATACTTATGTTTATTTGAGATCAAATTAAATGAAAAATGATACTTTATATGATAATAAAAATGATATTTTTAAAAAAATTAGACTTTTGAACTATTCACTAAATGATCAACCATTTCAAACACAATTACAAATATTTATCTGAGAGAAAATTATTATATGTTGATATAAAAAATTTCTTTTAATCTTTTCAAATATATTATATAAAATTTCTAAAAATTAATTATAATTTTTTGTCACAAAAATCTATAAAATATAATTATTTATGAAAACATATTTTTATGGATTAAAATTGCATTATTAAAATTTGTGTGATTAAATACATAGTATTTATATAGAGTAGAGGATTTTTATATAATTCATAAAGTAGTTAATCACATTTGTTTCCTATAATTTAATTTTTAGGTAATAATATTAAATTATAATATATTTAATAGTATATCAGAGTTATTTTAAACTCATAGTTTCCTGAAACACAAGAAATCAAAGATAATAATTCTATTTTAAAGAATAATTTCATAAAATATCTTGCTGTTACGTAGTTTAAATATGAATTCCACATAGTAATATTACATATGACCTCAAAAATGGGAGAAGGGATATGGGTATCATCTAGTATAGCCTTTGTAGAATATTGATGCATTCTTTCATTAGAAGGAATATGAATATAAGACTGACTCTTATGAGCTACTAGAACATTCAGATTAGCTTTATTGAAAGGGTCATAAGCCTACACCGAGGTGATTTTTTTATTTTTCAATTGTAACTTGGATGGTGTAGGGATATAATTTCGATCTAGTACATTTTGAATATGTTTTTTCCTATCTCTGAATGTAATGTGATCCTATACTGAAGCAAACGAAAAACTAGATTGAAGAGCCCCATCTAAAAGAAGAATGTTATAAGATTCATGTGACTCATCTTTTACTAGAATATATTGATTATATTTTCCCATTTGAGAAATATAATTTCATTTAAATGGAGGTTACACCTTGTATTATTGATCATTGTCATGGGATTGAACCTTGAAGTGGAATCAAACATGTCTTTTGATTACATGAATTTATTCCCAAGTAGTTTTTTTCCTAATCCATGAAAATTATCATCATTAATAGAATATATAAAATATTTTTTTTTAATTTTTCTTATGTAGGTTGTATTATATCATGGATGCCTACATATCATACTTATAGCTGGAATTAGTGTCCACACATATCAGTTTTTCTTCAACCCTTTAATGGGTTAGGTTTAATGATCTAGATTTTGATAATATGTTATTAAATAAAGAACCTAAACCCACTTCGATTCCTATCAATATTTTAATTTATAACATTTGGTTATGTGGAGCTTACACAGGGAGGTTTCCTTAGTCAAGTGGGATTTTTATGATGCTAATGAAAAAATCATCACAAATCCCTAGGCTCGTGTTAGTCATGCTCAGTGTGATGAATAAGGGATAACAAGTGATCAAATGTAGTATCTATAGAAGCATGAATATTGTATTAATTAATCCCAGATTTAATGTTCAAAATAAAGCTATGAACATGGGAATAAATCCTAAATTCCATGATTATAATGGTAATAAGATTCCTCATAATTCACTGGATTCCTAGTCTACAGATTGAAAAGGAATGATGGTAGACACACATGAGGGCGGCATGATGGAATATAGTGATTGGAATTTCATGTGACACTAATTAAATTGGAGGCCAATGTAACATATACAACTTATTTCTATAATAGAACAATATTGTGGACTGTGAAATGTATAATGAAATTGTTTTATATGGAATGAATAACCTTCCAAAATAATGACATATGACAACCCTAATAATTTTTATCGATTTATCCAATATTAATTACATACATTTACAAACAATGTGACCCAAAATGTGAAAAACTATATTTCCTTTATGTAACTATGTAAATTACATAATAACATAAAATAGAGACACATCAACATTATTTCAGGCTTCCATAAGATGCTCATAATATTTCATCGTACAAAAGGCTTTATGGAATAACATGGAAAAATACATAAGAAATTATGGAGCTATAAATCATGTTAATATAATAAGAATGTCACAACCATAAAAAAGTACAATAGATTTCACAATATTTATATCGATGGAACATAAAAATGGTGGTAATAATAAACATGAACAATGACACATTATATAGTACAATGACATAATGGAAACAACGGATGTTGGAAAAAATATTAAACATGAAATTATAAGCATATATCAAGGTTAATCACTAAGACAACATAAAAAAATGTTCATTGGATATCCCCTCATGCACCATAAATGGAATCTTCTAAGGCTAAAACATTATTCAATGGATTAGAGCGCTATATGGCAGCACCCATCATAATCATATCATGAACATGCATAGGTGTCCCAGAAAAAGCATATAATAATAACATATTTAATAACATTTAATCCCATTGTAATGTAGTGTGGGTGAAATAAATTTACTACCATGATCAATGTAGTATATGATCATAATGTTTAACAACCATTATAAATAATTATTATGGGTATTTACTACAAATATTTTTGGCATGGAAAATAAAATTGAATTTTAAGCAGCATAATGGGACACATAAATATTCATTAGAGTGTTTAATGATAGTGAATGGAGAATCCAAAAGTTTATAAATCATATGCGATTCAAGGGGGTATGTAATAACCTATCCCAAAAATAGGAATTAAGGATTACATGTGTAAGATATTGAAGATATTTGAATAATAAAGTGGAGGAGATAATCATGTACCATGATATAATGATACCAAGGGCTTGGGAGGATCCTTTTAATAGCTCGTAGAAACCTTTAGAGGAATCTTGGAATAATAGGGAGGAGTATAGGCATTCTCCATTGTTTTTAAGGAAGTGGAATGGGATCATGTGTGGGTTGATATAAAAAAGTGATGATAGATCATTAAGATTTCCCGAACATATGTTTGGAACATTATATAATAAATTAATCAAAAACACAATCCTTTACATTGATTAAACAAAATAAGAGTGGAATTCGTTATTTAATAATGAAAATGGCCAAACATATAATGAGAATAAAAATTTTCATCACATCTATGATCTATTTTTAGGTATTTTCTATTTTATTTTGGTCTATATTTTTCATTGGGTTTACATTTCAAATTTTGGATTAAAATCGATATTTTGGGGAGTTTAGAGCATAGTTTGGGCACAATTAGCGGCAACTACGTTCAATTCCAAAAATCTGTGTGGTAATAGTTTGTAACTGCTGTACAAATTATGCACGGTTGTGTGCTATAGCCTAGATAACCATGTCAATGTCAATGTCTGGACAGAAAAGTATACATTTTTACCACACATACTATATGGATTAATAGTGCGGGTCTTCTAGGTCAAAAAAAATTGTTTCTTTTACTCTTTCATACGTGGATTACGAACATTTTCCACATTTTGGCACTGTACATGTGATCTCTCACCCTAGGAGGCCCTCTCCCTCTTCTATCCTCCCTTGGGACTCAAATTTTGTGCATTATATTTTGTATACCTTCCACAAATCTTCTTTTAAGGGTCTCCTCTCTTCATTTCCTTCGCCAATCTAGTGTTTTCTCTCTTCTGTTTTGGGTGATTCATTTTCACCATTTATGGGGTTCCAATATTATGGTTGAGACCTGACATTGATGGTCAATATATTGATTTAGGTTCAAATATTGCTCATTTTTAGTGAGATTATTGTTCGGAGAGTGTTTTACATTAGATTATAGGGTTTCAATAGAAACTGTAGGTGGTTTTATGCTTAAAAGTTTCTTGATGAATGTATTTGGGTTTCATTAGTTTCATGTCATGATTTATAAGTTTTATTTATGGTGAGAATGTATTTTTTAGGTATTTTTCTTTTTAATTGATTTTCAATTGGGTTTTACATGCTAAATTTGTAAATTCTTGAATAGTGTCTTAGTTGTTTACATATGAATTTTTCTATATATTGATTAAATGTTTTAAAAAAGTTAGTATGAGGTGTCAAATAAATTTTTTAAAAACACTGTGTGAGTTCAATTGTGAATGAAGATTTATGTATGAAATGGTGTCCTTGGTGTGCATTGGGTGTGTATTGTATTGTGAAATATAAATGTGGTAATATATATATTTTTTAAATGTGTATGATCACTCAACGGGAAGCCTTGGTAGTTAGGAGTGCAGACTCAGACTAGTGGGATAATTATTTGAAAGTATATATGGCCCATTATCACTTATCATGATTGAAGTAGAAAACAATAATTAAAAATATTCGTGATTTGAGACTAGTAGAATATTGGATGCTTATCCTCTCTAGTGGATCGTTCAAGAGAATATGGTTTGGTATGGTTTGTACACAATAATACACATAGACATGAGGTTCTAGGGTCTTTATATCTAGCTAACACACATCGGTATTGTCCCATGTTAGGTTCTCTTTGACCATTATGCACTCAATGTCGTCATACGGTGTGGCTCCTGAGACACATGAATTGAAAAATTTGTTGTATTTGATATAGCATTTCTTTAAATGTATTTCCTTTAAATCTATTTTCCATAAAATTGTTCTTGAACATTGATCTCTTTTATCTGAGCTTGAAAATATATTTTTCATTCTAATGTTAGTTTATGGAATCTATTTTGGAGGATTCCTACAAAGAAATTTCTCACACCATGCTTACACATTTGAGTGTAATCATACTAAGTTTTGTTTGATATAAGTAAGGGTAATGTCTATAATGATTGTAGATCTTGATGCTAGTGAGTTTCGTGGATTGTATTGTGGATAGGGCTTGTGGGTGGAGATCCCCTTACATCATGTTGTTTTTGGATATTGGTATTTGGTTCTATTTTCTATTATCCCTCTTACGAATTTTTTATAAATCATGTAAACCTAAATTTGAAACCATGTAATGGCTTGTTTGGAATTGTTTTTCTATATTTGTATATTTTTATATTGTTGGTTGTGTTGTGTTGTGTTTTTATTATTGGGTAAAATAATTCACACTTTCTTGTACGGATACCCATACACATCTATAATCCCATGGGGATTGGTAATGCCCCTCAGGCCTTTCCACAGATTGGGTTGGTCAGTAGGTTGGATGGAGACTCAACTTGTTTCCTGAAAAAATGGTATCGTCAGATGTTTTCAATCATTAGGTCATTCTATGTGGGATGATTCTAGATAGACATGATCTAGGTCTGTCGGCGTTCGATGTTACTATTGTGAGTAATGTTCCTAGATATTACACCTCATGATAGTCCTCGAGTCATCATGGGATGTTGGAATGTTGTTATAGATTCGTTATCTACTGTGATGTGTAGGTTGCAGACTACACGTGGACACTGGGTGGGGGTAAAGTGGTTTAGTCATTTATGTTATCTTGTAATGTTTGATTTATTTTCTCTATGATGTTGTCGTAATTCTCTTAGTCATGATACATTGACAACTTTCTGATGTGACTGTATATTTTTTAGAAAACATCCCCCTCGGAATGTTCCCTCAAAAACAGGGGACGGATACAGAAAGAGTTCTCTCTCGCAGTTTATCAGAGTCTGGTAGAAGTGATACGTAAATTTGTTTAGTATTTGGGACTGGTTGGGGGTCCAATCCCAGCATCAATCAGGGAAGATGAGCCTGGATTGAAAATTTATAATTACGTGTTTTTCATGGGGAATAAGACTAGTATTTTTTGAGGTAGCTTAGAGCCTCATGAAGTAGAGGAATGGATCAAGAAGACTGAGTGCATGTTCAAGTTCATAGTCACCACTAATGAGCTCAGGGTGAAGACATCATTTTTTGTAGGAGGGTACCAGTAGGAGGTAGTGGGATGCAGTCGTTCTAGTTCAGAAGCATTTAAAATGACCTGGAAGGACTTCAAGGTAGTCTTTAATAATTAATAATACCCTAAGATCTTAGAATATGATTGATCCTTTTATTTTATGAATCCTTTTGATGGGGACCTAATGGTGATGGATTATGGAAACCATTTTGTTGATCTGGTTTGGTATGCTTCAGAGATAGTCTGTAATGATAAAATGAATGCTCATAGGTTTGACAAGGGTTTTTAGTGAGCGATTTAATCCCATAACTTCTAGTTTAAAATCAATACTTATGCTGAAGTGGGTGACCGAGATTGTATGGTGTAGAAAGAATGTAAGGAAAGTTAATGTACCTATTGAGCCATTTCGGCAATGGAAACTGGTAGATCTTCAGAAAATAAAATGAAGTGTGGGGATTACTTGAGGAAAAAATGTAGTAGCTCAGGCCAATCATCCAAGAAGCCTTCATATATGGATTATGATGCTGGATCTATTGTGTGACACCAATGAGATATGGTGGGACACACCATACATATTTTGGCATCCCCACCCAAGACCTTTTATCTATGTTGAGATTTGGGAAACATGTAGTGATTATGTAGGGATAAATTCTCATATAAGGGATGTTAGAATAATTCAAGATTGTGGGGTGTCAGTTTTTTGGTCGGGGTAGTAGGAGTAGATCTTCTTCTCGTTTGAGTCTGCTTAGAGTAGAGCATCCAACATGTGGTCATGGTAAAACTCAGACTGATACTAGTCACCTTCATTCCATGGAAACTGCCTTAACAAAATATTCACATTTCTATTTGATCAATTCCATTCAATGTAATCTTATGAATCATTAGTGAAAATTTATAAACTTTACAATAACTATAACCTTTCATGTAAAATATTTTATTTAATATAAACACATTAAAACTTTTATTATTCCCCTTTAACTTTATTCCATTAACAAGGCCAGCTCATACCATTACACAATATATATTTCCTTTCACATTTCAACTATAGTCTCATCATCAACCACAATATAATCATTACTCACACCACATTGCTGATTCTTTTCAAAAGATTTTATATTGGGACATTTAGTTATATAATGACCACTTATTAAAAACTTAAAACACATATCATTTTATGAATACTTAGCGAGGTAAATATTATAATCTTTTCATTAACCAAAATCGTAAATTTTGCATTATATTTCATTGCTCTGTGGCCATTTGCTCAAAATAAAAAAAATTATTATTCATATAAGGCATTCTATCAGGTGATTATTTCCACATTTTTTACACAAATAAAAAATAATAATTTCTATTACATGGTCTCCATTCTCTGAACTCTTATAAAATACTATAATTTTATTCATTCAGTGATTCCATGAGTTGGTTAAGTTAAACGTTGTTGATCATGTTCCATAAAAACTAATCATCCATGATCCGGACATTTTTCACTCCAGTGATCATCCCACTTAAAATCTCATTAGTAAGTAATCAACAAAATTCAATGTTAATCTCACTCCTTTGACATCACAATTTTGACTAAAACTAAAAGCATAGTGTGAGTATTACTTATAATAGTAGAAACCCACATAGTTTTAAAAATAATTATATATAGGAAGTATAAATCAAGACACATTCAATAATATATGACAACCAATGTTGATCCTATGTTATTCATAGTCATATTTTATTCAAATCCATATTAAAATTTTGTGAAGTGTTTGTGAAATTCGCAAGAATATCCCTAGGGAGTGTCAAACCACGTGTACAACATGGCCCATTAACGTGTACCAGAGTACCCCAAATATAGCTAGAACATTTTCTCACTGTTTTCACCCCATGATACTTTTATTCTAGATACACATTAAATTTTTATATCTAGATATGATGTATTTATTGAAATCTACTCACTCTTTCCTTAACAAAAACTATCCAACATATTCTTACACATTACCTTATCCTAATACATATCCTTATAAATGTCCTTATATTAATCACAATGGTTTTCTCATCCTTGATTTAAAGGGTTAAATAAAAATTATATCTAATGCAACTATAATAACATATTGTTTATGTATATATACATGACACCAATTTTGTGGAATACATAGAACATTACAATAAACAGACACTAAAAGACCATATTATTTTATTTCCATTGGAAACCCGGACAACTAAACCCTAGTATATAATAGAACAAAATTATCTCCCACTATGTTCTTCATGACTACCACCCATCTTAGACACATCATACCTAATAAATATACTCATAACCTAGGGAATAAAACATAAAAAATGGGTGAAATGAGATTTCATGTTTGGTATAACTTGTTAGACATATAAGAAAAAAAATTAGTATAATATTATGAAAACATGATCATAAAATTTTAAAATCATATAATGCATATAAAAGAGTATAGACAACTTTCATGAAAAACGATTTTTGGTTCATAAGACAAATGATACAAAAATTAAGAACATAATTCTTGAAATCATAACATGGTAATATGAAATGACGTTGTGGAAAGAACACAAGAATACAATATTATCTCCATAGTAGTCATAGAATCAATACAAATGAAATCTTAGTAGACCAAGTACATTACTAATTTAGTTTAAGACCCCAGTCTAGCCCTGTATTACAAAACTAAGTTCAGTTCTCATTCTATCCACGTAATACTAAACATAGTTCATATATCATTCCATACATTTATATATTATGAGATATTAATCATTACCCAATTCATTGGAGGTTGAAATAGATCCACCCATATCATAATGAATGCAGACATAAATGATTCCAAAATTAATACAAATCATATCATGAACCCTAAAATGAAATGGGTATCATAAACAAGTATGCATATCATATATTGTTGAAAAATAAACATGTTTCATAATAATTAAATCAAAAACATAAAACATGAATGAAAAAAAAATCATAAATGTATAGCCTTTGAATTAAAAATAGTTGTTCTAAATACAATAACATATAAAATAATTTATCCAGAGGATGAATATTAAAGGATACTCTTGATCATTTCCCAAAATGGAATGAGTCACACTAATTTATGTCATCTTAGATAGAATATAGTTTTAAAATATCATTGAAAAAAATTTCTTGAGGAAAACGTACATTGTTTTTTGAAAATTGATTTTTTAGAAAATATCATTTTGATAACCATTTTATTAAGAATAAATAAGGTAGAGAAATATTGAATAAAATTTGGCAAACATTTTATAAGATTACTTACTAATGATGCTTGAAAATATTTTGAAACATTGTTTCCATGAAATTTATTAAAATTTCATGAAAACATTTTCAAATACATTTTCATTGAAAATACATTGAAAAAATGAATTTATATAATGTCATGAAAAAAATTTCATTTAAAATGAATAGAATTTGTAAACATTTTAATGTAAGCTTAAATGGAATTTTGATCATGGCGGTTGATAAACCCAAACACACCGAACTTTCCTTTTACAACATAAAATATTTATAAAGGTTCCTCGAATGGAAGACAAAAATAATATTCATTATTAAAATACCTTTTAAAAAAGGTATAAATGGGTAAACATTTCTTATAAATATCATAGGATTGTAATTGAAAATTTATGGAAAACATTTTTTACGACACAATTTTCAATGAACATTAAATTCTAACCGAAGAGAGAGGTAATGAGATACATTATTAAAAACAATATCCTGACTATATTTTATACCAAATAGGGTAAAAATGGTACCAATACATCAATATATCATAAATAAAAATAGTATTACATAAATAATGAGTGTTCTTGTGATATTGATTATTATATTTCATGAATGAATGAATAATCAAAAAAAATTTCTTAATGTTGAGAGTTTATTTAAATAAACACAAATAACAAGGTAAATTTTAACCATAATCCCTATGTATGAAAATGAAATTGCATAATTATTAAAACATAATTAAAATAATAGATTCAATATATTATAGTTAAATGATAATATATACTCCTTGTATAAAAATATAGGTTCATAACATGGAATGTGTCTCAAAGAAAGAAAATTGAGACAAAAAAGTACATTACTTATTTGGTAACTTTTGAAACTGAAAACCCATGATTTAAATACAATAAAATGGTTATGTAAATACAAATGTATTAAATTATAATAGGAATATAATACATAAATTGTAATTATATATACTACAAAAAATAATTTATTCATGAATAATGCATGCATCTCGCAAAAATAATGAGTGGGATCAAATTCACCTTCTTTGTGTCTTGACTCTCATAGTACCCATTCAAAAGTACTATATTGTAAATATGGATTTGTTATAAATCTATAAATTAACCATATTAATACTTTTAAAACAATATATTATTTATTATTTATTTTTATTACCCTCTTCTTAACAATTCTGTGATAAGGTTTCACTTCGGTTAATATGCGTGTTTTTTCACAGGTGTCTTAATTTGTTATATATTTGGTACATATACATATATCATGATTTCTAAAAGTAAAACAAAAATTATTGTATAATTTATATTAATTATATTTGTATTATAATATTCTTTATAATATATAATTATGAAATTGACCTTTGTTTTCATGGAGATGGTAATCCATACACACACATGAATGTTAATTTCATTAAATTGTTCTGTTGAAAGAAATAATGTAAATGTATTATATGTATTTAAATATAATTATTAATGTAGGTTTATTTTATAATATATATCATATATATTTACTATGTTCATCATTAACACCTTCCATGTAGTGTATGAACGAATCACATTGCTATGATTGTGTTGTAGTCCGAACATCCTCAAATGAAATTATCACATTAAAACGAAATGGAATGTATAAAATATGTGTTTCAAAATAAATTAAATATAGTAAAGGCTTAATTAATTTAATTTATATATTATATAAATTTATTTTCCACCATAATTTCTACTATGAGAGTGTGTAATGTAAAATTCAACAATCATCGTTTAGTGATGCGGTAGTTCGCCGTATGCATAAATATTATGTTCTATTACCCATTAGATGGTGGTGTGTGTAATTATAGGATGAAACATTATCATAACAAAATAAAAGAATATTAATGATTCTGGTGATTTTATACAATCATTGAATAATATTATTTAATGTAGTGTATAAAAAATATAAAAGAAAGGAGTTTCATATAAGGTGTTACCTCTTAATCGGATGACTCTGTTTGGTTTTCTTCAAAGGTATTCCTTGGAAGGATTTCATCCAAAGTGATTATTCACAGAGGAATAGTGGTATGGATGTTAGGGAGCTATTTGGGTTGATTTTTTGGAATATTAAGTGCCCTAATAGGTGTGAGGAAGTTGGATGAAATAGAGCCTTTTTATAATGGTGTTGGAGTGTCACTCTATTAAAAATTCAATACAAAGAACCCAACAAACGTTTTTCTTATTAAAAGTTTATAAATAATGGTAAAATGTATATATAAGGGTGGATGGGGACTAAATATAGATAAAACATTGTTATAGGACTAGTTTATTGGTCATTTTGGTGCTTAAAGTTATGTAATAGTCCATTATTAAGCTTAATTTAACCATAACTATTGTATATAATTTTAAATACATTCCATGATATTTTTTGGAAAAAAACTATGTTGAAATTATTAAAAAAGAATTATTATTACAATTGAAAATATTGAAATCATTTTTAAAAAATTTACACACAAAAGTGGCAGATAATATTTTAAACATAATCCCATAGTAGGGTTAATGATGATGGTGTTCAAAGTAAAAATTATCAATCAATTTCTATAATTTTATATCCAATTTTTTTTTTAAATTTTATTATAATGAACTAAATTGGTTTAATTGATAAAAATATTTTCTAATTATAATTTATAACCAATTAAATTGTAATTTATCATTATAAATAAATTAGATGAAATAGCAGTTTTGAACCAAAATGTAGTATTTTTCACATTACATTATAAAATAGAACATCGTAGAAAAATAATAAAAATTATCCCTAACTTAATTTTTATTATTGAATTTTAAAAATGATGTTAATTTTGAAATATAATATTTATAAAATTTACAACATTTAGATTTAAAATACATTCACCATCAAATGGGGGAAAAGTGTGTTAAAAAAAATATAAGATTTTATGTGTAAATTCTGGTTTCTTCTTAAAATATGATTATAACTACTATTGGATTAATATATAAAATATTTAATGGGATGTATAAAATATATATTACATTTAAATTGATTAATTACTTTAATTATTTAAATTTATTAAAAAATAAAAATACTTTTTGTGAACAATAATAGTTTTTTATAAAAATGCTCCCTTAATATTCAATTGGTTTTTATATTAATTTACAAATAATTTTCAACTAATTAATTCATGTTATATTTTTTATGAAATTATATTTACATAATTTTGTTAATGATATTCATAAAAGATTATATAATCACTAGATAACATATTATCATATTTTTTAATAATATATTATTGTAATATAGAACTCTATATTTCATGTCATGCATGCCATTGAGGAATGTCAGACTAGAATAAAATGTTAGTTTGAATCAGTGTTCTGTATAGATGAAGATAACAATTATATTTCTAATTTCCAAAAGTAGCTCACCACTAAGATGGTGGTCGGACTGGTGGGTCACATGATCGCATGTCCAACTCCAAGAATGCTTTAGGCTACCGACTAGACTAAAGATACTTTTTAACATGTTCTTGGGGGGAACTATGCCTTAATAGTAAAAAAGTAATTCACAATGTATGATGAGAAATTCAGAACAAATAGTGGAAGCATATAAATAATATAAACTGCTGAAAAAATAAATAAATAATATGAACTGAATAAATTAAAAGTTTGGAAGTAGCTAAAAAACAAATATAGAATGATGTCATTCCATGATGTATGTAATAATTTAATACCATGAAAAAAATAATTCAAGCATGGGATCTATGTTTTAATGAAAAAGAACAATGTGAAAAAACTGCATTTCTTGAAAAGGCTCAGTCCTCTTCATCCAATCTACATCCTATTTAGCAAGAAACACTCAAGAACTAGATACATCATGCATCCCTTTTCCAAATTTGCAAACATATAATATATTGTTGTACCAAACAGTTGCTGAGTAGGTTTTGAATTAAAGCAACACAACTAAATAAAAATAACTACAACATGGTCTGAGTTCCCAAGAGGATACCTTTTCCATACCACCTTCTTTGACCTAATCTAGGAATCTGAATAAATTACTTGTATGAATCCATATGTATATACGCATAAATATATAAAATCCTAGAAAATAGAACGTAGAAAAAAAGATTTCATACCCTGAAAGTTTTTTATAGCTTGGGGACTTTTTTATGTGTCAAACTATTTCTGTTTCAGGGAATCATAAAGGTATAATAATTCACAAGGAAGTTGAAGTGATTTTAATTGAATCCTTCTTCATATTATCAGTATTATTATATAAAATTTTAGAGTTGGATTATGAGACTTCCCAAAGGTATCACTACTATATATCCTTCAATTTATCCAATTCCACTGATCCCATCCATGGAAATCATCTTAAATACCTTGTATCTCTTGAGGTTGGGTTTTACCAGGATTCTATCCTAGGTTTATCACATGAGGATTTTTGTATAAATGGAGTCTTAGTGTAGCCACATTTACATCGAGTACATCCTTGATTGTCTCTTAGAGAACCGGTATCACTCATGAGTGTATAAAAAACCTAGGGAAAACCTTGTCTGGAAAATCCTAGGACATAAAATCCCTAGAGTGTAGTGTGATATCCAATCAAGAACAAGGATTCTATCTATGGGGACTTAATGTGGAACTCGGGTTTTTGCTAACATCCCTGAATTTAATTATATTTCAAAGAAGCATATATCATAGGTTACACATTTATAATGAAGGAAAATCGATTTAAAAAACTTAAAAGCCACATAATTTCTGGTTTTTTAAGAACGATATTCAAATCCAAATATAAGTAACATAAAAAATATTTATCAAAACAAAAAATGAATAAAGAAACAATGTCATTACATTTTGGGATGATATTAGAACCCATACATTAGACGATTTTTATTTTAAAACTTGACATTAATCTTGTAGAAATAAATCACCATTTAATTTAAAATCACTATCCAATGTTTATTAAGGAAAATCACATTACCAGTTAAGGAGGAAAATAAATGAATTTTTTTATTATAATAGCATAGCACATTTGTAATTATTACAATTAATCATTAGGAAGATACAAACCAATAAATGCCCAAATTTCATGGTTCACATTTTTTCATAATAATTTTTTTGGTTAAAACTCAACCAAAGAGGGTCTCACAAAAATATAAATTTAATAAAATAATTATTCCGGGAAAATATAATTTAGACTGATTATGTCGGAATTCCCAAAGGGTTATTCAATGATGTTTTAATACATTAAACTATTTGGATTACCTCAAACAAGGGCTCAAAAATCAAGGAAATGTGTTTAATTAAATTATATTAACCAAAATTGAGTATTGTCAACAGGCACTGACAATCACAATAAACATGCACTGTAAAAGACCCAATGAAATAATGGGGAAAAGAGTATAAATCATACCTCATAGTTTTAGTATATCCCATGCTCTACAAAAATCTTTGATTTGACTGAAAATTGGATAAATTAGAGGATATAAGAAAGACCCCAATTTTCGTTAAAAACATTTAGTATAACATTGTGCAATGGAGAGTGAATTAAACCCAATGATTCTTGTTGAGGATGATTATAAAAACCAATGGATTTATAATTCTTCTAACGACGTTGAAAATAGATATGAATCAAAGGTGCATCAGACATCCGAAGCAGTGATATGGGGTGGCACACCACTTGGAGAGGTGTGGAGCGTGATACACATGAAAGGTGAGGGAGATAAGTGAAAATAAAAAATAAATAAATAAGAAATGATGAAAAAAATAAATTAAAAAATTAAAACTATAATATAAAATAAATAAAAAATAGGAAATTAATAGAAAATATCAAAAAAAATAATAGATTAATAAATTTTAAATTAATTTACTCATCTAATTATCAATTTTTATTTTATTACATATGTTCATTCATTTTTCAACGATTTTTATTTCATTATATTATATTTATTAACTTTAATCCATATTAATTATTATTACCTGAACCTTATGCTTGGGCATGATGTATTATTTTACCTAAATCCTATGAAACTATTGAAATAGTTTATTAGCTGCTTGGGACCCACAATCAGATGTTAGGTAAAGTATATTTATATATTTACTCATACACACACACATGGATAAATATATACATATACTCCATGTATATATATATATACACATACCGATATTATTTTCCCGGATTAAAAGTAAAAATAATTAGACAAATATTTTATATTTATTATCAAATCTATATCATAATTATCTCAATGAATAGTTCCATCAAACAATCATTAAAACTGATATGTTAAAAAAAATTCTACATTATATGAATTTATGTGGACAGTTAATAATATTTTATCTAACCCAAAAATAATTATCCACCCATATATATATATATAAGCAAGTAATATGTATATATACAAACATCTATATATGAATAAATATTCACTCACACACATATATATACACACATATATTTAATAATCATATATATATACATTATATATATATAAAAATTGAGTTTTTTCTAATATAATATTAATAAAAAAATAAAAAAAAATTATTATTTAATTCCATCAATCAATGCCCTGATTAGTATTTTGACAGAAAAAACCATTAAAAATGATAACAACTAATAAATTAATATTTAATGCACATTTTTATTTTATTTTCCAAATTAATAATATCACAATTATTAAATTTCCCACATATTATTTACACCACAACACAATTTATTAATTGTGGAAATATATTTTAATTTTTGTTGTTTTCACCAAAAAAAAATATTAATATTAATAATAAAATTATTATTATTTCTAAGTACCCAAAAAAATTAAATACCTAATGAATTATCTTCAGGTAAAATATGACAAAACATCCAATTCACACAAAAGGTATACCCATCCTATCATAGACCCTACATTATAAACTAAACTGTGGTTTTATATTTCTCATACGATACACTATTTTTGAGAAATTAATTATATATTATTAATAAAATCCGAATAATAAATCAATTTAATAAAATATGTACATTCATCTCTGAGGTTCCCAAACACCCGATGAAAATTAAACCTATACTTTTCCTATTGTATGGCTGATGTTATGGAACTAATGATGATCTCTTATTTCTCATATAACACAGAATTTTATAGAAATACCATTTTTTGGAAAACAAATCCCACAGACATAAGAATAAATATATTGATTATTTTTATTCTACATCCATCAATAGTCTACGTGTCTTAGAATCTTGTGACGACTGACCATTTAACTCTAAAAATATTTCATAGAATATTTTCATGTTAAAGGGAAGTCATTTAATCATCATTTAATTTATCTCCATTTTAATTTTAATATAATTAATTTTATTATAATTTCCATAAAATGAACATCAGATTGTCATGTTTTGGAAATAAAACGTTATGGAGCTTGATTTTAACACCAGTCTACCAATATAACAAAAAATTTTAATTTCATTTGATTTTTATCAGGTTCAAAAGATGATACGTTTCTATATTAAGTGTAATACATGATTAAGTTATAATTTTCTGTATCATAGGACCTCATAAAGAATAAATATATATATATAATAACTATTTTCAATGTTGCCTGAAATGAAAATTTTCAAATTGATTAAATTAATTACAAAAAAATACTTCATAAATACTCAAGGTGTTATAATATTTAAATATTTCACACTTGTCTCAATGTAGTTAATTTATACTGATTTTCAACTCGAAGGTCACTACACCAAACACCATATTATATTTTTGGTAATTATATTCATGAACATCCATTTTACTTGAGGTATAGGCTATAAAAATATCATCCTTTATTAACACATATCCCATGACCTTCATCGAGTCATCATTATATACCAAAAATAGTTCCCTTCATGTGTGTATAATACATATAGGTATACTGAGAATAATCATTACATACTCATTGAATCCCTATTGAAATTAATTACTTCAAATATACATGAATCTATTCTGAATTAGTATTTTAGTGTATTTGACAATCATGTTAAATTTATCACAAATCGATGATAGTACAAAGTAAATATATGGAATGTAAGGATTTCTGTCACAAATCTTGTCCTCACCCATCCTATAAATTTCCATAATATATGGATGGTCAACATATATCCCATTTCTTGTGATAATATTCAATAGTAATGAGACATATTTTAACCAGAAATCACAATTATTTGTAATGTTTATAAATCTTCATTATTTATATGTTCATTAGAATAGTTCTCAGTTTCCTTTTACAATCCTCCATGAATTTGGAAATTATTTAATATCATCTACAAATACAACCAAATATTTTTTATTTTAATCCCTAAATACACTATTCCTCAAGTCCATGAACATATTTACAACATTTGTGAGACCTAATGGGATTAAAATGAACACACAGTGCTGATACAATGTTTGAAATGCATCCCTTGGGATATCCACCATCTAAATACATTATAAATGATACCCATTCTGAATATCCACCTTGGAGAAGTACTCGTATTGACATAACTAATCGAACAAGTCATCAATCCATGGAATCATGTTGTTTTTTGTTATTTTGATCATTCATATTAAACGATAATCTATATAAATTCACAATTGAAAAACTATCATCCTAATTATTTAGACTAATACACCCTACATTAACGCACTTTGACATCTAAACCATTTATCCAAATACTGAAATATATTTTATTTAGCTTTTCATGTTCCAAATAAGGTCTTATTTCATATGGTGTTTGAATAGTTCTTGTAAACATATATGATCTGAAAAATGCATAAAACCAAAATTGAAATTTAGGTTCCCTATTCATGAATGAATAACTAAATTACATTTCAACACTTAATTTTTTGTATTGACCTAAAATATTTATGATATAGAAAACTCTCCCTTAATTTCTTCTTGATTTTGTTCATTGATTTTTACATGCAACCCTTTGATTATGGGAACGGTTCACATAGTGTCATTATTCCATGATTATAATGAACTAGACATTAGGGTATGTGAAGTGTGGATAATTCAAATATTCTTTTTTATTATTGTATTTATCCTATAATAAATCTTAATATATGTTTCGATTATTTTCACACCTATAGAATTTTATTGTCCACATTAGGAAATATCAGGGGTGCTTCCACCAACACATTTGACAAGTGTGATGTAGAAATATCATAACACAATTATAGTTTTTTCGTCACACTAGTTGACACAATTCCTCATTTCAATTATAATCTCTAAGACAACCTTGATATTTTTTTATCTCAATTTTAAAAATTAAGTAATACTAGAAAATTTCCGCAAAGATATCAATGTATGGTATCACAATGGATTTTGATAGACTATGTTTCATAAAACCAAATAAGTTTTCATCATTACATTTCTAAGTAAAGATTATATTGTAGGAGTTCATGAATGTCTTAATAAGTTTTGATTATATTGCACTATTGAATCAACATATTTATTCACAAGGGTAGGAAAATCCATTTCAATAATTTTTCATAGAGAGGATGGAAAATACTTGATGAAAGAAATTATAATTCCTTCCACCCCATAACATAAATATTTTCCTCTGTATTTATATTATTAATCAACATCCACTGTAAATTAGATTTTCCCTCTCTATGATACACAACTAGTATGACCATCTTTTTCTGAGAACATTAAAATATGGATAATATCTCTTAAATGGATTTGAATCATTATACCATGATTAATAAATTACATGATTCATTAAAATCCAGAAGACTTTATCTCATAATGGTCTCAATTAAAAAATGTTCATTATTAGGGGGATTAGGGATTTCCTCTTAATTCATTTTTAAATTCATAATATAATTCAACTAATTTATTATGATTACAATGTTTTTAATTTATACTCTTATCAGTTTTGGAATCTTATTGGGGCAATAAACATGTTTTCTAACCCATTTGTGGTTTACCCTGTTCCTCTTATTTACATCAATTCTCCAATATAAATGTATAATAAGGGATGATTATTTGTAAACTATTAAATACATTAATTTGATTTAAAAAACATTCAATGGAATATTTATGAATGTCATTTATTAACATAACTTATGATTATATAGACTTCAATCTATATTATCCATGATCATTTGACTAACATAGAACCATATGAGGATTTTTGTTCCCTTAATAAGGGGTTTTAATGAGATCGTTAATTTACCAAAGATTATCCCCTAGGATTATCAAACTTTGTGTGTTGAAAGACTAGTTTTCATGCACTATTTCCTGATATATTCTTGTTTAATGTGGTGTTTTCGTGTTTTACCCCATGGTAAATATATTCAATAGACATATTCACTTAATGTATTTATAATTTTGTTTAATTTAATTGAACCCAATTATTTTATAAATTAAAAAAATTATTGATGTATTCTTTTGTTTAGTCTTACCCCTATATATTTCTCTAGAGTAATATAATCCTAATACCAAAAAATAACTACAGATTCCTTTGATTCAAACTGTTACAATTGTTGTCTTTATTATACATTAACTAATGATTTATTACATTAATTTGAATACAATAAAACATCAATAATTAATAAGTATATTATCATTTATTAATTAGGTCATTACAAAAGAATATAAAATAATTGGGTACATCTCCATTATTGAAAAAATTATTAACATGCTCATCATATTCCATCGCACATGAAACTACATAGCATAACCTAGGGACATACATAAGAAAGGGGTGATATATAAATCCTTGTATGAGAATACATAAATAATAATATAAAAAATGTGTTAAATTATAGAAATATGATTATAATGTGATATGAAATGGTTAAAAATCATAAACATGAACAATGCGGCATGATATAGAATGATAATATAATGAAGACATGTGAATGTGAAAAAAAACATATATGATATCATATAAATATTTCAAGGATAACCAGCCATACAAAATAACATAATTTTATTTGGATAAAAATTCATCCACCATACATGGTATCTCGTGAGGCTGAATCATTACCCAATTCATTACTGTGCTATTATTGTACACCTATAATAATCATATCATGAATATGCATATGTGTACCAAAAAGACCATATATATAAAAGAATATTTAATCACGTGTAATAAAATGATAATGGTTTGTGGATTACATAAATTTAATTTCCAAATCACTTAATTATAACTACGTAATATTTAACACACGTTATTGGAAATGGGTTTGTGTATTCACTACACAATTGTTTGGAATTGAAAACCGTAGTGGTATTTCTGCAGCATAATGGGGAAAATAAAAGATTATTTGAGGGATTAAGGGGAGTGAAAAGAGACTCTATTCATTTAAAAATAATAAGGTTATTAAGGGTTTATGGAAGAACGTATCCCAATATTAATAATTACTTGTAAAAGGAAGAAGATAATGAACATGCTTGAATAAAGATAGGAAGAAGAGTATCCCATACCTTGAAAGGGTGACTCTGAAAGTATGTGATAAGATTCATAATATGTTGGAGAACCTTTTGAGGAATCTAGAGAGGGTTTAGAAGATTAATTATCTACACAGTGATTTTTAGTGGGGAGGAATGGGAGATTAAATGTTCTTATTTAGGGAAATATAGGGAGTTTTTTTATCATTTCTCAAAATAAGTTATTTACTCAATATAATATTGCAATAAAAATAAAAAATCTTCCTTGTATTCACATGTTTTATGATAATGGGGAGTTTTTTTGTTTATTTTATATGGCTAAATTCCAATTATAAGAAGATATATTGCAAGGTGTTTCGGATGTGAGTAATATTTTAATGAAATGATATTAAAACATTAAAATATATAATAGGAATGGGATGATTCATGAAGGATTTATAAAATTAATCAAATAACCCAAATATATTATATTATAGTTGAATTATATATTCCTCATGTGTAACTTTAATAAAATAATATTACATCACTTTTGGGACATTATGATGTTATCATACACACGATATATTTATACAATGTTTAGTATTTACTGGAACATTCGACCATCTCAGAATAAAAAATCACCACTAGAGAATTTCAACAATTTGATTCAAAAAATAGTATTATATTTTACCCAAAATATGTTTTTGAATATATAAATTTTCACTTTAAAACAGAATTGATATTTATTTTTACAAAGTGGGTTTTTACAATAACAGTTTTTGAACACTTATAACAAATTATTTATGACTTTTTACAATTATATTACCATATATACTGAATAAATATTATTTAATAATAAATTTTCATTGAAATATAATTTATTTAAAGAGGTTATCAATTTATCAATTTAAATTTCTAAATTGATATAACATATTAACCTAAAATACAACATTTTATTTTTCATATCAAATTAATATTCTTCTTAAAGGTAACAAAAATAAGAATAAAATATAACAATTATTACATTGAAAAAACAATATCAATATTCATATTTTTAGATTCTTGGTACATAAGATTTTATATCATAGGTAAATAAATCTATGTAATTGTTCACAATGGTAATAAATTCATGTCGTGTTTCACCATATATGGTATTGGTCATCATCTCAATGAGCATGAACTTCTCTAGTAAATGGTTTTTCACATACCTTAGTTTTTCATTCATAGATTGGGCATGATATGGGTCAAATCCTGATGATGGTATCTCCCTTGAAATCTCTAACAAACTGGTCCTCATATGTTTCAATCTAATTGATTGAGGTCATCATTATATTTTTCTTTATCAAATGGATTTTTATAATCTGTTTAATAACAATAATAATAATATCATTGTTCAATAACAATATTATCAATTAATATTACCCATAAAGGTATTTTAATTTCTTTAGGAAATAATAAATCCATGTTAGGTCATGTGTTTTCTGTAACCATAATATCGAATAAGACACCTAATGAAATACCATAAGGAACTTTTATTTATAAAAGTTCATGTCGTTACATGGATGTAATAATGTTTCATCATCAAATAACCATAATAAATTAATGGAACTGTCTATGGAATGTTTATAAAGAGATAATGGTTGATGGATTTGGTTTCAAAGGTTACATGTCCCATTTTTCCATCTTAACATGGTTGAAATGTCATAGGGTGTCTACGTGACATGTCTATGAATGTTTTCATTACATAGTCGACATATTCAGATGTTGTCATGTAAACCAGTTGACATGTACAACATCGTACCTTTGAACAATCTATTAATTCATTTTATTTATTAGATTATATGACTAGGATGTGCAAGGGTGGTCACATGGTATTTCTATCATGTATTAGGGTCATTATATGATCTTTATGACATGTCTAAATATCATCATGTGACCCTCTATTCATGTTTGATGGTATTCACATGAACTGGGATAACATTCCTGAGGGTCATCACATGATTCAAATGACATGAAAATGGGTCTTCATATAAACAATTCTAATATGCATATGGGTCATTGCATGAAGGAGGCTAACACATCCAACATATTCATATGACAATAAATGACATTTACATGGGTTACCACATTAAATAGATGACATGTATATGTGTCTTTATATTTACAATGATCGCATTTAGTTGGTATTTCATGTGATACTTAATAACATGCACAATGGTCTTTACATGATCTATCAGATGTGTCTCAATTTTTTCAAATTATGATGGAAATGATCATTTGAAACCTATCACCCATTTAACTCAAACACACCTTATGTTCCTTCTCAGGAACCCTAAATTATGATTAGGATGCATCCTATAAATTTCATAGTGTTTTTTATGAGTAAACATATTTATACATCATGTGATCTAGCTTACATACGAAGGGTCCTTTTCATGATCAAAATTGTATTCTAAAGATCTATATTCATATCAAGGATGATCATGTGAAGAATAAAAACATATTTGGTAATCTATTATGTTACTCATATGAATTTATCTTGTAAAATTATAATAATAACTATCACAAAACATTCTTGATCATCATCTGAACTGGTACCCTACCTGGACTATGGCAAGGTGTGAAGGGAGTTCCCTAACAACAGAGTCCGGTAAAATTTATTGGGTATCATAAATAAAACATGGGATTGATTTACCCACATTTATAATCATAATAAAACCAACAGAAATCTATAAATTTAATATGAAATTTCACACCATACAATTCATAAAAAAAATAAGAATTGATTGGAATAGTTTAAAACCAACAATAATGGGGGCCATTAAAAGGAGTAGAATGTATATCCCCTGAACCACCACATAGAAATGGAGAATTTCTTCCAAAGACTTCTCCAAGAACCTCACCATTTAAGGATGCTAGAAACCTAAACCACCATCTCCAAATACCATTCCTTTTCTGTATCAAACATTACCATGTATAATTACACATAATAGTGTAAGTAGGGTGTGATCCTAAACCCAATAGGAATCCACCCATGAAAATATTATATGCTATAAAAATTATAAGACAAAAATCATGCAAGTATTCATAATCATGAAATTATTGTATCAATTTTAAAGGGATGAAACATTAAATTAAATATTTTTTTGGATGAAGACTTTAATGATTGAACTATTCCAATGGAAACACAAATGATACTAAAATTTTAAACCAAACACACCTTATGTCGATTTTATGTACCATTTAACTAGTCATCACTAGTCATGGGAAATACCCCTAAGAACTAGCTAACAATGGGACACATCGTACATCGTATCTTGGTTAAATGTGGAATAGGAACAAAAACAAACAGCATTTTCATGCATGGTCCACTAGTAGGGAACAAACCAATAACCTATTTGTCTCCAATAAATCATCATTATTTAGTTAGTGATTTCATCATCTATCTATAAAAGTGAAACAAGTTCAAGGGTACTTCTGAATCATTATCATATTAGTCCTAGTCGACCACTGAGATACTAGGGATTCCCATTTCTGCTCAATCAAGTTACACATGTAATAAAATTCCATTTTGAAAAAAAAACATTCACATATAAATCACACACACACAGAATAGCACAGTAGACACGTTCTGCACACTCAATTTAGTTCATTAATCCCAATAAAATTTTTATAAACCAACATCAAGAGGTGTTACAAGGGGATTCACAAAAAATTCATTAAAAATCCACTTATAAGGACAAACACCAAACAATACCATACCAAACCATAATTTTCAAAAATAAAACCACTTATTAATTAATTTTAGGAATCATAAAATAACCCCAAATTATACAACATGGAATAAACTTGAAAAACTCCCAATCACTTGTCAAAATAAAACTTCAAAATTAAACACTTAATAAATGATATCAAATGTAACACCCCAGGTAAATAAAGAGTATGAAATTTTCACATTTATCCATATTTGTGAATAAAATATTAAAATGACTTTAAAGGGGATGGTATGCTCGATGGCGTACCCATCACACAACAACGAGTTTCATGGGAATCTTACGTTGCACTCTAATAATAAAATAATATTATTTTAAATAGTAGTTAACGCCTAGCCGTTGTAATGGTGGGAATGAATAGAACTAACTACAAAATGATTATATATGTTTGTCATATTTTTTTTTACTTTTTACAATAAATGTTATAGGATTAAAAATGTGAATGAATCCAATTTTAAGCGTAAACATTCTAATATTTTTTAAAAGGTCGATTAACCACCTTTTGATGGTGAACCTCTTTTAAATATAATTTTTGACAATTTTATGTGTTATATTTGACAAAATAATATTCTTCTTTATAATTGGGACATCAAAATTTACTTTGTGTAAATTTTTGGTATTTTTCCGAAAAAGTTCAATTCTTAATTAATAGTGAAAAATGTTGTATTTTAATTCAAAACCTCTTTTTAATCGAATTTATTTATATTATTAGATTATCTTTTGAATTGGTTTTAAAGTTAAATTAGAATATATTTTTACCATTTAATCCAATAGTGGTCGTTGGAATTAATTTCACTTTGAAATCGGAATTAAACTACTGTCAATCTTTTGATACATTTTGTTTCATAAAAACACGCTATTTGTTTTCACAGCAGGAATTAATTATTAATTATTTAATGCAACTTAAATGTTCTGAATTTTGTAAAATAGTCATATTTTTTTAATTCTTTATATCAAATATAGCTTAGGGTGAATTTTTGGTAATTTTCTGAAAAACTTCAATTTTTGATGAATAGTGAAACCACTAAGTGGTTCTTATAAAAACTGATTTTCTGTTTAAATGAAAATTTTCCACCTTTGTGATTTGAATTTCAAATATCCGACATACATGGTTGTTATTAATAAGTAAAATGTGGTTCAATGGGATTAAAATAATTTTTTTGGTGAATAATAACTTATTATGTTTTTAATCGCGATTAGAGGTAATTAGTGTAGTTTAAGGTAAGAATAAGGTTTTAATAAAATGAAATGACCTAGACACATGTCCTACCCTCATTGGATGTGGCATGGCCGACCAAGACAATCCATGGGTCAACATGGGGACCAGATGGAGCCACTTTGGTTGGAAAATGACATAAATACATGTTTATTTAATGTTAAAGTAAAAATGACACAAACATGAAATGTTTTACTAAAACAATTTTTACATGGGTTTATACAAGTCATATTTTTGTCTGTAAATAGTAACTGGATATCTAAAAATATTTCCTACATTAGAGTATTTTTTTTATCATTTTTAAACATTAAATAAATTAAATTATTTATGAAATCATGATGATGCAGCGATGACCTCATTATTTAACGATTGAAATAAAATTGAAAGATAATGTAATATCTAAGACCTAAAAATGTCCAGAACCTATTGGATGGGTGGATTTAGATCCCTTATCACCTTATACTCGAAAAAAATCAATATGGGACCATTAAAATTCGAAACTAATTCTAAAATAAATTAACATTTCTTTACATTCCAAGAGTGCCCCTCCTCTCCTCTTATAAAAGGCCCCCACCTCTACCTCCTTACCCACACCTCTCAAGCATTTGGCTCGGCCAACCCCTACCCATTTCATCTCTCCAAATCCCTCTATAACTCCTTGAGGCCTCACTTTCGGCATAATCCTTTCCAAGGAAGCCTTTGAGCTCAAATCAAAGAAGTTACCCGATTTTAAGGTAATGTCTTCACTTGAGTCCTTCTATTTTATTTTGCTTCTCCAACCCCCTAAACTCTATTTATTAATTTATTTTGTAACAACTAAAGTATCTTCAATATACTAGGATGTTTTTATAATAAGTATTCGAGCTAAACTTACACACACCTTCATCTAACGGTTAAAGAACATACTGTTTCTGTGGATGGCGAATTTCTGCCTCACGAAACGAGGATTGTTCAACACTCTTATAACACCTTCAAAGGTGGACATTAATATGTCACTATGTTTATATATGATATATAATATTTTTATTATTTACTTAAGCTTATGTATTTTTAATTTGTGGAATACCATTATGGCTTCCATTATGGGTTATCGCGATATCTTCATTTTAGGAAGTGCGTACTACCGCCCCCTCAAAGTGATTTGATTCGTTAATGCCATATGTGGGACGTATAAAGGATGGATTTAAAGTTATTATATACAATGTTATAATGGAATTATAATATATCTTTATCTCATTATTGTATTATTTCCTTTAACGTATGAGATAGAAATGAAAGTAGCGTTCATGCGTACGTACGGCTTACCGTCTCCATGAACGGTGCATTTCATTTCTTATCCTCAAATGTAATGTACTATTATAAGTACATATAATGGATATATATGATTTATGATAAATCTAAAGGATGAATATAATTCTGTAATTAAAAATATACATATCTCTCATTTATTTTTAATTTCATTAATATGACATAGAAATGAAAGTAGCGTTCATGCGTACGTACGGCTTACCGTCTCCATGAACGGTGCATTTCATTTCTTACCTCTAAATGATTATGTAATATTATAAATACACGTATACACTGGATATATATGATATATATGATATCCAAATCAAGAATTTCATTCTGGATATAAAGAACCTTTGACCACACGATCCACATGTAATTGTAAGAAGTCCTCTTTTGACTTAAGAACCAAATATCGAAAAAACAAACATTATTAACTTAAATGATTACATAATGTTTATAACATGTAAATAATTGATATAAAAGGAATAATGAACTTGAAAAAGGTTCTTAAGCAAATAGAAATTAACTCAAGTTTATTATTCAGGACGTTAAAGAACGATCGAGTCAAGTCAGACTCGAGGTATGGGATCCTACTCCTCTCTTTCTTCTTAAGTACGCTGTTTTATGTCATTCCTTTTAAAGATCATCTTTCTTGTTATTGGGATGTTATTCTATATAACTCTTACTGTATTTTTTATATTCATATTGTGAGAGACCCTATTATTTCTCATCAATCCATTTTGGAAGTTTTGAGTGGCGTCGTTAGGCTGCCGAATTTCCGTAAGGGATCATACCCCTCTCTTTCTTTTTAAGTACTCTCTTTTATGACATTTCTTTTAATCTCATCTTTATTATTTTTTGGGATGTTCTTTTATATTCCTCATAATGTACTTTTTATGTCCATATGATGAGATAACCCATTCTCTCTCATCAATCCATTTTGTAAGTTTTAAGTGGCGTCGTTAGGCTGTCGAGTTTTCATAAGGGAATTTTCATCTCACTTTTATTCTCGTGAGATTTATGCTACATTTTCCACAATTTCCTTTGAATGGTGTATGTACTTCCCATTATTTTAATCATTGTGTAATATACATTGATTTATGAGTATTTAAATCAATGTTGTATTTTCCTTCTTTCACGGGTTGTATGTTTCGAAAGATACCCATGTCGGTAAGGGAATCTTTCACCCTCCTCTTTTAAAAGACTTCTTTTGTTATGTCTTTTAATTCACATACTACTATGTTGGGATATGTTCTTCTATATCCTTATTGATTTAAATTTTATTTCCATTTGATGAGATACCCTTTTTATCTCTTATCAACTCATTATCTGAATTTTATAGTGACGCCATTAGGCTGTCAAATTTTTGCAAGGGAACATCTTAACCCAAATTTGATTCTTTGGGATAAACCTATACACCCTGAATATGTTGTTCTATGAATATGTGTGAATAACCTTTGATTGTTTTACACTTAATATCCTATTATATTATGTGTATTTATATTTTTCACACATAATTATGAGATTTATTTATCCTTTATTTAAGGATACCTTCTTTATAATGGATTTCATCTCATTTTACATGTCTTTCGAGACTTCATTGTTGTTATGCACCAATTCACTCCTATATGGTGTGTATAATGTCCTTTGACATATTATATCATGAATCCCTTTATTATCATGATATTATAAAGTTCGTATTAAATGTTATTCCGCTAGTATTTGTATTCAAAAGTCCCTCATTTTGTTAAAAAATCTTTAACAAAAATATCGTTTTAAATGTTTTAAAGATTTATTATTATAAATATTTATCTTTAATTTCCATGTTTTCAAAATGGTATTCAGTATTTATTTATATGGACATTAATGTTTTAAAATTATAATTCCAATAAAATCTTCAAAGTGGTATGGGACACTTTGATTCAAAAATCACTTTTATATTATTTTTGAAAATGGATTGGTTAATTCAATATCTTGGAATGACATAGTTTGATTGAAAATGAAATGTTGTTATTGAAATTTTTATATTTTCATTATTTTATGTGTAATGATGGTACTTGGACATTTTACGTGTGTTTAAGTGATAAACCATATGATGGGTTGTGCCATGAATACCAGGACGGGTGGTTACGTTAAAACCTCCAATGCATTTGGTATGGAAGTCGGCCATATGGCTATTCCATTAAGTATGTACGGAAGTTGGTCGTATGGCTATTTCATTAAGTGATATGTGTGGAAGTCGGCCGTATGGTTATTCCACTTAAGTATGTTTATTTCCCAAGTTACCTTTATATGTTATGTGTTCTTTATATGGGATTTATGATAATATTTTGATTACAAAAGGGTACGTAATGATATTTTATTCAGTGAAGAGTTTTTACTACTTCATAAAGGTGAAGGTATTAATTTGATAATGTATACATGGTTTACTTGTTGTTTTTAGAACTAACCGTTTTCATTTTTGTGAATCCCTTACTGAGCTTTTTATGCTCACCCCAAGTTTTTTTGAAATGTTTTTTTCATAGGACTTAATGTGGAATTGGGTCAAGGATGGGATCAAGGGAATGTCATGCTATCTAAAACATGGAACTAGAGATGTTTCTTTTTAAGAGTTATTATTTTATGGAAACTTAGTAGAAGTTTCTACTTTATTATATTTTGAGATGTAATAGTTATGATCTAATTTTCTAAAACTATAAACCTGAAAAGATCCTCAATGGGAATTATTCATTTAATTCAATCTTAAGTAAGTTATAAGGTTGGGGTCTTATAGTTGGTATCAGATGTCGGTTTAGATAACATTAGAGGTTAGGATATCCTCTAAGCATAAGTTACATTAACATAATGGTTAGGATTTCAGAAAGAGTCCTAGTTTTAGATTAAGTGAATGAGTAAGTATATATTAGTGTTTATCATCCTCATTAGTACATGATGGTTTTGTTGATATACTCAAACTGACATTTCTGTTTTTAGTGAATGGATGGATCTAGTAGGCACCAAAGAGACAACAGGTTTGAAGGAAACTGTGGTGGTTCTCTGATTAAGATACAAGATAAAATGGGGGATTCAATGAGGAAACTCGTGGTTGTTCTAAACCAACTATCAAGGAGTCATTATCAACCACTTGAACCTTGGTATGTTCTGTAATGCATCATGTACGAGATGACCAATCAATGTGGATGTTCAGGTAATAATTATAAAGGTAACCATTAGAGTTTATATGATCCTTACTTTTGAGGTAGTTATGGGTTATTATATGATATGCTGGAAAATGAATGTCATGAGATAAACTTGGGATTAAAATATGTTATGATAATTTTTTAAGATTTTATCTCATTTTGGGGAATGTTTTAAAATGATATAGTTTTGGAAAAAGGACAACACGCAGACCGTGTGACACCCTATCGCGTCAGACAAAGTTGCGGGAATCGAACCCACAACCAAAGTGCGACTGGTATTTATCACCTACCGTTGGACTACGTGAATTCCCTGGTTAGTTTGACTAATTCATTTTAGTTAGATGATTTTAGGAATCAAGAGCAAGTTTATTTTGGGTTATCTATGGAAATGATTAATCTATCATGGAGGATATGTGATTAGGTTAATTACTTTTCAATACGATACTTTAAGATTAATTGATGTTATTTGGATATAAGTGTTAATTTGTAACTTGGAAGACTATGTGACTAAATCCTTCAAATATTTGGGTTTAAATATTAGTTTGGTTTACTTTGTAGTATTTTATGGACAATTTGTTTATTGAATGGACTTTGTTGAACTTTGGGTATTGTTTGATAAATTTTGGAGATTAAGAATAGATTTGTTTTTTTAAAAAGGATTATCCTTTTTGGGTATTATATGATATTGTACTAACCTTTTTGGTTTTGGTTTTAGTTATGGTCTAAAGATATGGGAAGTATATAGTTCTCTTTTTTGGATTAGGTGATTCTCTAGAAGATGATTATAGTACTCTGAATGTGAATAAGACATCCAAAATACTCGTCTATTGGGGAAAGTATGAGTTTGTGTAAGAAATCTAGTAAAAGTTGAAAGTCAACATGACAAGTAAGTATGTTTCCTTAAGTTCAAAAATAAATTTTTCAATGAAGAGTAACATGAAACAAAATTGTAGTCTATTAACTTTTCCTACAGGGGAATCGAATACCCTTTAACCCATCACAAGTTTGTGATTCTCTTATGGTTAACTTTCTCCTAGACATGTTTACTATCACTCTCCATCAAAACATGACCCTTTGTTTTTTTTCATCCATGTCCATATTTTCATTCTTGGAATCCTAGTATGGGTTATCTCGGGTGACCTTTGTTCTTATCTTTCTTTATTTTAAAGTGATTGTTTTACTGACTCTTGTTCCGATGTGGGATTTTCAATGAAGTTTCCACGCCCAATTTTGAAATTGCGAGGACGCAATTCCCAAAAGGGGGAAGGATGTAACACCCCAGCTAAATAAAGAGTATGAAATTTTCACATTTATCCATATTTGTGAATAAAATATTAATATGACTTTAAAGGGGATGCTATGCTCGATGGCGTACCCAAAATGCAACAACGAGTTTCTTGGAAATATTACGTTGCACTCTAATAATAAAATAAAATTATTTTAAATAGTAGTTAACGCCTAGCCGTTGTAATGGTAGGAATGAACAGAACTAACTACAAAATGATTATATATGTTTTTCAAATATTTTATACTTTTTATAATAAATTTTAGAGGATCAAAAATGCGAATGAATCCAATTTTAAGGGTAAACATTCTAATATTCTTTAAAAAGTCGATTAACCGCCTTTTGATGGAGAACCTCTTTTAAATACACTTTTTGACACTTTTATGTGTTATATTTGACAAAATAAAATTCTTCTTTAGAATAGGGACATCAAAATTTACTTTGTGTAAATTTTTGGTATTTTTCCGAAAAAGTTCAATTTTTATTGAATAGTGAAAAATGTTGTATTTTAATTCAAAACCTCTTTTTAATCTAATTTATTTATATGATTAGATTATCTTTTTAATTGTTTTTAAAGTGAAATTAGAATATATTTTTTCCATTTAATCCAATATAGGAAGTCGGAATTAATTTCAATTAGAAATCATACTTAAACTAGTGTCAATCTTTTGATACATTTTGTTTCATAGAAACACGCTATTTGTTTTGACAGCGGGAATTAATTATTAAATAAATTAATGCAACTTATATGTTATGAATTTTGTAAAATAGAAATCATTTTTTAATTCTGAATATCATATATATCTTAGGGTTATTTTTTTTTAATTTTCTGAAAAACTTCAATTTTTGATGAATAGTGAAACCACTAAGTGGTTCTTATAAAAACTAAATATCCGTTTAAATGAAAATTTTCCAACTATGTGTTTTGAATATCAAAAATCCGATATACATGGTATTCATTAAGATGTAAAATGTGTTTCAATGGGATTAAAATAATTTTTTGGTGAATAGTAACTTATTAAGTTTTTTAATCGCGATTAGAGGTAATTAGTGTAGTTTAAGGTAAGAATAATGTTTTAATAAAATGAAATGACCAAGACACATGTCCTAACATAATGGGATGTGTCATGGCCGACCATGAAAATTCATGGGTCAACTTGGGGACTCCATGGGGCCACTTTGGTTGGAAAATGTCATAAATACCTTTTTATTTAATGTTAAAGTAAAAATGTCACAAACATAAAATGTTTTACTAAAATAATTTTTACATGGGGTTATAAAAGTCATATTTTAGACTATAAATATTAATTGGATAGATAAAAAGATTTCCTACCTTATAGTATTTTTTTTATCATTTGTAGACATTAAATAAATTAAATTATTTATGACATCATGATGATGCAACGACGACCTCGTTATTTAACGATTAAAATAAAATTCAAATATAATGTAATATCTAAGACCTACACATGTCCAAAACCTATTGTATTGGTGGATTTAGAACCCTTATCACCTTATACTCGAAAAAAATCAATTTGGGACCATTAAAATCCGAAACTCATTCTAAAATAGATTAACATTTCTTTACTTTCCAAGAGTGCCCCTCCTCTCCTCTTATAAAAGTCCCCCACCTCTACCTATTTACCCACACCTATCAAGCCTTTTTCTCGTCCAACCCCTGCCCATTTCATCTCTCCACATACCTATATAACTCCTTGAAGCCTCACTTTGGCCAGAATCCTTTCCAAGGAAGCCTTTGAGCTCAAATCAAAGGAAGTTACCCGATTTTAAGTTAATGTCTTCACTTGAGTCCTTTTGTTTTATTTTGCTTCTCCAACCCCCTAAAATCTTGTTATTCATTTATTTTGTAACAAATACAGTATATTCAATATACTAGGATGTTGTTATAATAAGTATTCGAGCTACACTTACACACACCTTCATCTAACGGTAAAAGAACATACTGTTTCTGTGGATGGCGAATTTCTGTCTCACGAAATGATGATTGTTCAACACTCATATAACACCTTCAGAGGTGTCCATTAAGATGTAAATATGTTTATATATGATATATAATATTATTATGTTTTACTTAAGCTTCTGTATTTTTCATTTGTGGAATACCATTATGGCTTCCATTATGGGTATACGTGATATCTTCATTTTAGGAAGTGCGGACTACCGCCCCCTCAAAGTGATTTGATTCATTAATGCCATATGTGGGATGTATAAAGGATGGATTTAAAGTTATTATATATGATGTTATTATTTAATTAAAATATACCGTTATATCATTATTGTTTTCATTCCAATAAAGTATGAGATGGAAATGAAAGTAGCTTTCATGCGTACGTACGGATTACTGTCTCCATGAACGGTGCATTTCATTTCTTATTCTCAAATGTAATGTACTATTATAAGTACATATAATGGATATATATGATGTATGATACATATAAAGGATGAATATAATTATTGAATTAAAAATATACACATCTCTCATTTAGTTTTAATTCCATTAATATGACATAGAAATGAAAGTAGCGTTCATGCGTACGTACGGCTTACCGTCTCAATGAACGGTGCATTTCATTTCTTACCTCTAAATGATTATGTAATATTATAAATACATGTATACACTGGATATATATGATATATATGATATCCAAATCCAGAATGACATTCTGTATATAAAGAACCTTTGACCACACGAACAACATGTAATTGTAAGAAGTCCACTTTTGACTTAAGAACCAAATATCGAAAAAACCAACATTATTAACTTAAATGATTAAATAATGTTTAGAACATGTAAATAATTGATATAAAAGGAATAATAAACTTGAAAAAGGTACTTAAGCAAGTATAAATTAACTCAAGTTTATTATTCCGGACGCTAAAGAACGATCGAGTCATGTCGGACCCGAGGTAAGGGATCCTACTCCTCTATTTATTTTTAAGTACGCTCTTTTATGTCATTCCTTTTAAAGATCGTCTTTCTTGTTATTGGGATGTTATTTTATATATCTCTTACTGTAATTTTTATGTTCATATGATGAGAGACCCTATTCTCTCTCATCAATCTATTTTGGAAGTTTTGAGTGGTGCCGTTAGGCTGCCGAATTTTCGTAAGGGATCATACCGCTCTCTTTCTTTTTAAGTACTCTCTTTTATGAAATTTCTTTTAAGCTCATCTTTATTATTTTTTGGGATGTTATTTTATATTACTCATACTGTAATTTTTATGCCCATGTGAGGAGAGACCCTATTCTCTCACATCAATCCATTTTGTATGTTTTAAGTGGAGCCGTTAGGCTACCGAGTTTTCGTAAGGGATTTTTCATCTCACTTTTATTCTCGTGAGATTTATGCTACATTTTCCACAATTTCCTTTGAGTGGGGTATGTAATGCCCATTATTTTACTCATTGTGTAATATACATTAATTTATGAGTATTTACATCAATGTTGTATTGTTCTTCTTTCACGGGGTGTATGTTTCGAAAGATACCCATGTCGGTAAGGGAACATTTCACCCTCCTCTTTTTAAAAGACATGTTTTGTTATGTAATTTAATTCACATAATATTATGTTGAGATCTGTTCTTATATATACTTATTTATTTAAATTTTATTTCCATGTGATGAGATACCCTTTTTATCTCTCATCAATTCATTTTCTGAATTTTGTAGTGACGCCATCAGGATGTAAATTTTTTGCAAGGGAACTTCTTAACCCAAATTTTATTCTTTGGGATAAACTTATACTCCTTGAATATGTCATTCTATGAATATTTATGAATAAACTTTGATTTTTTTACACTTAATATCAACTTATATTGGGTGTATTAATATTTTTCACACATAATTATGAGATTGATTTATCCTTAATTTAAGGATACCTTATTTATAATGGATTTCATCTCATTTTACATTTCTTTTGAGACTTCATTGTTGTTATGAACAAATTCACTCTTAAATGGTGTGTATACTGTCCTTTGACATATTATATCATTAATCCCTTTATTCTGATGATATTGTATTGTTCGGATTAAATTTTATTCCGCTATTATTTGTATTCAAGAGTCTCTCATTTTGTTAAAAACTCTTTAACAAAAATATCGTTTTAAATGTTTTAAAGATTTATTATTCTATATCATTATCTTTAATGTCCATGTTTTCAAAATGGTTTTTAGTATTTATTTATATGGAAATTAATTTTTTAAAATTATAATTCCAATAAAAGCTTCAAAGTGGTATGGGACACTTTGATTCAAAAATCTTTTTTATATGATTTTTGAAAATGGATTCATTAATTCAATATAATGGAATTAATTATGTTGATTGAAAATGAAATGGTGTTATTGAAATTTTTATATTTTCAATATTTTTTGTTTAATGATTGTACTTGGTCATTTTACGGGTGGTTACGTGATAAACCATATGACGGGTGGTGTCGTGAATACCAGGACGGGTGGTTACGTTATAACCACCAATGCATTGGGTATGAATGTCGGCCGTATGGATATTCCATTAAGTATGTATGGTAGTATGTACAGGAAAGAAGGCAAGGTGCCTCCAGAACTGTGTCAATGTGTCCTCGTTGCCCGTAGGGGGGGGGGTCACATGAGGCGGCCAGGGAGCTTCTCGGGAAGCAGATAATATACCTGCTCGAACCTTCCCAATATGAAATTCTCCCTGCACTGTGGTCAGCCTGGATGACCCTACGACAATCGCTGAGAATTGAAGCCATCTGGCAGAAGATAATGCAGAACGAGATCCAACTGCCAGAGGTATGGCTCATTCGAATTACTGACCGAGTAAACTTCCATCGCCGTCATGCTTATATAACGGCCATGGACGCATACTCATGCCAAAGGGGTCGGCGTGCAGAGCCACCTTTCCTAGTGAAAGTGATGCTCGACGAAGAGCAGGATCTGGAAGTGATGCCACCGGGAGAAGGCAACAGTGATGAGGATTCGGAGGGGGAAGAGGAAACCAGAGAGGACGAAGGCGAAGGAGAAGACGAAGAATAAGAGCTCAAAGGTGAGGGGTCGCAAGGGGCGACCTACCAAGGGAGTCTCTGAGAGAGAGGCGAGATTGTCGGCTCTGATCTCGAAATAATTGAGATATTCGAGGTCTGTCTCTATCTCCATTCATTTTCCTTATTCATCCATCATCCTTTTCAACTTATAACCCATTTCTCCATCTCACTCAGGAGCATTTGAGCATTGGACAGGCGTCCCCACCAGATAATGGATGAGAGGAACTGGGGAGACATGATGGGAATCTGACACCCATCATTGAATTAACAAGCAAAAAGGGGTCTCCCATCATGGCGGCTCTTGCAGTGGCCAAAACATTGGAGACCGACGCACTGTATTCTTGTATGTCTCATGCTTCACTACTGGAGCTTGGTGTCAAGAGATATCAACTGACAAGAGTATGTATTGCACAGTGATCTCAACATTGGAGGCACGTCAGGCTGCGGAGCCCGGGCCATCTGCGAGTGGACCAGTGGCGGACATATCACCTCATTCGGAACATGCTCCATGCACTGTGTCAGCCCCTACAATTGATGAACAGGGGCGGTGGACATCAGTGGCGTTGTTCCTGAGATGAGGTCGGAAGCTGATGGAGGCATCGTCCCTACTGGGGCGAGAGAAGAAGGTCGCCCGGACATCGAGGATCCTATTCCTCATGAAGGCGTCCCTGTGGCGGATCCCGCTGCCGATCTGCTGGCTGCCTTCCCTATATACCGACCCACTATCCCTGAGGAGATAGATGACTCAGACATAGAGGCAGCCGAGGATAGCCGGATGATACGACACAAAGGGTGGAAGTGTATCCAGTTATTTCTCAGACATCCCCAGTCATATTGGCTAAGGCGGATGAGATCACTCCATACCTGGTTGCGCTTACTATGCGCCGGAGGGGTCGACACTCAGCGCCTTTATCTGACGGTTCGTGATTACATGGCCGAGAAGATAAGCGAGAGCATTCGGCACACCGACGTTGCCCAGTTCCGAGAAGGATTGGCGGGCGCTCAAGCGTTTCTGAGGGTGGAGTAGGAAGTTAGGCACCTCGAAGGGCAGGCGTCAGATAAAGAGGCCTTCATTGCAACATGCTCTGAGATTGTGGAGCAGCTGACGGCCCAGTTGGCTGACACACAGAAACAACTAATGGAGGCGAGTCACCAGATGACAGTACTTTGAGTCGAGCGGGCGCATGCACAAGCTAGGGTTGGCGAGCTGTGCTCTGTGGTGGATGATGAGGAGAGAGTCTTCAAGGAGCGAGAAGCGGTCCTAGAGGACACCATCCGAAGGGTAGTAGCGCTGGAAAGATTGCTTCAGCACGCTGATCCCTAAGGGATTTGTTTTGGCCATCTCAGGAACTTCTTTCTTGTAGTGCTCATCATTTCAATCCAATACATGGCCAAATCCACTCATTTGTACCCTTGGATTAATATGCTCATCCATAGTTCCGAAACGAATAACAATTCATCCCTAAGATCTTGTGGGTCATGCCCAACGAGAGAAGCAATGGGTGCTCATGCCATCATTTCTTCCAACTGTGGGGCATTGACCAAGCTTTAGGCATACAAAATTGGGCCTGGATTTCTGAGGAGAACCCAGGCCGATCGATGTGTCTACTTCTCAGTGTGCTCTAACACACGAGCAGGGCAATGCTGGGGGAATTGAAATCCATCCGGACATAGGTAGATGGAAAGGAAGGGTGAATCACACTGCCCTAAATTAGGAACACGATGGGGCGCAACGATGGAGGATAACTATCAACCGTGGCGAAACACAACATCCATATCGTGTTGTCCTGGAATGGGGACAATAAATGAGGGCTAACCGCTGACCATGTTCGCAACACGGGGCCTAACTCAAATATCGTCGGTCAGTTTTCCGAAACGTTGGCCAAGGACAGTAGTCGGACCATAGGTCGAGAATCCATACTGTTAGGGGGTCCCTCCAAACTTGACCAGTCCTCCAGAACATTGTCCCAGGACATTAGGCAGACCATAGGTCGAGCATCCATACTGTTAAGGGGTCCTATCAAACATGACCGGTCCTTCAAAACGTTGGCCCAGGATAGTAGGCGGACCATAGGTCGAGCATTCATACTGTTAGGGGGTCCCTTCAAACATGAAAGGAAATGGGGATTCGAATAATGGGGATGTATAGCGTGGAAGGTGGAGTGGTGGTTTGTTCGAATAGAGTCCAACACTCCCGAAATTGCGCCATCCTGGAGGAGGCGCATTGGGCGGACGTACCAACCTGATCACGGGTCGTCCCAATTTCTGAACAGGACCTCCTTGGGGAGAGAACTGCCGCTTCCCATTGTTACCATGGGGCATCCCAAACCTACTCAGGGTAGATGTCTTGATTACACCACTTCCCACGAAGTCGGGCCGAGGGGCCAACAATAAGAAGGGACATGGTTTAGTAATCCTTGGGGCTGGACCCAAAACAAAATGTATGGGTGTTCCTACATATCTCATAAGTATGAGAACCAAGCCACACGTAGTTCGTGAAGCACAGTTTAACGTCATGTTGGACCGAATACAGTTTAACGTCATGCGGGATGGACGCATCTCATCTGGGGATAGGCACGACACGGTGACCAACCCGACGTGAATGATGACATAATCCCATACCACGTTGTGCAATCCCACAAGAGAGAGCGAGTCCTAGAAAGCCAAAGAAATGATCTTAGTTTTAGGTCTTAGAATTCGGACCATAGGACAAGTGGGACGAGAGACACACGACAAAACGGCTTCAAAACCTAACATGAATGGGGAAAAGCACTGCTTACTATGTGCTCCTACGAACGCGTTTAGATCGAGAGACCAAACGAAAAAATTTATGATGGGCCTGTGGGGTAGTTCCCAGGCACTCTTATGTATCTCACAAGGATGAGAATCAATCCATACGTAGTTCTTGAAAGGTAGCATGTCCCGATATGGCTCCTACACAAAGGACGAAGGAGTCATGCGGGTCTAGCCCTCGCACCAAAAGAAGCGGCATTTGATATATCTTGTTTGTTCTTGAAGGTAAATGGTTTTTCATTTGTGGGGCGACTGAAATATAGTAGAAATTCTTGGTGTCTCCACAATAATCAAGCCATAACAGGTGTTTACAAGGGGCATGGAAATCGACCAATACCTGGCATGATGTCCCTAATGGGGAGGTCATCACAATGCAATGCCATTTTTCATCGTGCGGCCAGAACTATATCATCACAGTTTAAGGTCGTACGGTTAGGACCAACAGAACAGTTTATGGTCGTATGGTTTGGACGGACAGCACAGTTTAAGGTCGTATGGTTTGGACCGACAATACAGATTAAGGTCGTATGGTTTGGACCGACAACATAATTTAAAGATGTATGTTTTGTACCGAGGGGAACACGCACGATGTGATACCATCACTGCACACGATCCCTAAAGAGGAACCTCGGGCCAAGGGGCCGAAGAGGTTCCAAGCATCACGAGGGGGATAGGGGATGCTAACTCCCAAATGTGCTGGGCCCGAAACACAATGTCCGGGAAACACCTCGTTTCCCATGGGGACGAGGGTCAAGCTGCACACAACATGTGAAGAAGAAAACCAAGCACATACTCTAGCGCTCAGATCGCGGGAGCCCTGAGAGACGCCATTACACATCATGGTTTGTCTGACGCATGGGGGTGTACTGGGGGTTAGTACAAGGAGTGTCGAGATTCCACCTTGACATGGTGGGGTGGAACATGACATCAATCAGGCAAACAACATTTAGGGCCCGGGGAAGCCAATGTGATGACTGATGATTACTGCTGACCATGTTCGCAACACAACATCCTGTCGCGTTAGCCTTGGGGACAAACAAATGAGAATCAACCGAAGACCATATTCACAACATGGGATTTGTATCAATTTGTTTTCTGAAACCCTCGGGGGCGTTGGCCCGTGATGGTAGGAGATCCCTTGGGCGTTGTATCCAGGCCATTCTTGGGGGGTCCCTCCGGGGGTGAAGGATGATGGGGGCCCAAATGAAGGAGAACACGAAGCATGAAAAGTGGGTGGATCTTACCTAAGTCGAATCTGACACTCCAGGTCCTAGACCAGAAAACTCTGAACACAATATCAGACCACTAGAAAGGGTCAAAGGGTTCGGTCTAAGAGCATCCAAAAGATGGCGGATCCCCGGGAAAAAGAGGTGGCATAATGCCAAACAACCTGGAAACCAGGAGATCATGGGATCTCCTAAGAGATGGGGTTGTACCAGACATCTAGGTGTTCATGCAATCCTACATATCCCATAAGGATGAGAATCAATCCATACATAGTTCTAGATGGTTCCTTTTAATGTCATGTGAAACATGACAGAGGAGGGATAATATTGAGGACATGGTGCACGTGGTACAGCTATAGAAAACCTGATGTGAATGAGGACATAATCCCATACCACGCTACAGGATCCTGTGGTCAAGGTCCCAAAGGCGAGACGGACGCGATAGCGGTCCTCAAGCTAGACCCAAAGATGAAAGGTCTGGGCGTTCCTACGTATCCCATTAATATGGGAATCAAGATAGATGTAGTTCTTGAAACACAGTTTAACGTCATGTATGACGGAATATGGATATTAGTTTTAGGTCATAGAACTCGCACCAAGAGGATATTAGTTTTAGGTTTTAGAACTCGGACCAAGAGGATCTTAGTTTTAGGTATTACAACTCAGACCAAGATGATCTTAGTTTTAGGTCTTAGAACTCAGACCAAGAGGATATTAGTTTTAGGTCATAGAACTCGGACCAAGAGGATCTTAGTTTTAGGTTTTAAAACTCAGACCTAGAGGATCTTGAAAAACATAGAGTACAGATCTTAGTTTTAGGTCTTAGAACTCAGACCAAGAGTATCTTGAAAAAGAAAGAGTACTGATCTTAGTTTTAGGTCTTAGAACATGGACCAAGAGGATCTTGAAAAAGACAGAGTACGGATCTTAGTTTTAGGTCTTAGAACTCAGACCAAGATGATCTTGAAAAAGACAGAGTACAGATCTTAGTTTTAGGTCTTATAACTCGGATCAAGAGGATCTTGAATAAGACAGAGTACAGATCTTAGTTTTAGGTCTTAGAACTCAGACCAAGAGGATCTTGAAAAATACTGAGTATGGCTCTTAGTTTTAGGTCTTAGAACTCAGACCAAGAGGATCTTGAAAAAGACAAAGTAAAGATTTTATTTTTAGGTCCTAGATCTCGGACCAATAGGATCATGAAAATGATAGAGTACAGATCTTAGTTTTAGGTCTTAGAACTTGGACCAAGAGGATCTTAAAAAAGACAGAGTACAGATCTTAGTTTTAGGTCTTAGATCCTGGACCAAGAGGATCTTAGTTTTAGGTCTTAGAACTCAGACCAAGAGCCCTCAGGGAGAATACCATTTGAGGAACCTGGCGTTGGTGGGAGGAGTGAAACGCTCAACATCCATAGTCACCAGGGAATACGTGCCATTGTGATAGTACTTATGGACAATAAAAGGCCCCTCCCACTTGGGCTCCAACTTGGGTGGTTTCCTTCCTGGAATCATTGGCGCTCTAAGATCCAGCAGCAGGTCACCTTGTAGGAAGGAGCGGAGGCGAACCTTCTTATTGAAATCTTGAGCCATCATGCTCTGATACCTTTCCAAGTTATGCAAAGCGTGAGGCCTACATCCGTCCAACACTTCCAATTCGGCCAGAAGGATTTCGGCAACTCTATCCGGCGCTTGCTGTTCGTAGACCGCCATGTGCAATGAGGGAAGCTAGATCTCGATGGGCAGGATGGCCTCAGCCCCATACACCAGGGAATATGGGGTCACCTGGGTGGAGTTATGAGTCATAGACCTATAAGCCCAGAGGACGTTGGGGGGCTTGTCCGGACAACTTTTCTTGTTATGGCCAACCATTTTTTGTAGAATGTTAGAGAGGGTTTTGTTAAATGCCTCAATATTTCCATTCGCCTGCACATGATAGCGGGAGGTGAGGTTAGAGCGAATGTCGTACTTGGCTTACAATTTCTTCAGCTCGGCCCCTCGGAAGTTGGTTCTGTTATCCGTGAGGATAGCGTGAGGTATTCCAAACCAGTAGATTATATTAGAGCTCACGAAGTCGGCGATATCACAAGCCTTGACTTCCCTGAGCAGGATTGCCGCTGCCCACTTTGATAATAAATCCGTAGAGGATAAGATGAACGGCATTGGAGGGCCATCACCGGCTGGTAAGGCCCTACTACATTCAACCCCCAGACCGCAAAGGGCCATGAATACTTGGTAGTATGGAGAGGCTCTGGTGGCCGATGCACAATGTTAACATGAACTTGCCATGCATGACACCTCTTGGAATACTCGATGCGATCATGGATCATGGAGGGCCAGAAGTATCCCAGCCTCCGAATCTGGTGAGACAATCACGACCCAGCCTGGTGGGCGCCATAGGAACCAGCGTGCACTTCATGCATGACCTGTGGGATCTCGACTCCTTGAAGACAATGGTGGAGAACACCATCGAACCCGCGCCTGTAAAGGAGATGCTCATTGCTGGGACCACTTTTAAGGGTGAACTGCGGCGCGCGGGGCCAGATTCGTTCTCGCTCTGCTCGGTCCAGTGGAAGATTGTCGTGCCGGAGGTATTCAACCAAGGGTGTCCTCCAGCCAGGGACTGTATCGATCAGCACGCCTGAAGCCCCTGAGGGTCCTGACGTAGGGGTGCGAGTGGTGAGATGGTTCACTCGCGGGCCACGACCTCCCTCTGGAATAACAGGAGCAATGACTTTCCGGTGTACCACATGGATGATTAGGTTATCCTGTTCAGGCTCTGCAAGTGATGCGGCCAGGCTGGCCAAAGCATCTGCTCGACTGTTCTGCGACCGGGGAACGTGAAGGACATCTGGCCGGGAGGGAATCTCAACAATTAGATGGAGGGTGCACACTAGCAACGACATGAGTTCTGGATTCATGAAATCATACTCAACATTGACCTACTTGATGACTAGCTCAGATGCCCCTTTCACACACAGATGGGGTACGTTAACCTCTAGAGCCAACTCGAGGCCAGTGATGAGGGCATGATATTCTGCCTCATTGTTGGTGCAACCTTCTGACAACAATAATGAATATGGAAGAATGGCTTGCTCTGAGGTGATGAAGACGATACCCAGGACCACTCTATTAAGCCTATGATCGTTGATCCTTCTACCGGTGGGGCTTCGGTAGGCGTAGTCAAAGTGCATCTGCCAGCATGCGATAGCGTGATCAATTGAGAGGATTGCCTCATCAGGAAAGCCTACATCCAGTGGCTGGTCCGCAGTGGTTGGGTGGGAAGCTAAGAAGTCTGCTAACACCTGTCCTTTTATGGCCTTATAAGGTACGAACCTGATGTCAAACTGCTAGAGGATCACCGCACACTGTTCCAATCAGCCGGTCAACATAGGTCGGTTCAGGATGTATTTCAATGGGTCTACCCAAGAGACCAGCTATACCTCATGGTACTGCAAGTAGTGCCACAATTTCTGTACGAAAAATACGAGTGCTAGGAAGCTCTTCTCTATGGGAGTATATCTCAATTTCGAATCTAGGAGCATGCGGCTGAGGTAGTAGATGCTATTCTCTGTTCCCTCGTTGTTCTTCTGGGCGAGAAGGGCACCGATGGATCATTCCAGGGCGGTCACGTAAAGGACTAGTGGATTTTCGGGAACAGGTGGCATCAGGACCAGAGGATGAAGAAGATACTGCTTGATTTCCTCAAAAGTGACCTGACACTCTTCATCCCACCCATAGTTGGTGCCTTTCTTCATAAGCCGAGAAAAGGGCTTACACTTGCCGTCCAGATTCGCAATGAATCGGCGTATATAGGCTAAGTGGCCTTAGAGGCCTCGAATCTCCCGAATATTATTTGGGGGAGGCATCTGACTGATGGCCTTGATCTTCTCTGGGTCGATCTCGATGCCTCAATACCTAACAATGATGCCAAGGAACATTCCGTAGGTAACCCTGAAGGTACACTTCAACGGGTTCATCTTGAAGTGGCGAGAACAGAGGAAGTAAAAAACATTCTCAAGGTCTTTGAGATGGTCCAGGCGCTGATGATATTTAACCACTAGGTCGTCCACAAATCACTCCACCAGTGTCCCGAGGATCGGCTTGAATATGCGGTGCATAGCCCGTTGATAGGTGGCACCCGCATTATTCAGGCCAAAGGGCATAACCCGGTAGCAGAAAGTACCCTGGGGGGCCCTGAAGGCAGTGAACTCTTCATCCTCAGGGTCCATCCGGATCTGTTTATACCCGGAGTACCCATCCATTAAGGAGAGGGCCTGGAACCCGGCCGTTTCATCAATCAATAGCTCTGTCACGGGAAGGGTAAAGTCATCCTTCAGATAGTGGCGATTAAGATCGCAAAAGTTGATGCTGACCCTGATCTGCAAGTTCTTCTTCCTGACTAGCACAATGTTGGCTAGCCACCTGGGTTACAGGACTTCCTTGACGAAGTTGGCCTTGATGAGATTATCAACATCATCCTTAACCATGACACCATGAGAGGGGTGAATTTTTCTTGGAGGCTGCTTGAACCTGCGATGGTTTGTTGGGAGGCCAATGCGATGGACAACTACCTGGGGATCTATTCCCAGCATCTCATCATAGCTCCAGGCAAACACATCACGGTGCTCTCTCAGGAATTCTATGTACTGTTGTCGTTCCTCAGTGGCATAGCGGCGCTAACCAATATGAGTCATGGGTTAGCCTCGCTACCGAGGTCCACCTTCACTAAATCGTCGACCGTGGTGGAGACGCCCTCCTCAAAAGTAGGAGGAGCATCTTCCATTTCTTCTTCTCCACTTGTGGGAGTATCGTCCATGGGGGAAGCTGTTTCAGGGCTACTAGACCCTGATGGGGAGCTGGCGCTGTCTTGGGCGGCAGAGGTCGTCACGACGGGAGACTCATGTACCGTGGAGACCATGGCGATGAAGGTGGTTGATCCAATCCCATCTGGCCTTCATCCCCAGGGGCCATGCTTTACGACATCAAAGCAGTAGTGATGTGTTGGCTTGAGCCGGTCGATTTCGGCCTGGTGAAACAGACACATAGGGCGTACTTTCGTTGCCATGATCCCAACGTCTCGATATCATACAGGGGTAGGAGGCTCGGGGATCACCTGAGCCTGGTTAGTGTAAGAGTACGAGTTGATTTCACACCGTCACTTGAACCTAGAAATATTCCTTCCTCTGGTACCCGAGAAAACAAAGCACTCTCCCATATTGGGGGTCGTGGCCTCCAACCGATGGATTGGGAAGACAAATACGTCATCCAAATCTGCCCAGGGATCACTCGTGATAGTGGCGGGCTCGACCTCACCTGCCAGGATCTGCTTGTCCTTGCTCCTGTAATAGTCAGCATCCAGGTAACGGGCATCACAAGAGGAAAATAGAGATGCATTTCCTTGGATCACACCCACTCGACCCTTAACGGAGTATTTGAGGCACTGGTGATACAATGAGGGGACCACCACATGAAGGTGGATCCACGACCTGCCCATCAACGCGTTGTAGGCAGTGTTCGGAGAGACAACCATGAATTCGGTATTGGTAATTAGGCCTCCGAACTGGGTCTTCAGACGAATCTTTCCGAGTGGAGTTTTCTTGGTCTTGTCATACCCCTAGATTCCGAGGTTGAAGGGAGTTAAATCATCCTCAGACAACCCCAGTATCTGTAGTGTCTGAGTTGGGATCAGGTTAATCCTGGAACCCGTGTCGACAAGACAACGACAGACATCCACGCCATTGAACTGGCCGGTGATGTATAGTGGGTGGATGTTCCCCTGTATGGGAAGGTCTTCGTCTTCACCAGAAAATTAGATAACCTCATGAAATTAGGCGTCCTCAATCACTTTGGTGTGGAAGGAATCTGCGGCTGCTACCTCCGTTTGAAACTGGAGGGGGCTCCTTAGAGCTTCGGCGAGTGCCTCACGCATTTCAGACGACAGGCGAAGGGCCTCAAGGATGGAAAGCCTTGCCGAAATGTCGGCCAGATGCTTCATAATATCATTCTTTCACACCAAACACGAGCTTCTGATTACAGGAGGTCGCACTGCGTCTGGGGGCATGACAGGACTTGCTGGCGGGACCAGTGACTGACTGTTACTAGGCACGTCCCGCTGTTCACTAGCCGAAGCCCGGGAGGTGGATGTCATGCTAGGTCCAGAAGGCCATAGTCAACCAGTGGCAGGGAAGGGCTAGTTGCGACATGGACGAGGCAGTTCTGCCCTATCAAGCAACAAAAACGGTGGTGGAAGAGAACCTGTTGACACCGGATGAGGGAGCCGGGAGTGCTGCTCTCTGTACCGGGATTGCTGCCTGGTCTCAGTAGCGTGCACTGCCTGACTGGAGGTGACGATTGCCGTGCCCCGACGATTCACGTAGCCACGGCTCCGCAGATGTTGGCGATGGCTAGGGACATTGGGGAGGTCCACCTGGAATTCCTCATCGTCAGGAGTCAAAAATGGATTTACCAACTCTACGGTGTTAACCGAAGTGTACCCCGGGCTTTCACACGAGGAGTCATCCACTACCGGACGAGGTCTCGGAGGGATCCCCATTTTTGGGGGCATGAAATCGCCAAGAGTGCGAGAAGATGACGACCATGGAAGGGCGCGTTTTTTCTTCTTGTTCCGCCACTTTCTCTTTTGGGAAGATGTAGGATGGGACGATGATGCCAAAGCGGCGCTCGCAGACTCCGAGGGCTCCGGCTAACACTGGCGGGCATGGATGATGCCATGTGCACAGGCGACCGTCCTGCGGGCCATCCAGTCGTTATGATTCCGGGACCCATTTGTCGGAAACCTGTTCCCACTCATCCCCGTTGTCACTGCTACCATTTGATCTCACGAAGACACCTACCACCTATGTCGGGGCTGGGCCCAACCTGACTGTGTTGCTGTCAATCTAGTCATGGAGCCAGTACTTGAACACATAGCATTGATGGATGCTGTGTTCCAGGATCCGGGGATAAGGGCAGTAGTTAGGGTGATCAGTGAGACACGCCTCTTCTGGCTTCCGGCACTCAGGCAGCCGCACTATCCTCTACTCCAAGTCGCTCCAGAAATAACCGGGGACCTGGGCCTCGCCAGACGAGTAAGTCTGATTCCTTTTGTCTAGAAAGGGGGATCTTGGGGGCTGACCATGACATGAGGTCGGTGGAGCAGGCCGAGGAGGTGGAGTTGGATTATCTCTCCTAGGTGGTGGCGGTGCGTTAAGCGTAGGCGCCGACCGATTTTGAGGCGGTCTCTGCTGGGCCAGAGGCTGTGCCTGTGCGTGTGGACCCCTATGAGCCTGCTGAGCTGGCCATACTGGAAGAAACTCTAGATTTATGGGTGCCTCTATCTAGGCTACAGCAGCAGGCCCGGCTCTGGCGTCTCTCCTTGCCGAGATTACAGGAGGTAGCGGGCGTGCCTCACCAGCCTGTTGCATGGCTTCTTCGAAGCGCTGAGCCTTGTCCGAGAAGTCTCAGAACCCTCCAGGGTAATCCTACGCGATGAGATAAGGAAAAAAATCTGCCTTGATGTTCCCTACACACATCGTTAGTAATTTCTCCTGATTCAGTGGCATATCGAGGGAGTACGTGAGCCCCTTCCACCGGGCGACGAAGTCCGCGACTCGCTCGTCGGGCCTTTGCCTGCACCTAAAGAGGTCTTTAATGTTCGTCTTCCGGGTTGTGGAACTAAAATAGTAGAGGAATTTCCAGAGAAGGTCCTCTCAACTAGTCACAGATCCAACATGGAGCTCATTGTACCAGACGAATGCTGGTCCTTCCAGTGTCTGGACAAAGCACCGGATCTTGGCAGCCTCCGGCTACGCTAGAGTACCTAACAAAGGCCCGCACATCGAGTTGTAGTGGACCAAGAATTGTGGCGGGTATCCGGTCCCATTAATTGGGGCGATAGAGGGGTTCCCAATTCCCGGTGGGGCCGGCATATCATCCACCCATGCTGGGTATGGCTTGCCGTCCGGTGGGATTGCCACCAGTCGAGTTTCCTGGGCCTCCAAGCGGGCGATGAGTACTACCATCAGATCATCATGATGTGGATTTTTGTCCTGACAGGGTTCTCCAATCACAAGAGTGTTGTCAGAATCTTCGATACGGTAGTCACGCTCAGCGGCTCGCAGGGCGGCTGGCGGAGCGACTCTCGGGATGTAGGGAGGAAACCGAGCATGGTCCCCCATGTGGTCCCGCCGCTCAGGAGGGTACGGCGAAACATATTGCACCCTCTTGCCATGGGTTCCTGTGTCTCCTCTATCGGTGAACGCAACATGGTCACAGTTTCTCGGGGGAATCTCGATAAGGGGTAGATGCTCCTGCCCCTACTGTCCTGGTATAGGGTTACCGTAGTCAGGCCGCCGCTCTGTAATGCGTTCGGCCAAGACCTCATCAACCAGCCTCTTTTTTTCAGCAAGCTGTTGGCGTAGCGTGGCCTTCTTGGGATCTTCCTCTACCTTCTACACCGAGGTAAATGGGTCAGCGAGTTTGACAGACCCGACGGGCTTTTTACCCTTGTCGATGATTCGGATCAGTGTCAGTGCCTCCGTGGGTACAGGAAGACCTAGAAGGATCCTCTGTTGGCGAGTAATCCTCCCAGATGGGTCCAGTAGCGACCTATCCTCAGGGGGTGAGTCCTCGTCGAGGGCGACACACCATTACACTCATCTAAAAGGTCAGCCATGTTGACTGCCACTACCCTTGGCGACATTCCCTCAGGGCCTGCCAGTGAATCGGGCTGTTGGCGGATTGCACAGAAGTGGAGAGCAGCATACTGCCCCCATCCACGGACGTGCGCATGGGGGGTGGATTCCTGAATAACATTGCGGAGTACTTGAAACCCCTGGACGCATTTTTGCTGGAGGGCCTCGTGGTGGCCCAACGACTCGGGGTGCCAAACCCTGGGGAGTGCTGCTAGGTCGACCCGATGACACTACTCACCGATCTTCTCGAGATGCGATTGTATCATAGGATAAGGTGATAGCTGATGGAGAAGGCGAGAGCATGTCACTCGAAGAGTCTGGCGGAAGCATTCAAACTCTCCCGGGGTGAGTGACTCTGGCACATAATAATCCGATTCTGCGATCGGCCAAAACTTCTCAGGGAAGTGGCCTGCTACAAGAACGGTCCAGAAGCTCCATGACTCCGGTTTGGGGTCCATACCTTGCTTCCCTTGCTCGTTCACTGAGGGTAGTTGGGGAACTGGAAATGGCGCCGAGGTAGGCTGTCGGGATGGTGGGCTGGCCGGAAGGGAATACGACGAACAGGCCGATTGGCCACCGATCCCAGAGTCATCCTCCAGGGGTTGCAGTGCCATGGCTGCCACGTCGCGATAGAATGGGGCGGAGAATGGGCCTCCTATCACAGCGCCCGTGCTTGCTGAGGGTGTTTCACTTCGCGACTATTCTGTCGGTCCCCAGAAAAGCTCCCCACCCTCCCTGACAGGGGCGGGAGGTGCTTCCGAGGAGGCCAGTGGCAACTGCGGGATTGACCCCTGGGGGTATGCCAAGTCCTCGTCCTCCTGGATATGCCTTCGATGGGAGAAGGGAATCATACAGATCTCACATTTGGGGATTCTGAGACTGTCGTGACGCGTCCCCGTCCTAGCCCTCAACTCGAAGGGTTGGGGGGAAGGTTCCATCGTCGAGTCGTACTCCACCTCAGAATCCGAGAAATAGACTGGTCTAACTTATGTCCGGACTCCCCTGACATTCCTCTTGCGGCGCCACCACCCGGGCTTCCTGCCCATGGGTGGCTCCTCAGGGTAAGGATGATTTCCATCAAGGGGTCCCCTGGCTGAAATAGAGTTGGGGTAGAGGGGACTGAAGGCCGAGGTGCCAGAAGCACTAGGACAGATGTCGAAAGGGACATGGGGAGGACCTTTATGTGAGTGAGTGACTGGATACGCAATGGCTCCATACTCGCGGCCGACAGTAGGGGGAGTGACCTCATACCCAATGTAGTGGGTGCAAGAAAGAGTCATACCCAGAGCACAGCCATCGCGAAGAAGCCTTCATCTTTCCAGATCAATGGCACATAATGAGACTTCATGGTGCGTGGCAATACCGCGGATTGGTACGGGGTTGACATTGCCCATGCCCGCGACCAGGAGATTCAGCCGAACTTTCCTACAGGGTAGTCGGGGTTTTGATCCTAGTCGGGCATGTGGCTGCCCCTTCTCAACGTGTGCGAGGGTCTGGTAATAGGAGTCAGCAGTGGCTCTGGCCATAGTGGTTGCTGATATTGGTTCCCCAGGATGAGCATTCTCTTCTGCTCACGCCCGATGCTGGCGTCAGGTTAGCTGGGTTGGAGCTGGTGGTGCGGGCATGAAGATTGCCTGCTCCTCGGCTCGGGGAGTCGGACGGTGGCGTCAACGCAGCCTGGCGGGGGTTCATGTCGTTGAACCCTGGAACGGGACTCCGATCGGGTAGACCCGGGCATCCCCCACCTTGTTGGCACATGGGGGGATGTGTCAAGGCGCTCCAGGGATAGGCTCCCGAAGCGGTTGAATGCCAGAGTAGGGAGCGGCGGCTCCCTGCACGGCCCTCGGGGGCGGCAATGGTGGTGAGGCGCGGCCGCCTCTAGATCTATACGGGCCATGCCCTGGGTGGGGATGATCCCTTCCTCGTTGTAACTACGAACCAGGTTGTTGATCACCCTCCGCTGAATGATTTTCGATGGGGAGTGGGGGCGTGAGCGCCCAGTAGCTACGTCGGTCGAAGTTGGAGGGACCGTGGAAAAGGTGGGATCGTGTGGGGTAGTCACGTTAGTACTGCCCCTGCCCCAACGCTGGTGGGAAGGTGGCGCTCGAGCTCCGAATGAAGTGATCTAATTCATGGAGGTAGGGAGATGAAACCATTATCATCAACAGGAAAAGAGATCAACAACCAAGGCCCATCATCAGTCCTTCTTCTATAGTCGGCAAGAGGGATCCACGCTGACGACGTTGCAGAACGGAGTGGTCAACATCCTGACGGCCTTGAACCCTGGCGAGTTTCACGTTCTGGGGAGGGTTACCCGGACCTGGTGACATGCTAATCATCCGACACCCCGACAACTACCATTACCTGTGTTGAGGAGAAGAGCCTTCATGTCGGGTTCACCATTTTTGTTGCTCTGATGCTTTCACTAGGACGTGCACATCTGTTTGTGGGGAGGACGTGCTGCTTGTTACCCCGCATTCCCGCTTTCCAAAGGAGGGTGTCATCCGTTCCTTGTTCAGGGACGTCTTCTCTTTGATCGAAACCAGGATGATGGGATGTTGGTTCTTCCTTCCGTGGATTCCTCCTCGGAACTCATCACCTAGTACGGGTCTCCCTCATAGATTTAAGACGGGTTCGGGAAGCTCATTCCTGGTGCCATATCTACATGGATACCAGTTAATTACGCCGCTTCTGTCGAGACGCTCCAAGGGGTCTTGTCGGGGTAGCATTCTTCGGTGAAGAGAGTGGTCACGTTAGGGTGTCGTTGGCATGTATGTATTTAGTCCCTCATCATAGGGCTTCTCGAGGGCGTGGATGCCCGAGGCATCCCAAATCAAACATGGGGAATGTGTACCATCTGAGGATTTCCTCAGCTTCCCATGATTAACAATGGGTATGTTGCGAGTTTAAGGTCTTGCAGAGATAGATCGGGTTGAAGGACCCCTATAGGGAAAACCGATTATGGGGCCAGCACGTGGGCGGCTTCCCAGATGACATGGAGTGGGATGGGATGGCATGATCTCAACGGGATGTGGCGGCCTGGGTAATAATCAGGATGGATGATGGACTTAGACATGGGGCTTACATTCTGAGACAGCCCAAGAGGGGGAATACAATTTAACGTCATGTGGGACAAGATACAGTTTAGCGTCATTCAGGACGATATATAGTTTAACGTCATGCGGGACGAAGGATTTGGGGCATACGCTTTGAGGCGGCCCATGGTGGGTATGGGGCTTACCCTCTAAGGACGCCCATGGTGTGTATGAGGCTTATGCTCTAAGGCGGCCCATGGGGGGATGGGGCTTACGCTCTGACTCGTCCCATGGTGGGTATGGTGCTTACCCTCTGAGGCAGCCCATGGTGGTCAGGGAACCGACGTAGATAGGTCGGAACCACTGGGTGGTGGGCTTGAACCTCGTGGAGGCTTCCTACGTACCATGCGTTAGCACAGATCAAAGTCGACGTAGTTTGCTAGGATGGGGCTTACGCTCTGACACAGCCCATGGAGGATTTCATGGTCGATGCGCGCTCTAAGACCACGTGAGTCATGCTCAGTTTGAGAAACAATAGGAAACAGGGACCAGAAGATCACGTCGCAAAGGGTGTGTCTGTGAGAAGCGGAATGGGGCTTACACGTTGAGCGGCCCAAATAGGAAACAAGGGATTATGCGTGGTTTGTGGCCCTTGGTGTCGGGGCTTACTCCAGGGTGGAGTCCCGTGGTGTGACAAAGAGCAGTGGGAAAAGGTCTCCACTGGCCTTGGCTGGGGCAAGTACGGAGATGCATGGGTGCAGTCATCCGTAAGAGAGGCTAGGGGCTTACGCTCTGAGGCGGCCCTTCCCCCGCAGACAAACGCCTCTCTGGTAAGGAGGATCTCATTCCATGTGAGGAAGAGTCCATTCCCATGGAGATGAGTGTGCGTAAAGAATGCCCGAGCTGGGGGGACCCTGCGTGCGAAGCACGGGGTCGGACCACAGTTTAACGTCATGTGTTAAGGATGAGGTGCTTAGCAGTTTAACGTCCTGCAGCTTGGACGTGGTGGGTTCTCTCCACACCCCTAGGGCTTACATGCCCAACACCCTCTACCCCTTGTGAGAGGGAAGGCATCATCATGGCCGTAGTGAAGGGGGGCGCAGGGAAAACCACCGGGGGGTCCACGTTAGCGTGGCTATGCGAAGAAGCAATATCCATTAGAGTGCCTATGCGGAGAATCATAAGGCAAAGCAACAAAATGGGAAACATCGCCCAAGGGACCTTGAGGTTACTTCGGACGAGCCTAGATGGCCGTACGGGAAAACAACGCATGACGCACATGCCCGGCAGGGGAGACATCAAGTGCCGGTGCAGAGAGGCAGCCAAGGGGTGTCAAGGTGAAGGGTCCTGGGCTTTGCACGCAAAGAAGAAGGTTTTCGTAAAAAACACCGAGATGGCCCACAATTGGAGAAAGAGAATTGTGTGTGGAGAGGGATTTACGCACACTGAAGGGAATTTCGTGCACTGGACACGGATTGCACGCAAGGAAGGGACCCAGAGGAGGTGGAAAATTTACTTAAGCCGGTAGAGTTGCGCGCAAAAGCGAACCCCGAGGCAAGGTTGCGCGATGAGGGGAGTTACCTAAAAGTCATATTGCACGCGGGGGGAGTCGAATTGCGCGCACGAGAGCCGATCCGAATTCCGCAACCTTGAAACCGCTGGGGGTCGCCTTCTATTTATTGGAATCAGACGACGCGGAATCCAGGCGGTGCATGAAATCTTCTACGTCGAGAGCCGTCGGCGTGAAAAATCTCGCAGTGGAGAATCGGGTACCGCAAATATTGCGTGCCTCATCGGCTCAATTACGCGAATCCCAGAGATTCTTCGCATGCACAACAATATTTCGTGCGGAAACTCCTTTATTTCGTGCACCACTTCCCAGGCCTCCAGATCGGGCCTTTGATTCCGAATAGGACTTCGCTTCGTCATTTCAGAACTTCGTCCTGGACTTACGGAATTTTTCGGCGTCTACAATTTTGATTAAAAATAAAATTTTAAACATGTAAAGGAAGATTCATGGAAATAATGTTCTAAAAATCCATTCATTCTTTATAAGTTAAAAAAACATTCTTCATGTACTTTGGCCGGAAAATTCAAAAAGTACCTCGTACGAAAAACGAAAAAAGATTCCTTTAATATCATTTACTAAAAACTCACCAAAAGGGAAAATTGGATTTAAAAAATTTTACGGGGATGGAAATAATATTACATATTGAGAAGCATGAATGCGGATGATAAATATTCCACAGTAAATTCTGAAGTATAAACAATCTTGGATAAAAATGAGATTGCGAGATTTTCCCTTACCATAGGTCCGATTTGCTTCGTAAGTGTCTGAACCCCCTGTATAATGATTTAAATAATTTTATTGACTAATTAAAGAATCATAATTATTTTTATGATATCATATATGGTCATATTCTTATCTTCTTATTTGTAATATTTCACTACTACTTGTTATTCGGGTGTTTATTACTTTTTGTTCTTATGCGTGTTTTGTCGAATAAATTCTTATTATTATATTTAGGTTATAGATACCTCATTTACATAATGGTATTAGTGTAATATATATCATATTTATTCATTCAATTCATTCAATTCATTTATATAATCATTATGCAATGAAGATCATGTAGAACGAGTCACATCACATCGTGGAGATGGTATTCCGTACGTACGCACGAGAGATGATATCATTCCCATGATCGTGGAATTGTATTGGAGAGTATGTATACTATTTCAAAATCAATATCAATTTATTATAATCATGTATTGTCATTATTTACACCATTATTCCCATCCAAGTAAGGTGGTGGTGGAAAATATATTACACCACGACATGGAGACGGTATTCCATACGTACGCACGCGTGGTGATTTCGTTTTCCATAGGATGGATAAATGGTGAATAGTGTTGTTTCATACTAATAATAACATATCAGTATATTAGTGATACTGATTTTATTACATCATAATGAAACAACTAATTAAGAAGAATTGGAAGAATAAATAAAGTTGAAAAAATTGGTAACGGACATTACCTCTTCTTTGAAGCGCCACATTGAGATCTCCTCTTAGGGCACTAAAATTGGTCTTTGAAGAAGACCAGAACCTCTAGGATGTTTCTAGGGAAGTGGAGAAGAGAGTTTGGTAGGGGTTGGCCGAGCTTGAAGGCTCAATGTGGTGTGAGGAAGAGAGGGAGGAGGTGCCCTTTTATATGGGAGGAGAGGGGAACCTTTGGAAAAACTAAAAATATTATTTTATTATAAAGTCATATTCAGTTTTTAATAGCTCTATATTGATTTATTTCGAAGCTAAGGTGGGGATGGGTGTAGATCCTCTCATACAATATAATTTATACAAGTTTAGGTATCTATTTTAACCTTATCATTTAGATTTAACTTTACGTTAGATAATTTAACTTTTAATGTGTCTTCTGGTTTTCTTACACTATAAGGTTTATAAACATACTATAACAAGCCAAATGAACCCCAAGTTGTTTATTATAAATATATATAACCTTATATAAGTCATTTTGTCGAACATTAGATTTTTAGGAATAATATAACAATTAATAATATAATATTAGATTTAAAAACGATTTTATGTCAATTTTGAACTAGTTTGTATTTGATTTTTTTGAAACTTATAAAAGAAGTATTAGTTCCAAAAAAGTTAATTAAATCAATAAGAACATGTCATATTAACATATAAAATTATTTTAATTCATAAAAAGTCTCAAATTTCACTTATTTGTGTATTTATAACATCAATTATGTCAATATTTCATTAATAATATAATTACTACATCATCATTTTGACATAAATAAATTAAATATTTTAAAGTCTAAAAATTACAAAAAAATACCATTATGTTTAAAATATTTTTATATTTCTAATAAATATTTATATTAGAATTTATCATGTGTATAACCCTATTTTAAAAATGATTTAGTTATTAAAATTTGATTTTAACTATTTTAACCCTTCTTTAAATAAATTAATAATAAATGTCATAATCTAATCCATGTGGGCCTAAATGGTCAAATTTTATTCCTAAGGTTGGTTTTGGTCGAATTACACTTATCCAATAGAACTGGGACAAGTTTTAGGGTAATAATAATATCATTTTTACCCTTAATTAACCTATTTACTTTTAACCATGGTTAATAAAATTAAAAAGTTACTATTCACATAAAATTATTTTCATCACATTGTGCCACATTTTACATACTGACATCAACTGTGTCTCTCAGATTTTTGAAATTCCATTCACAAAAGCGGTAAAATTATGTTTTATGTAAATTTGAAAATTCTCCTAGGAGGTGGGTAAAAGACGGTGAAAAGTTCAATAAACTTTTTATATATCTAAGATTATTATAAAATGACTCCAATGAATTGCATTGAACTTATATAGGTATTATGTATCAATTTTGACCTAAAATAAATTTAAATAAAATAAATTATTATTTAAATAAAAAGTCGGTTTTTTTAATAGTAACCTAGTATTTTCACTATTCATCAAAAATTGAATGTTTTCATAAAAATACCAAAATTTTACACTAGGCTAATTTTGATAATCTGAATCCAAAAAACAAGTCCATTTTGAAAAATGAAATTCATAAAATTTCAAAAAGTGGTTATTACTATTGATAACGACGAGTTTTTATAATATTTTAATAGCATATCGTTGTTTAGTGAAACTTAGTATTGCGTACAACGCAAGCTATCGAGGAAGGCTGAAATTTCTTGTAAAGAAAGACAAGCTAGTGTTGTGTGTAGTGAAATATCCCTTTGATGATTTATATAACATAAAAACAAAATATTTCTCATAAAAGTATCTGGTGTTACATTCTACCCCCCTTAAAATGAATTTCACCCTCGAAATTCTTCACTATGTGACAAATAGACGAGGATACATCTCAATCAATATATCATCAATCTCCCATTTAGCTTCTTCTAATTGGTGGTTCCTCCATAATACATTCACTAAGCGAGTGTTCTTGTTCCGTAGGAATTTTTCACTACAATCCAGATTCCTTATCGGTTGTTCTTCATAAGAAAGATATTTCTCCAGTGGTACAACTTATGAGTTGAGTACATGTGAAGGATCAGGTCTGTACTTTCTCAGGAGAGATACATGGAAAACATCATGAACTTGACAGAGATTTGGTGGAAGCGCCAATGGGTATGCTACCTTCCCAACACGATCCAGTATTTCGAAATGACCGATATACCTAGGGCTCGGCTTTCCTTTCTTTCTAAATCTCATTACTCTCTTACAAAGAGATATTCGTAAGAAAACTTTATCACCCACTTCAAACTATAGGTCTTTTATTTGGTTATCGTCATAACTTTTTTGTTGACTCTGAGCTGCTCTTATGTGTTGTTGAATAGATCGTATCTTTTCTACCATCTCACCCACAAGATCAGGTCCTAATAGCTTACTTTCCCCAACTTCATCCCAGCAAGCTGGAGTCCGGAATTTCATTCGATAGAGAGATTCATAAGGAGCCATCTGAATACTGGAGTGAAAGCTATTATTATAAGGAAATTCCACCAAAGGTAGGTGTTGATCCCAACCACCTTTGAAATCCATAGAGAACGCTCTCAACATATCTTATAAAGTTTGAATTGTCCTCTCAGACTGACCGTCTGTCTGAGGATGATAAGCAGTGCTGAAACTCAAATCTGTATCTAGAGTATGCTGGAGACATCCCCAGAACATTGAGGTAAACCTTGGATCTCAATAAGATATACTAGAAATTGGTACTCCTTGCAATCTTACCACACCCTTTACATATATAATGGAAAGCTGGTCCAGAGAGAAATCTTCTCTAATAGCAATGAAGTGTGAAGACTTTATAAGACGATCAAATGTGACCCAGATAGCATTATTACCTTTGGATGTTTTAGGAAGTCTAGTGACAATGTCCATAGTGATGTTTTCATATTTCCATTCAGGTATGGGTAATGGTTGTAACATCCCCTTATACTTCTTTCTCTCATCTTTAACTTGCTGACAAACCAAGCATTGAGAGACATATTCAGCAACATCTCTTTTCATGCCATCCCACCAGAAGTACTCTTTTAGGTCCCTATACATATTTGTGCTTCCATGATGAATAGAGAATGAAGAACTATGAGCCTCATCTAGCCTCTCCTTATTTAATTCGGGGATGGGAGGAACACAATCCAGATTCCTGAACATTATTATCCCATTTCAATCAAGGTTGAATTCAGGAACATTTCTCCCCTTTTTTTGTAACTCTACATCTTCTTTTTGTGCCTCTTTAATCTTCACATGTATAGATGGTTGATCATTCATTTGAGAAAGATACAATTTTCCACTTCCATTATAATTCCTAGATCGATCCTTTGTAAATCCATAAATACTGGATCTTTTGTGATCCTCATCATGGATATGCTAGCATGGTCTTGTCGACATAATGCATCTTCCACCTTGTTTGCTCTCCAAGGGTGGTAATGAATTGAGCAGTTGTAATCCTTAATCAGCTCCAACCATCATCTTTGGCGCATATTCATCTCCTTTTGTGTAAAAATATACATTAAACTTTTATGATCAGTATAAATGTCACAACTTTCTCTATAAAGATAATGCCTCCAAATCATTAATGCAAATATTACCACAGCTAACACCAAAACATGAGTTGGGTAATTTTACTCATGGATTTTAAACTGTCATGAGACATAAGCTATCACCATATCATTTTGCATAAGAACACACCCCATTCCCTTCTTGGATGCATCACTGTAGATCACAAACCTTTCTCCACAACAAGGAAGTGTGATTACAGGTTCACTGGATGACCTTCTTTTCAACTCCTTGAAATTATCTTCACATTCCTCAGTGTACACGAACATAACTCCTTTTCATGTCAACCTGGTGAGTAGATTAGATAATCGTGAAAATTCTGTCACAAAACGTCGATAATATCCAGCCAAACCAAGAAAACATCGGATCTCGGTTACTGTTGTTGGTCTCGACCATCTTTCAATAACCTCTGTTTTTGCTGGATCCACAGATATCCCCACATTTTAGATTATGTGACCCAAAAATGCAACTTTTTGAAGCCAAAATTCAAACTTGTTAAATTTGGCATAAAGCTTCTCCTTTCTCATGGTCTTCAATATAAATCTCCAGTGATCTTTATGTTCATCCTTTCTCTTTTAATAGACAAGAATATCATCTATAAAGACTACCACAAACTAATCAAGATAGTATTTAAAGACTCTATTCATCAGATCCATGAAGATAGCAGGGGCATCAGTAAGACCAAATGGCATAAATATAAATTCATATTGTCCATACCTTGTACGGAAAGTCGTCTTTGGTATATCCTGCCTTTTGACCTTTAATTGATGATACACGGAATGAAGATCAATCTTGGAAAAGTATTGAGCTCCACGTAGTTGGTAAAATAAGTCATCAATGTGTGGGATAGGATATTTGTTCTTTATTGTGATCTTTTTAAGTTCTTGATAATCAATGCAGAGTCTCATTGATCCATCTTTCTTCATAACAAACAGAATAGGTGATCCCCAAGGTGACTCAATAGGGCGTATGAATTCCTTATAAAGATTCTTTAGGAGTTGCTTCTTCAATTCCTGCAACTCAGTTGGGGTCATTCTATAAGGTGTCCTTGAAATAGGAAATGCACCCGGTACGAGTTCTATTGAAAACTCAACTTCAAGATTTGGTGGAAGACCAAGAAATTAATTCAAAAAAACATCATTAAACTCCCATACAATGGTCATATTCTTAATCATGAGTTTCTCTCCAACAATTTTAGATAAATAACCTTCATTTAGTGGAATCAAGACCCATAAGATGGATGAAATTTCCACTGGAAGGTTATGTTAATCCTTGCATCGATAGATGATCATAGATTGATCCGGAATATGAAATGTGACTTACCTTCATTGGCTATTTATATGAGCTCCATATAGAGAAATCCAATCCATTCCAAGAATCACATAAAATTATACTATAGCAATGATCACAAGATTTGCAGGAAGCATGTTCCCACAAACTTCAATCAGAGAAGAATTATAAACTTTTGATGCGACTATTGTGCCATTAGGGGTTGTCACAACTAACTAAAAATCTAATTGTTGAGGTAATATGGTGATACCCTTAGAAATTTATTCAGAAATAAATGAGTGGGTTGATCTAGAATCCGATAAAACATTTGATACTTTAGAGTGGATGGTAAGTGTACCTCTCACTACTTCGTTGTCGTGCTCCACATCACTGATAGTAATTGCATGTGACTTTCCTTTGACATTGGCCTTAACAGATTGTTGACATCAGTCATCATCATCAACCCTTGGATTTGGGCATTGATTGACATAATGCCCCATGAACTTGCACTTGAAACATTGAAGTGTAGTAGGTTCATTCTGTGTATCACTTCCTTTTTTTTTGCATCATTAGACATCTTCTTCCCATTATATTGACATTCAATTTCCCAATTACCTTCTTTTCCACACTTATAACATATGCTTGTCCCCTTAAGACAATTTCCTCCATGTTTCTTTCCACACATTGTGCATAAGGGAAAACTCATCTTCTTTTCAGTGTGGTCTTTAGATTTTCCTTTGAATTCCATTTTCCTCTTCCTATCAAACTCAAATGACTGATGGGTTACTCCAATCACCATCTCAACCTTGAGAGTACATCGAACAATTTCCTCATAACTAATGAATTCCCTTATGGATAATGCCCTTCAAAGACTTGTTTTTAAGCCACTAAAGAATCGATCAATCTTACTCTCATGTTGGATAATAGTATAAGATGTGTACCTTACAAGTCTTGTAAAATTTTCTTCATATGTACAAACAGATTCATCATCCTTTTGCTTCAGTTCAAGAAACTCCTTCTCCATCTTTGTTCGAAGAATACTAGGGAAGTACTTATTGAAAAATAAGTTCTTGAACTCGTCCCATTCCCTGGAATCAATTTCATCTCTTTGTCTCATATTCTTAATAAGATTCCACCATTGATCAGCATCACCTTCCAAACGATATATTGCTAAGATGAATTTATCATGTTCATAACATTGAAGAACTGAAAATATCTTTTCAGTGGTACTGATCCATTGTTCATCCACTAATGGATCAGAAGACCCGTTGAATGAAGGTGGACGCTTCCTCATGAAGGATTAAATAGAATATTGATCCTTCCTTTGCTCGTTTGGAAGTCCTGCATGATGCACAGATTGAGAATGTTGTGTGAGCATGACTACAAGATTTTTCATTCCAACTCCCATAATGTTTGGTTGCTCAGGGGGACAATCATTGCATTGCTCATCGCATTCTGCATTAACACGATATCTTCGGGTTACAGCCATTGACTAATACCAAGAAGAATAGTGTGAGCAACACTAATTATTATAGAAAAAAAACATAATCAAGAATAAAATTTTACACTTAAGGTCTTATCATTGGTTATTCATGGCCATTTTTAAAAAACTAATATAGTGTTCTATGCTTAGACATATCCTTACGGTTCGTACTAAGGCTTTAACATCCTAGTTTCCAAAGGTTGACTATAACCTTCCTCTGATACCAACTGTAGAGACCCTTACTTTACATACATTGTTAATACTTCAAAATTGATGTACAATTATTACAATATATAACAAAACCATGAATGGACCATATAGGTATAGTGTCTTTAGAAACTGGGAAACATAAACAACTGGTTTATAAATCATCTACGTTGTCTCCCATTTGTTTCATCATATCTAGAGTCCCCTTTCGACATATCCTACTTAATATCCTTCTTCCTGACCTGGGGAAAATAAAACATACAAAATGGTGATCTCAAATACTTAGTAAGGATAAACAAAAGAAATATCAATCACATCATATTCATAAGAACATAACATTTTGGAAATCTTAACATTCAAAAGAGGTCAAAATTTCATAACATGTGATAAATCATAGTAGTGAATTGTAATCCCAATAATCATAACAAAAAACATGAAACTTTGTGGAATACACAGATAATCATAGAAAATCATTTCTTAATATTCAAGACTCATTGCCAAGACAATCTTAGCGGACAAATTCTATTTCTGAACCGAGTTCTGTCCTCGTTTCAGTCCTGTTTAACTGAACCATATTAACCTGCTGTTCCAGAAATGTCTATCTCATGAGATATATATATTTACCCAATTCATTTGAATGATATATAGTTCCCACCCATCTCATAATGATACCATTATTATGCGTGCAACAAAATCATAAACCATACATCATAGCATAACCCATGTAATAAAAACGGGATTCTTAAACATCACGTCATCATAACATAATCCATAAAAGGACATCGTAAAAATAATTCCATACTAACATAATCAAATCAATGTAAAAATAGGGATATAAACATAACCCTATATTATTTTATATGGAATATAATTTTGATAAAATACTTGAACTCCATTCTTGAGGAAAATACAATTTCTACTTTAAAATCATTTTCCTTTCATTGCATGTCATATATTTTTGAACTAAAAGAAGTTGATTAAAAATAAACATGAAAACATGTAACAGAAAATTCATGAAATAATGTTCTAAAAATCCATTCATGTTGTATAAGTAAAAAAACAATTATTCCCGTACATTGGCCAGAAGAGTAAAAAAGTACCTCGTATGAAAAACGAAAAAAGATTACTTTAATATCTTTTACTAAAAACTCACCGAAGGGTAAAATTGGATTTAAAAAATTTTAGGTGTATGTAAATAATTTTACATATTGTGGAATCATGGATGTGGATGATAAATATTCCCCGGTAAATTCTGATGTATAAACAATCTCGGATAAAAATGAGATTGCGAGATTTTCCCTTACCTTAGGTCCGATTTGCTTCATAAGTGCCCGAACCCCCTGTATAATGATTTAAATAATGCTATTGAATTATTCCAGAATCATACATATTTTTATGATATCATATATGGTCGTATTCTTAGCTTTTTATTTGTGATATTTCATTACTACTTGTTATTCGGGTGTTTAAATCTTTTTGTTCTTATGCGTGTTTTGTCAAATAAATTCTTATTATTATTTTTAGGTTATATATACCTCATTTATAGAATGGTATTAGTGTAATATATATCAAATTTATTCATTCAATTAATTTATATAATCATTATGCAGTGAAGATCATGTAGAACGATTCACATCACATTGTGGAGACGATATTCCGTACGTACGCACGAGCGATGATAACGTTCCCATGATCGTGGAATTTTATTGGAGTGTATGTATACTATTTAAGAATCAATATCAATTTAAAATAATCATATATAGTCATTATTTACACCATTATACCAATCCAAGTAAGGTGGTGGTGGAAAATATATTACACCACGGCGTGGAGACGGTATTCCGTACGTACGCATGAGTGGTGATTTCGTTTTCCGTAGGATGGATAGATGGTAAAATAGGGTTGTTTCATACTAATAATAAAATATCAGTATATGAGTGATACTGATGTTATTACTTCATAATGAAACAACCAAATAAGAAGAAGTGGAAGAATAAATAAAGTTGAAAGAATCAGTAACAGACATTACATCTTCTTTGAAGCACCTCTTTGAAACCTCCTCTTAGGGCACAAAAATTGGTCTTTGAAGAAGACCAGAACCTCTAGGATGTTTCCATGGAAGTGGAGAATAGAATTTTTCATGGGTTTGTCGAGTTTGAAGGCTCAGAGTGGTGTGAGGAAGAGAGGGAGGATGTTCCCTTTTATAAGAGAGGAGAGGGGCACCTTTTGAAAAACTAAAAATATTATTTTATTATAAAGTCATATTCAGTTTTTGATAGCTCCAAATTGATTTATTTCTAATCTATGGTGGGGATGGGTCGAAATTATATCATCCAATAGAATTTATACATGTTTATCTATCTATCGTAACCTTACCATTTAGATTTGTCTTTAAGTTAGATAATATAACCTTTACTGTGTCTTCTTGTTTTCTTACACTATAAGGTTAATAAACTTACTATAACAAGCCAAACGAACCCCAAGATGTTTATTATTAATATATATAACCTTATCTATGTCATGTGGCCCAAACATAGATTTTTAGGAATAAAATAACTATTAATAATATAATATTTTTTTTAAAAACTATTTCATGTCAATTTTGACACTATTTGGTAATTGATTTTTGTGAAAATCATAACAGAAATATTAGTTAGAAAAAAGATAATTAAATCCTTAATAACATGTCATATTAAGATATAAAATTATTGGAAGTCATAAAAAGTCTCAAATTTCATTTATTTGGGTATTTATAACATTAATTATGTTTTATGTAAATTTGTAAATTCTCCTAGGAGGTGGGTAAAAGACGGTGAAAAGTTCAATAAAATTTTTATATTTCTAAAATTATTATAAAATGACTCAAATAAATTGCAATGAAGTTATATATGTATTATGTATCAATTTTTACCTAAAAAAATTAAAATAAAATAAATAATTATTTAAATAAAAAGTCGGTTTTTAAATAGTAACATAGTGTATTCAGTATTCATAAAAAATTAAATGTTTTCTGAAAAATACCAAAATTTATCCCTAGGATAATTTCAATATTCCGAATCCAAAAATGAAGTCCATTTTGAAAAATAAAATTTATAAAATTTCAAAAAGTGGTTATTACTATTCATAATGGATAGTTTTAATAATATTTTAATAGCATATCGTTGTTTAGTGAAACTCGGTATTGCATACAATGCAAGCTATCGAGGAAGGCCTTAATTGCGTGTAAAGAATGCCAAGATAGTTTTGTGTGTAGTGAAAGATCCCTTTGATGATTTATATAACATAAAAACAAAATATTTCTCATAAAAGTCTCGGGTGTTACACAGATCAGAGTCTACTCATCTTTGGACTTACCCAATGTTTTCAATGGTACTGTTAGAATAAATGTGTCAGCCAACACATTAACCATTCCTAGCGTATATACAATATCAATGTAGATCCTCTACAAATACTCATTCCAATGAAGTTTCCTCATATTATGATCATTCTATGAGAATATGTAGGCTATGAATTCTTTATTAATGTATAGCAAAAACTAATCCACAAATAAATAGGGACGCCATGTCTTCAAAGAATGTATCACCCACGTTAACTCCATTTCATGGTTTGTATAACTCTTTTCATCTAGTCAATGTTGGTGAGATGCATATGTGAATATGTGATCACCCTACATTATCACATACCTGAGACCCATAACTGAAGCATCAAAACAGACCAATAACCCATTTATATATTCCATAATTATTAAAATAGTGGTTGTATTCAACCAACACTTCATCTTGTCAAAGTATTCGTGACATATTAGGATTATCTTAACATAATCCTTTCATGGTGATTAGATTTTTTGATGAATAAATATGAGAGAAATTAAAAAAAATCACATCTTTTAACCTTCCAAGCTAAGGAGGATCCTAATCTCGAAGAAATTATTTGGCTGCTCCCATGAAATAACTGCACTAACTTCATAGGGTCCACTGAAACCCCTGTTTCGAGATGAAATAACCTAGAAACATCACTTATTTGATCTAGAAAGTTCACGTAGAAATTTTTTGATAATGTCGATGATCCTACAGAGTGCCTATTATAAATTAAAAATGATCCTCATGCTTCTCCTCAGATCTCATGTAATCAATTATTTCATCCTCGAATTCCACAACAATAGTGTCTAGATATTTTTGAAACTTCATATTCAGAACATCCATAAATATTGATGGAGCATTGTTCAATCCAATAGGAATTACCAAATACAAAATGTGTATGTACCTACATCAGAAATATATTTTTGGGATATTAACCTCTCTCTCCCTAACATGGTGGTATCATAAATTCATTTCAATTTTGAAAACCCACTTTCCCCCTTTATATGATCAATAAAGTATTTAGTTAGGGTAAAATGTTACTTATTCATGATGGTTACCTTATTCAGCTTTCGGGAATCAATGCACAACCGGAGGGATCTATCTTTCTTCATTGTAAAAATGACAAGAGTAAACCAAAGGGAGATGCTCAAGGGAATTAATCCCTTGGATTCCAAATCATCCTATTGTATCTTTAATTCCCTCAACAATGCGGGGTCCATATTATACAATGGAATAGATATGAGTTTTTTTCCTCGTGTGAAATTAACCGAGAGATCCATCTTCCACTATTGGGGAAAGGTTGAAAAATCTTCTGGAAATGCCTATGAGAACTCAACCAACGCAGGAGGTAATCCACCCTCAAGATAACTATGATCATCCTCTATCATGAGTGATTATAACTAAAATACATGATTTCATAACACTTGCAATGAAGGTCATGTAGGACCCAAATGACTGTACCATTCCACATGAAAATCCTATGGACTCCCATTAGGTTCTATGAAACCCACACGCAACATATAGAAATCGATATGAACTTGGAAGTTCAATTTATAATCCTTATTGGGGATTACATCAAAATGTTTTATAACAAAAACCATGAGATCCCCTTCCAACTCAACAACTAACAAAGAAATCACACACAGATGGCACTTGAGACCTTTTCATTTACATTCCATAGTGGTGTCACCATATCCATTATAAAAGTTGAAAAACCAATTGTAAAATTTATAAAATTTACAAAAAAAGAAATGATAAAAGAAATAGAAGCAGTAGTATCAATGAGAATTACTTTAATCGAATTTTTAAACACAATGAATCCTTGAACTGTCCAAGGCCCTACATCTGATCATGCTAATATCTAGTCCACAACAAGAGTATTACAAGTCTGTACATGTGAATGAATTATTGATTGTGGTTCTTCTAGGAACTATCTCTTCCTAGAAGACAATCCAGCCTTACCACCATGGCCACCAATCCAAGATCCCACTGCCTGGTCGGATTCATCTTAACAGTCAGTCCCCTAGAAGCCATAGATCCTACACCACTTTGGTATGGGTTCATCAATCTAAAAAGTAGTTGCATGTTCCCTATCACTTCATATAAATAACAAGTCTTAGGATTGGAAGTACATGTAGGAGAGATGTTCACTACCTTCCCATAGAGATGGTACACCACAAAATATATGTTTGAAGCTACTAATGAAGACTACCTGGAAAGATGGCATGAGTTTCCACCTCATTTATTCCCCATCTCACTTTCTTTCTATTTTTCTTTGAGGAGATATTTCTTCCCACAATAGACACAAATATATTAAATCCATACCTCCTTTTTTGATCAATCTCGACCATGCATGTATGATCATCCACATCAGTGTAGGTTCATGTCTTAAAAAGGAAGACCTGAGAGTAAATTTATGGTCACAACCCCTTTTCAATATCTTCATCATTAATAGATTATATAGAAACAATCCCAGGTGTGTTCTTCCCTAGCTCAACAAAATAGTTAGTGTATTCTATCACACACTTATTTCTAAAGGAATGATCCTAAATTCTATAGATATAGCATTTATTATTACCTTGGGATAATACTTCTCATTGAAGATGGTCCTGAATTCCGTCTAGATAAACTTCTCATGCTTCCCAACTTCAGTCTCTATTTCCCACCACTTTAGCGATGACCCTCTTTCAATTACTAAGTACATTTCACCCTGACCACCAAAGGTGTTTCTAGGAACACAAACATGTGACCAATATTCTCAAGACACTCCTCTACTTCTTGGGGTTTCTCATTTCACAAAAATATAGGATTATTGTTTTTGAAAATCTCATGAGATCTATAATTCCATAGACCATACTCAATATTTATAACTAGAGAAAGAGCATTACCCACACCCCTCCCAAGATCTTGGACATCCCAAACAATGGCTTCCACTAAACTCATATCAAGTGATTTTGGAGAACACTCTCGGGCTTCCTCTTTGGGGTGCATGGGAGCTTTATGGGGAGGCATGTTTCTACAACAATAAATAGTAACAAAATAAATCATTAGTTACAAACATCAAAAAATATAAATAAAATAAATTATATATAAATAAATATCACCACAATAATGAAATAAGCAACTACATCACCCCTTTCCAATGCACACATGATGTCTGCATCCCGCATGGACGACCAAGAAGTGATCTCAAACAAAAATATCAACATTTAATGGAGACACAAGGTATGTCAAGAGAGGTGTAGAATAGGAACCCTACTCACATCCAGAACATTGAGCCCCAACAGTCATATCTCATGTCTATCCAAAATCAACCCCAATAGTGTCTCCTAGTGATCTTAAACATACTCTAATACCATTTTGTTGAAAACCAAGATGGTTCATTATCTAAACCAGTGCCCAACCCTGTCTGTTGAATGGTTCAAAGGGCATTAGATATCCCCATGGACTAGCACAATTCTGCATGTTTCATCAATAAAACATGGATGAGATTTACCTTCATTTATAAGTATGAGAAAACAAATAGAAATCAATGAAACGAATATGTAAATTAACAAAAAAAATATGTCTTTAAAAAGTTATAATTGAATTACAGAGTTTAAAACTATCTATGAAGGAGACCATAACAAAAAATCGAAACTAGTTTATCCCCGGAACCACCACATGGAGATGGAGAATATCCCTCAAGAAATATCCATAACACCTCACCAAATAAGGAATCTAGCATCCCAGACCACAGTCACCAAAGAACATTCCTTTTCCTATGTGGAACATTACTAGGTATACTTGCACCTAAAAGTGTAAATAGGGAGTTCGACTAAGCCCAATAAGATTCCACCCATGAAAAGATTACATCCTATAAAAATAATAATGTGAAAACAATGATATATTTCATAAACAAGAAATGCAAGAAACAAACTAAATGGGGGGAAACATTAAATAAAAAATAGTTTCCAAGTGGGAAATGTTAATGAATGACCATTATTAATGAAAGCACACATTCATCTAAAATTAACAACCAAACACACTATTTGTCAACAATATGTACAATATAACCAATGTTCACTAGTCCGAAGAAATACTCATAAGAACTGTCAAACAATGGGAAACTTGGTACGATGCATCTTAGTTAACTGAGGAATATGAACCACATGGAACTATGTTCCCATGTACGGGACAATAGTTGAGACCATACCCATAACCTAGTCGTCTCTAATCAACCATTATTATTTAGTTAGTGTTATCATCATCTATATTTCTATGTGAAACCATTTCAAGTCTACATCTGAATTACTTGCATACTAGTCCTAGTCCACACACTAAGATACTCGGGCTTTTGAATTGTCCTAAATCACACTCCCCATGTTATAAAATAACATTTGAACATAAAAACTCTATTTCTAAACCATACACACACAAAACAGTACCCCACATATGTTCATTACTCTCAATATATTTCAATAAACCCAATTTTTTTTTAAAACAACATCAAGATGTCTTACAAGTATTTTAACAGGAAATTCATTCCAAAATCATCTTGTATCGAAAAACACAAAAAAATAACAAACCAATCCATATGTTTAGGCCACAACACCATTTAACATGTCAATTTCAAGAATAATAAAATTACACCAAATGATACTATATAGGATACACATGAAAACACCCAATTTCATGTCACAATGAAACATTAAAATAAACCTCTTAATAAATAGTACAAAAAAAAATTTCACTACAAAAAATAAATGAAAAACAAGATAAATTGTTTAATAAAATAAGATAAATTCTCCAATGAATTTTTACACATGGAACCACCTACCTTGTATGTCCAAAAACCCAAAAGTTTCTGAGAAAAGTCACCCATGAAACAAGCGACTGAAAAAAAACCCTAATGATGAATATTGAACCAAGAATTTCATTATCAATTACTTGGAATGATACATTAGCTATTCGAATTTTTGAACATCAAGATGGAGGGACGAAAACCTATATATAAGGAAGAAAAATATAGATATTCACTTATTGAAGAATCATTTATTTTACTCACTAAATGCCACATAAAAAATTAGTTCCAAGGAATCCTGAGGGATCCTAGATGAATTTAATGGATAAAATGGTTGAATGGGGGATGAAAGAGACGTGTCAGTTTTAATTTTATAATGAAAAAATGGGAGTATCAATTTTTATATCCTGGACACTATTCATGGTTTTTCCACTTGGTTTAGTAAACTGTGTGACCTAAAAATGTGCCTAGTCCTGTCCACCTAAAAATTACCATTTCATTCCAAAATTAATGGGGGCCTAGGGGAAAAGTTTTTCTAAAAATAGAAGAGAAACAACATGAAAGTAATTTTATAGTTTCCATAATATCTCACAATCATTTACTCTCGAATTTTGTCCCCTATATCCATGTTTTTTATTCATGTTTCATAGTTGATTTTATTGAAATCACCACATTGAATCTATGTTGATATGAATGATTTATAAATATTCAATCATTTTTTAGTCATTATAGTGATCATGCAGATAATGTATTAGGTCACTATCATGATCCCACCACATATCATCAATTATATAATTACTTTACCATGTGAAAAATTGTTCCCATGTGACCACTCCATTTCCAAATTTCACGAGACAATAAATTATTAATTGAATTCTTATTTATAAATTTATTGTACCATGAATTATTCATGTGATCGACTAAACATGTTTGAGAGTATACATCTAATTAAGTTATCATTTTTGGCGGCCTTCAAGTCATTTGGTGCCAATATCTGGGGTCCTTCCTGAGGTCAACCCACATGTCATAGGGCCTTTATGAGATCGATATGTCCTCCCAATGATCTATATCATGATCGATTAACGAATCACATGATTTTTATAATAATATCATATAAATAATATCATAAACCAATACACATAAGGATAATTTTATTTTTCGATTCTATCATATTAATTTAATGGGTGATTGTTAATAATTTATCTTTCATAGAACCATTTAATCTGGTTTTATGGGACCAATGGAATACTATTGATCAGGATGACTTCTCATAATATTTTTTTGTGGGATCAAGAAGGCCCATCAAAAATCTATCACATAACAAACATGGGACATTAAATCGATTTCACACAATACATTAAATATTTCAAATGGAATTTAAATGAACTATGTTTAGATCATTCGAAACACAAAACCGCATTGTGTAGAACTCCTAATGTCATGGGATTATGAATACTATTTATTTTTATATTATATTATTTTATAGATAATTAATCATCAAATACTTGTGATTCGTCCTTTGATGATTTATGGGAAAACTAGTAACTTTATTTTTTTCTATTTATGCAGTGCTAAAAAATTTATTCTAATATGACAGGATTTAATAAGGGAAGAATTGAGGTGTTTTCTGATTCAGAAATATTCCCATGATCACATTACCTGCATTTTCTGATCTTGTTCCCTTATTTTAAGGAATGATTCCTATATCAAAAACTTATAACAGTTCTATCACTAAAACATTATACTATAGATGACCTATCATCCCCGAGCTCATTGTGAAAAAGGAGGGGGTTTCTTGCCCTTCCTAGCTCAGAATTCTCTTCTTGATTGCCATTATTCCATAGATCTTCTCCAATGAGGATGGTTACCAAATCGTATACTACAGGTGCTCTCTCTGCTTTGTTAGAGATTTTCCAACAAGCATCAACGTCTGGGGCTTGTTCTAGGTTCATGTTGTTCAAATTATCTCTATCATTATATGTATTGCATGTGGTCTTGTGGATGGGGTGAAAATGAACGTCCTTTTTTCCAAAGATTCTCTACATACCGTTTCAATTTTTGTGGTCGTGGAGGCCAAACAGTGTCCTTCCAAGATCGAGGAGTGTTCCAAGAGAATAGTCTTGAATTTTTGTAGGAATGGAGAGCCGGTGAATCATCACATCTATATATTCTAGAGATCTAGTTTTAAGATCGACCTTCTTGCATCGTTGGGCCAACACCTTTCGGACAAACTAATGGATGGGAACCCGTCTGGATTCTGTTACATTATTTATGTTAAGTGTGATGCAAACCAATGGGATCAAATCTTGATAGTACTTAGGTCATTCAATCTTGGAGATGAGCCTTGGATCATGGGAGGAGTCTTCAACACCAACATGCACCCGTTTGAGAAGAATGGTGCTATGAGTAACTCATGCAATGATAGGTTGACATTTTCCTCTTTCATAGCAAATGATGGGATTCTAGGTCTTGGATTTACCGGAGATGGATTCATGTGTTCTACAATCCATCCAAAAAATAGAATAACATGGTGTAGAATTGATCATTTCCTGGGTAACCTCCATGAAATCTCGTCCTTTGAGAATATTGAGGTCTATCATCTAGTTCGGGCTGAGTTTAACCACTCTCCCATCCTTATGCATATGAGATCAAGCTCCCCATATCCTGTCCAGTTCAACTTCTCCAAGTTATTTTCTCATAACCCAAGGATTATTGAGGCTATGTTAAAGTCATGGAACTCCCCTTTTGAGAAATTTAGTTGGTTTCATCACACCACCATGCTTCGACGCTTGAAGAAGGTTCTGCTATTTTGGTCCACTTCACAAAAAACTAATCATCTGCACATGGATGATATTATCAATGAAATTGAGAAAATTGAAATTTCATTGGAAGATCAGTGGGATTATGATGCCTCTTCCACTCTCAGTATAAAAAACCATCAGTGAATATGATTATTATTGAATGGGAGTGGTGCCTTCGGGAACGTGCCTGTAATATCCTAGCTTAGAGAGGGGGATCATAATAAATCTTCCTTCCATGCTTTCATGAAGTACATGAAACAAGTTTATGTTCCTAATAGTAGCCTTGATTATGGGTATTTTTCCCCCACCCAGTGCTCATTGGTGTTATGGTGTGTTCCCACTTCATATATCTTTTATTCAATCTTAACAACCGTTTCCAGAATGGTTATCCCTCTCGAAAGGTAGATCTATTTGACTCAATCCAGTGCAGTGTTTCTAGCCATGAAAATGACATTATTTGTAGTGTCTTGGATGATAAAGAGATATGAGAGGTAGTGGACTATCTTAACCATGACACGGTGACTTTCCCAGATAGCTTCTTAGGCTCTTTCTAGATCCATACATGGAAAATTATCAAACAATATTTATCTGAGGCTACCCAAGATTTCTTCAAAGGTGGCTATCTCCTATGCATGGATACTACTAACACCATGATCCTGACCATGATGGTTTTCTCCCCCTCCAATAACTCTTATTAATGGCCCATTATTCTATGTGACATTTCCTATAAAATTTTGGCTACCATCAGGAATAGTAGGCTCACATTTTTCATACATAAATAAATTTTATATGAGCTTCAAGCCTTCATATTTGGGAGATCGATCAAAGGGGTTTTTGGGGTCACCAAGGAGATGTTTTGTGATATGAACAGGATATATGTGGGATCAAATGTTGTTATTAAACTGGATATGGATAAATCATATGACCTTTTGGAATGGAACTTCATCATTCACACCATAAGAAATGTATGGATTTCACGAAAGCTGACATTGACATCCTCTTCGGTTTATATATCTCCCCTTGGATTAAAATCAACATTTCAATGAAAAAATGTGGGTTTATCAAGTCTATTAATGTCCTATGTCTAGCCTAACCCCTCCCTCTGTCCTTTATTTATTTTGGTGCAAGATTCCCTTAGTAGGTACATCTCATCGGACATACAACAAGCCACTAGCCACCCTTTCCTATGCGGTTCTCAGGTTACCAGTATTTTCCACCTCCTCTTTACAAATTATGTGATGTAATATATCAATTTTAAGAGACCCTCTATCAATAGTTAGATGATGATCTTGGATGAATATTCTAAATAGAGTGGGAAACCTATCAACCGGGAAATGAGTGGTTTTTTCTTTCCTTCGAACTACTTGAGAAGGCATAGGTCTATTAAAGAAAGTTTACTCTGGATCCATAGAATGAATTTATCCATTAACAATATGGGGGAATCTATTTATCCATGGATGATTTGGGTTTAACACATTTATGAAAAGTATAATAGGGTTATTACATGCATAAATAATTAGAATAACTTATTCATCTCTTATGGTGGGGTGGATTACTCTCATTAATAGTGTGCTGTCTTTTATCCCCATGCACATTCTATCAGTTCTTAAGGTCCCTATGTCAGTCATCAACCGACTGGAGTCTATCCTTAACTTCATCCTTTGGGATGATCATGGTTAATTCCATTACTGATAAGGCCCATTGGATATGATTAGTGAAGCCTATATGGCATGGTTTAATTAACAAGAGAAACACGGGAGAGTTCGTGTTCTTCTTACATGTAATTTCGGCATGGGATGTTATCATAGACCTGACATTGTGGAGTCATTTCATCAAGGGGGATGTATGGATTTGGTCTAAAGGATAATGGTAGGAAACCTTCTCCCCTCTGGAGCTCCCTCCACAACCATGTGTCCTCCCTTCAAGAACACTCCAAATGAATCATCGTGAAGGGAACCTCCAATTATTGGGAGTGCAACTGGGGAAAAAACTTTCTCAGATTCTTGGTATGTCCAACTCCCAACATCTCGATTAAGGAGGCCTCCCTCAATAAATTTTCAAGGCCATCATCATCCGCTCTCAGGAGGCTCGGTTTGATGAAATCTTTCTAGATGACTCCATGGATAGGTGTGTCTTCAAGGGTTCTTCTTCAAGAAGATTCTCACCAAGGGACTACAAGAAGGCCTTTCCTATGCAACTAGCTAGTGACCCTTGGTGCTTTGTTCTCTACTGCAAGTACATTCCATACAATTTCAACATTTCAATCTGGAGGGTCTGATCCAATGTTATCTCAATGTAGTTGGCTATCAAGGCCTTAGGTATTACTCTTGACTCAAGATTCATCTCATTTTCAACTCCCATAGAGGAGAATTAGACCCACCTTTTCATTAAATTTGACTGGGATGGTCTGTTTTCGAATATCTTGGCGGAGCATATGGTGTTTTTGGGGATGATATCCTCTATTTTTGTGTTCTTCAAGCACTAGTACAATGGTGCCTCCACCAAACATGAGGTGGAAGACCACTCAGTAATTCATGCTGTAGGATTTGAATCATTTGGAAGGCACACAACTAGGAATGGAACCACGTATCTTTCCCTTGCACCCTTGGTCTTATCCTCCAGAACATGTTGTTAATAGTTGATATGGCTTCACTCCACAGGAATCAAGAGGTTGAAACCTCCCCCATTTTCTACTCCATAATTTTAATCTCACTGGGTCCTCCACCGCCTATGATTCCTGATTCTTGGGTAATATGGATCCTTCCCTATCACAGGATAAAAATCAACAGTAATGAGGTTTGTGGAAAGGGGTAATGAGGGGAGGAGGGGCTGTTCTTGACACATGTAGCTCTATTTTCCTTGATTTTAATGCCACCTTTAGTGTTGGTGTCCCTCTGGTGGAGGAGGCCAATTCCATGGTCAGTGGCTTAAATCTTTGGTCCTTGAGGGCTCTCTCCTTGGATATAGTGAAGAAAGACTTGAAGATCATTTGGAGCTACCACAAAAGAGACATATATCCTTTTTATAAGATCACCTATCTGTTCCTAAAATTCGTGGTACTAATTTCCCATGACACAATTATGCTCCACATGAGGCACAAGGGTAATTGTCTTGCTAACATCTTGGCCACTAGGGGGACCCCCATCTATATGGCCCCAGCCTTAAACATCTCTTAATATTGAATGAAATGAATAGTTCACATTGAGGATCTTTTCAGGTTTAGAGTTTTAGAGAATTAGGACATAACTGTTAAATCTCAAAAGATAACAAAGTAAAAACTTCTACTAAGTTTCCATAAAATAAAAACTCTTAAAATGAAACATGACTAGTTCCATGTTTTTGGTAGCATGACTTTCCCTTGATCCCATCCTTGACCTTATTCCACGTTAAGTCCTGTGAAAAACATTTCAAAAACATGGGATGAAAATAAAAAGCTCAGTAAGGGATACACAAAGAATAAAAACTGTTAATTTTTTTCAAAACAACAAGTAAACCATGTATACTTTAACAAAGTAATACTTTTCACCTTTTCTAAGTAGTAAAAACTCTTCACTGAATAAATGTTCATTACTTACCCTTCTGTAACCAAAAGATTACCATAAAACCCATATAAAGATCACATAACATATAAAGGTAACTTGGGACATAAACATACTTAAGTGGAATAACCATAAGGTCGACTCCCACATATATCACTTAATGGAATAGCCATTCGGCCAACTTCCATACATACTTAATGGAATATCCATACGGTCGACTTCCATACCCAATGCATTGGAGGTTATAACGTAACCACTCGTCCTGGTATTCACCGCACCACCCGTCATATGGTTTATCACCTAACCACCCGTAAAATGTCCAAGTACCATCATTACACATAAAATATTGAAAATATAAACATTTCAATACCAAAATTTGATTTTCAATCACAATAAGTAATTCCTAGATATTGAATTGATCAATCCATTTTCAAAAACCATTTAAAAGATATTTTTGAATCAAAGTGTCTCATACCAATTTGAAGATTTTAATGGAATTATAACTTTAAAACATTAATTTCCATATAAATAAATAATGAAAACCATTTTGAAAACATGGACATTAAAGATAATGATTTAGAATAATAAATATTTAAAACATTTAAAATGATATTTTCGTTAAATAGTTTTTAAGATAATGAGAGACTCTTGAATACAAATAATAGTGGAATAACATTTAATATGAACATTATAATATCATGAGAATAAAAGTATTCATGATAAAATATGTCAAAGGATAGTATTCACACCTTATAAGAGTGAATTGGGGCATAACAACAATGAAGTCTCAAAAGAAATGTAAAATGAGATGAAATCCATTATAAAGATCGTATCCTTAAATTAAGGATAAATCAATCTCATAATTATGTGTGAAAAATATAAATACACCCAATATAAGTGGATAATAAGTGTAAAATAATCAAAGGTTATTCACACATATTCAAAGGATGACATATTCAATAACTACATGTTGAACCCAAAGAAATTGAAATTGGGTTAAGAAGTTCCCTTGGTAAAATTCGACAGCCTAACAGCGTCTCATAAAATTTTACAAAAAGGGTTGATGAGAGAGATAAAGGGGGTATCATAACTTGGACATAAAATTTACATAAATAAGGATATAAAAGAACATATCCCAACATAATTGTATGTGAATTAAAAGACATAACAAAATAAGTCTTTTTTAAAAAAAGGAGGGTGAAAGGTCCCCTTACCGAGTTGGGTAACTTTCGAAACGTACATCCCATGGAAGAAGGGTTATAAAATGAGGATGTGAATAACCATAAATGAAATTATACTAGAAAATGTGTATAATAATGGGCAGTACATACACCAGTCAAAGCAAATTGTGGAAAATGTAGCATAAATCTCACGGGAATAAAAGTGAGATGAAAAATCCCTTACGAAAACTCGGCAGCCTAACGATGCCACTTAAAACATAAAAAAATGGATTGATGAGATAAAATAGGGTATCTCATCACATTTCATTAAAATGTACAGAAATTGGAATATAAAATAACATCCATCATCATAACAAAGAGGAGCTGAAAAGAAGTGACATAAAGGAGAGTACTTTAAAAGAATGAGAGAGGTTAGATCTCTTATGAAAATTCGGCAGCCTAACGGCACCACTCAAAACATCCAAAATGGATTGATGAGAGTGAATATGGTATCTAATAATATGAACATAAAAATTACAGTAAGAGAAATATAAAATAACATCCCAATAACAAGAAATATGAGATTTAGAAGGAATGACATAAAAGAGTGTACATAAAAAGAAATAGAGGAGTAAGATCCCTTACCTCGGGTCCGACTTGACTCGATCGTTCTTTAACGTCCTGAATAATAAACATGAGTTAATTTATATTTGATTAAGAACTTTTTTCAAGTTCATTATTCCTTTTATATCATTTTTTACATTTTATAAACATTATGTTATCATTTAAGTTAATAATGTTTGTTTTGTCGATATTGGGTTCTTAAGTCGAAAGTGAACTTCTTACAATTACTTGTTGTTCGTGTGGTCAATGGTTCATTATATACAGAATGATATTCATGATTTGGATATCATATATATCATATATATCCAGCATATACATGTATTTACAATATTACATAATCATTTAGAGGTAAGATATGAAATGCACCGTTCAAGGAGACGGTAAGCCGTACGTACTCATGAACGCTACTTTCATTTCATTGCCATATTAATGGAATTAAAACTAAATGAGAGGTATGTATATTTTAATTCCAGAATTATATTAATCATTTAGATGTATCATTAATCATATATATCCATTATATACATCTACTTATAATAGTACATTACATTTGGGGATAAGAAATGAAATGCACCGTTCATGGAGACGGTAAGCCGTACATACGCATGAACGCTACTTTCATTTCTATCTCATACTTTAATGGAAAGAAATAATATTTATATATAGTTATATTATAATTCCAGTATAACATAATACATAATAACTTTAAATCCATCCTTTATACGTCCCACATATGGCATTAACGAATCTAATCACTTTGAGGGGGCGGTAGTCCGCACTTCCTAAAATGAAATTATCGTGTTTACCCATAATGGAAGCAATAAAGTTATGATCAAAATGAATAATACAGAAGCTTAAGGAAAACATAAACATATTATATATCATATATAAATATAGTGACATCTTAATGGCCACCTTTGAAGGTGTTATATGAGTGTTGAACAATCATCGTTTCGTGAGGCTGAAATTGCCATCCACGGAAACAATATGTTTATTAACCATTAGATGTAGGTGTGTGTAAGTGTAGCTCGAATACTTATTATAAAAAAATCCTAGTATATTTAATATACTGGATTTGTTACAAATGAAATGAATAAAAAGAGTTTAGTTGGTTGGAGAGGCAAAATAAAACAAAAGGACTCAAGTGAAGACATTACCTTAAAATCGGGTAACTCCCTTTGGTTTGAGCTAAAAGGCTTCCTTGGGAAGACTTCTGCCCAAAGTGAGGCCTCAAGGAGTTATAGAGGGATGTGTAGAGAAAACATGGGCAGGGTTTGGCTGAGCCAAAGGCTTTGGGAGTGTGGGTAAGGAGGTAGAGGTGGGGGCCTTTTATAAGAGGAAAGGAGGGGCACTCTTGTAACGTTACAAAATGTTACATTATTTTCAAAAGCGTATCAGATTTTAAAGGTCCCACATTGATTTATTTCGATGAAAAGGTTTTAAGGAATCCGAATCCACTCATAAAAAATGTTTTGGACATGTTTAGGTCTTAGATATTACATTATCTTTCCATTTTATTTAAATCGTTAAATAATGAGGTCATCGTTGCATCATCATGATGTCATAAATAATTTATTTTATTTAATGTATAAAAATTATATTAAAAATACTATAATGTAGGAACATTTTTTATCTTTCCAATGACTATTTATAGTCAATAATATGACTTTAATAACCCCATGTAAAAATTATTTTAGTAAAACATCTCATGTTTGTGTCATTTTTACTTTAACATTAAATAAAAAGATATTTATGTCATTTCCCAACCAAAGTGGCTCCATGGGGTCCCCAAGATGACCCATGGAATTTATTGGTCGGGCATGACACATACAATGAGGGTAGGACATGTTTCTAGGTCATTTAATTTTATTAAAAAATTATTCTTACCATAAACTACACTAATTACCTCTAATCGCGATTGAAAACATAATAAGTTACTATTCACTAAAAAATTATTTTTATCCCATTGAACCACATTTTACTTCTTAATGACAAACATGTATGTATGATTTTTGAAATTCAAAACACAATGATGGCAAAATTTTATTTAAACGGAAAAATCAGTTTTTATAAGTACCACTTAGTGGTTTCACTATTCATCAATAATTGATGTTTTTCAGAAAAACTCCAAAAATTCACCCTAAGCTATATTTGATATTCCGAATTCAAAAATGAACTCTATTTTACAAAATTCAAATCATATAAGTCACATTAATTAATTTAATAATTAATTCCCGCTGTCAGGGAAAGTAACGTGTTTTTATGAAACAATAAGTATCAAAAGATTGACACTAGTCTAAGTATGATTTCAAAGGGAAATTAATTCCAACGACCAATATTGGATTTAATGGTAAAAATATTTTCTAATTTAACTTTAAAACCAATTAAGATGATAATCTAATCATATAAATAAATTAGATTAAAAAGGGGGTTTGAATTAAAATACAACATTTTACACTATTTATTAAAAAATGAACTTTATCGGAATGATACCAAAAATTTACACAAAGTAAATTTTGATGTCCCGATTCTAAAGAAGAGTAATATTTGGTCCAATAGAATTTATAAGATTGATAAAAACTATATTTAATGACGGTTCGCCGTCAAAAGGTGATAAGTGAACCCTTAGTGAAATTTAGGGTATAAATGCCTAAAATTGAATTCTTTCCGTATTTTAAGCCTTTATCTTTTATTTGATAAATGTAAAAACATTTAAAAACATATATAATCATATTTTAGTTATTTCTATCCATTCCCACCAATACAACGGCTACATGTTAACTACCATTTAAAATAATATTATTATATTACTAATGTGCAACGTAAGTTTTCAATGGAACTCATCGTTGCGTATCGGGTAAGATATCGAACATAGCAAACTCATTAAAGTAAAATTTATATTTAATTCATAAATATTAATAAATACGAAAAATTTTTATTCATTATTTACCTGGAATGTTACATCCTTCCCCCTTTTGGGAATTGCGTCCTCGCAGTTTTTAAAATTGAGCTTGGAAACATCCTTGAAAGTCCCACATCAGAACAAGAGTCGGTAAAACAATCACTTTAAAAGAATGGGAGAGAAGTACAAATGTCACCCGAGTTAACCCATACTAGGATTCCATGTATGAAAATATGGATATAGAGGAGAAAACAAAGGGTCATGTTCTGATGGAGAGTGATAGTAAACATGTCTAGGAGAAAGTCAACCATAAGAAAATCACAAACTTGTGATGGGTTAAACGGAATTCGATTCTCCAGTAAGAAATGTTAACAGACAACATTTTTTAAGTTACTATTCATTGAGGAATTTATTTTTTGAGCTTAACTAAATCATAATGAAACATACTTACTTGTCACGTAGACTTTCATCTTTTACTAGATTCCTTAATCAAACTCATATTTTCTCCAAAAGATGAGTTTTTTTAGGAAGACTTGTTCGCATTAAGAGTACTATAATAAACATCCTAAGAATTACCTAATCGAAAAAAGAGAACTATATACTTTCCATGTATTTATACCTTAACCAAAACCAAAACCAAAAACAAAAATGTTAGTACAAGATCAGATAATCCAGAAAAGGATAACCCTTTATAAAAAGAAAATCTATTCTTAATCTCCAAAATTTGTCCAACAAATCCCAAAGTTCCAAGAGGACCATTTGATAAAAAATTATCCATAAAATTCATCAAAATAAACTAAACTAAGATTGAAACCCAAATATATGAAGGATTTAATCACATAGACTTCCAAGGTACAAATTAACTTTTATCTCCAAATAACATCAGTTGCTCTTAAATTCTTATATTGACAAGTAATTAACCTAATCTCATATCCTCCATGATAGGTTAATCATTTTCATAAATAAACCAAAATAAACTTACTATTAATTCATAAAATCATATAACTAAAAAGAATCAGTCAAACTAACCAGGGACTTCACGTAGTCCAGTGGTAGGCGATAAATACCAGTCGCACTTTGGTTGTGGTTTCGATTCCCGCAGCTTTTTCCGACGCGACGGGTTGTCACACGGTCTGCGTGTTGTCCTTTTTCAAAAACTATATAATTATTAAAAAATTCCCCAAAATGAGATAAAATCTTCAAAAATAACCATAACATAATTTACCCTCAAGTTTATCTCATTCCTTTCATTTTCCATCATAACATATAGTAACCCATAATTACCTCAAAAGTAAGGATCATATAAACACTAATGGTTACCATTATAATTATTACCTGAACATCCACATCGATTGGTCATCTCATACATGATGCATTACCAAACATACCATGGTTCATGTGGTTGATCATGACTCCTTGAAAGTTGGTTTGGAACAACCACGAGTTTCCTCATTGAATCCCCCATTTTATCTTGTATCTTAATCAGAGAACCACCACAGTTTCCATCAATCTTTTTGTCTCTTTGGTTCTTGCTAGATCCATCCATTCACTAAAAACAGAAATGTCAGTGTGAGTATATCAACAAAACCATAATGTATTATTGAGGAAGGTAAACACTAAGATATACTTACTCATTCACTTTATCTAAAACTAGGACTCTTTCTGAAATACTAAGCATTATTGTAATGTCACTTATGGTTAGAGAATACACAATCCTCTAATGTTATCTAAACCGACCTTTGATACCAACTATAAGGCGTCGGCCTTAAACATCTCTTAATATTGAATTAAATGAATAATTCACATTGAGGATATTTTCAGGTTTAGAGTTTTATAGAATTAGGACATAACTATTACATCTCAAAAGATTACAAAGTATAATCTTCTACTAAGTTTCCATAAAATAAAAGCTCTTAAAACAAAACATGTCTACTTCCATGTTTTTGGTAGCATGACCTTCCCTTGATCCTATCCTTGACCCTATTCCACGTTAAGTCCTGTGAAAAACATTTCAAAAACATGGGATGAGCATAAAACGCTCATTAAGGGATACACAAAGAATGAAAACTGTTAGTTTTTTTCAAAACAACAAGTAAACCATTTATACTTTAACAAAGTAATAATTTTAACCTTTTCGATGTAGTAAAAACTCTTCACTGAATAAATGTTCATTACTTACCCTTCTGTAACCAAAATATTACCATAAAACCCATAAAAAGATCACATAACATATAAAGGTAACTTGGGACATAAACATACTTAAGTGGAATAACCATAAGGTCGACTCCCAGACATATCACATAATGGAATAGCCATTCGGCCAACTTCCATAAATACTTAATGGAATATCCATATGGCCGACTTCCATACCCAATGCATTGTAGGTTATAACGTAACCACCCATCCTAGTATTCACGACACCACCCGTCATATGGTTTATCACGTAACCACCCATAAAATGTCCAAGTAACATCATTACACATAAAATATTGAAAATTTAAACATTTCAATAACAACATTACATTTGAAATCACAACAAGTAATTCCCAGATATTGAATTGATCAATCCATTTTCAAAAACCATTTAAAAGAGATTTTTGAATCAAAGTGTCCCATACCACTTTGAAGCTTTTAATGGAATTATAATTTTAAAACATTAATGTCCATATAAATAAATAATGAAACCCATTTTGAAAACATGGACATTAAAGATAATTATATAGAATAATAAATATTTAAAACATTTAAAATGATATTTTTGTTAAATAGTTTTTAACAAAATGAGAGACTCGTGAATACAAATAATAGGGGAATAACATTTAATAAAAACATTATAATATCATGAGAATAAATGGATTCATGATATAATATGTCAAAGGATAGTATTAACACCATATAAGATTGAATTGGTGCATAGCAACAATGAAGTCTCAAAAGAAATGTAAAATGAGATGAAATCCATTATAAAGAACGTATCCTTAAATTAAGGATAAATCAGTCTCATAATTATGTGTGACAAATATAAATACACCCAATATAAGTGGATATTAAGTGTAAAACAATCAAAGGTTATTCACACATATTAAAAGGATGACATATTCAATAACTACATGTTGAACCCAAAGAAATTGAAAATGCGTTATGAAGTTCCCTTGGTAAAATTCGACAGCCTAACGGCATCACATAAAATTTTACAAAAAGGGTTGATGAGAGAGATAAATGGGGTATCATCACTTGGACATAAAATTTACATAAAGAAGGATATAGAAGAAAATATCCCAACATAATAGTTTGTGAATTAAAAGACATAACAAAAGAAGTCTTTTTAAAAAAAAGAAGGGTGAAAGGTCCCCTTACCGAGTTGGGTAACTTTTGAAACATACACCCCCTGGAAGAAGGGTCATACAATGAGGATGTGAATACCCATAAATAAAATTATACTACACAATGTGTATAATAATGTTCAGTATATACACCACTCAAAGGAAATTGTGGCAAATGTAGGATAAATCTCACGGGAATAAAAGTGATATGAAAAATCCCTTACAAAAACTCGGCAGCCTAACGGCGCCACTTAAAACTTCCAAAAATGGATTGATGAGATAAAAAACGGTATCTAATAAAATTTCAATAAAATGTACATAAAGTGGAATATAAATGAACATACCACATCATAACAAAGAGGAGATGAAAAGAAGTGACATAAAGGAGAGTAATTTAAAAGAAAGAGAGAGGTTAGATCTCTTGCGAAAATTCTGCAGCCTAACGGCGCCACTCAAAACTTCCAAAATGGATTTATGAGAGAGAATAGGGTCTCTCATCATATAAACATAAAAATTACAGTAAGAGTAATATAAAATAACATCCCAATAAAAAGAAATATTAGCTTTAGAAGGAATGACATAAAAGAGTGTACTTAAAAAGAAATAGAGGATTAAGATCCCTTACCTCGGGTCCGACATGAATCGATCGTTCATTAACGTCCTGAATAATAAACATGAGTTAATTTATATTTTCTTAAGAACCTTTTTCAATTTAATTATTCCTTTTATATCACTTTTTTACATTTTATAAACGTTATGTAATTATTTAAGTTAATAATGTTTGTTTTGTCGATATTTTGTTCTTTAGTCGAAAGTGAACTTCTTACAATTACATGCTGTTCGTGTGGTCAATTGTTCATTATATCAAGAATGATATTTTGTGATTTGGTTATCATATATATCATATATATCCAGCATATAAATTTATTTATAATATTACAAAATCATTTAGAGGTAAGAAATGAAATGCACTGTTCATGGAGACGGTAAGCCGTACGTACGCATGAACGCTACTTTCATTTCTTTGTCATATTAATGGAATTAAAACTAAATGAGAGGTATGTATATTTTAATTCCAGAATTATATTCATCATTTAGATGTATCATTCATCATATATATCTAATATATACATGTACTTATAATAGTAAATTACATTTGGGTATAAGAAATGAAATGCACCGTTCATGGAGACGGTAAGCCGTACGTACGCATGAATGCTACTTTCATTTCTATCTCATAATTTAATGGAAAGAAATAATATTGATATATAGGTATATTATAATTCCAGTATAACATCATATATAATAAATTTAAATCCATCCTTTATACGTCCCACATATGGCATTAACGAATCAAATCACTTTGAGGGGGCGGTAGTCTGCACTTCCTAAAATGAAATTATCGTGTTTACCTATAATGGAAGCCATAAAGGTATTCTCAAAATGAATAATACAGAAGATTAATGAAAACATAAACATATTATATATCATATATAAATATAGTGACATCTTAATGGCCACCTTTGAAGGTGTTATATGAGTGTTGAACAATCATCGTTTCGTGAGGCAGAAATTCGCCATCCACGGAAACCGTATGTTCTTTAACCATTAGATGTAGGTGTGTGTATGTGTAGCTATAATCCTTATTATAAAAAAATCCTAGTATATTTAATATACTGGAGTTGTTACAAAAGAAATTAATAAAAAGATTTTAGGGGGTTGGAGAGGCAAAATAAAACAAAGGACTCAAGTGAAGACATTACCTTAAAATCGGGTAACTCTGTTTGGTTTGAGCTAAAAGGCTTCCTTGGAAAGAATTATACCCAAAGTGAGGCCTCAAGGAGTTATATATGGATGTGGAGAGACAAAATGGGCAGGGGTTGTCCGAGCGAAAGGCATTTGGAGTGTGGGTAAGTATGTAGAGGTGGGGGCCTTTTATAAGAGGAGAGGAGGGGCACTCTTGTAAAGTTACAAAATGTTACTTTATTTTCAAAAGCGTTTCAGATTTTAAAGGTCCCAAATTGATGTATTTAGAGGATAAAGTGATAAGGGTTCGACATCCACTCTTCCAATAGGTTTTGGAAATGTTTAGGGCCTAGATATTAAATTATCTTTTAATTTTATTTGAATCGTTAAATAATGTGGTCATCGCTGCATCAACATGATGTCATAAATAATTTAGTTTATTTAATGTCTAAAAATTATAAAAAAATACTATGATGTAGGAAAACTTCTTAGCTTTCCAATTACTATTTATAGTAAAAAAATATGACTTGTATAACACCATGTAAAAATCGTTTTAGTAAAACATCTCATGTTTGTGTCATTTTTACTTTAACATTAAATAAAAAGATATTTATGTCATTTCCCAAACAAATTGGCTCCATGGGGTCCCCAAGTTGACCCATGGATTGTATTGGTCTGCCATGACACATCCAATGAGGGTCAGACATGTGTCTATCTCATTTCATTTTATTAAAACATTATTCTTACCATTAACTACACTAATTACCTCTAATCGCGATTAAAAACTTAATAAGTTACTATTCACCAAAAAATTATTTTTATCCCATTGAAAGACATTTTACTTCTTAATGACAACCATGTATGTCGAATTTTTTAAATTCAAAACAAAAAGATGGAAAAATTTCATTTAAACGGAAAAATCAGTTTTTATAAGTACCACTTAGTGGTTTCACTATTCATCAAAAATTGATGTTTTTCAGAAAAATCCCAAAAATTCACCCTAAGATATATATGATATTACGAATTCAAAAATGAAGTCTATTTTACAAAATTCAAAACATATAAGTCATATTAATTAATTTAATAATTAATTCCCACTGTTAGGGCAAATAGCGTGTTTTTATGAAACAATAAGTATCAAAAGATTGACACTAGTTTAAGTTTGATTTCAGTGTGAAAGTAATTCCAAAGACCACTATTGGATTTAATGGTAAAAATATTTTCTAATTTCACTTTAAAACCAATTCAGATTATAATCTAATCATATAAATAAATTAGATTAAAAATAGGTTTTGAATTAAAATAGAACATTTTACACTATTCATTAAAAATGACCTTTATCGGAAAGATACCAAAAATTTACACAAAGTAAATTTTGATGTCCCGATTCTAAAGAAGAGTAATATTTGGTCCAATAGAATTTATAAGATTGATCAAAACTATATTTAATGACGGTTCTCCGTCAAAAGGTGATAAGTGAACCCTTAGTGAAATTTAGGGTATAAATGCCTAAAATTGAATTCTTTCCATATTTTAAGCCTTGATATTTTATTGGATAAATGTAAAAACATTTTAAAAAATAAATAATAATATGTTAGTTATTTCTATCCATTCCCTCCAATACAACAGCTACATGTTAACTACCATTTAAAATAATATTATTATATTACTAGTGTGCAACGTAAGTTTTCAAAGGAACTCATCGTTGCGTATCGGGTAAGCTATCGAACATAGAAACCCTTTAAAGTAAAATTAATATTTAATTCGTAAATATTAATAAATATGAAAATGTTTTATTCATTATTTACCTGGGATGTTACACCATCCCCCATATTTTGTAATTCAATTCCCTTGGATCCGTTCCTCTGGGTGGATTGGACATCACTATTTGGGATGTTATTACTCTTAACAAATTCAAAATTCCCTGATTACCATTTTGGGTTTTTGTATTGGTATTGGTTTTTATTTTGGATGTTCACCTTCTTTGGTTTTGTACTTGCTTTTGAATAAATAAAAATAATAGTTTTGATCCATAGAAGGGTAAAAATAATATTATAATATTATAAAATAACCATATTATTTTTTCTAATTTTATTGGATGATATATGACTAACAAAAAATCCCTTGTGATGAGAATTTGGCCTTTGGAAGCCACATGGGTTTGATTATGACACTTATAATGTTTAATTTAAATTGAATGAAAATTATTTTATTAACATATAACTTCTTAAAAAAACAATATTAATAAGGGTTTAAATATGTGATATATTAGCCTATTGATAGTAATTAGAAATATAAAAAAATTTCCTAAACCATTTTATTTTATTTATATATTCTAGACATTAAATAATAAATTTAATTATGACATAATGATAGTGAAATAATAGGATTATTAATGAAGTAATCAAATAAATTATATTATAAATACTATCATAAATATTATATAACATAATTTATGTAATAAAATATTTTTATAGGTGAAAATTACATGTTATAAGACTATTAAATGTGTTTTTTCTATTTTATTTGATTGTTTATATTTTATTTAAATTCAATAAAATTAATAGTTTAAAATCAACATAATTGATGTTTTATAAAAATAATAAACTATTAAATTATTTTCAAATCCTAAAAGTAGTTTTAAAAAATGACTATTATATTGTCTATATGTTCATTAAATTTCAAATTATGGGAACTTTACCCCATATATGTAAAATTAATAGCTTCTTTATAATTAAAATGTTTTCAACACAATTAAAAATATATAGAATAGTTAAGGGGAAACTAAAAATTAAGGATTAAAAGAAAATAAATATATTTCTAAAATTTATTGAATTGGAGGATAAATAACAATCCCCGTATTATATTAGACATATCTCAAGTTGGATCTATTTGAATGAAAAATTAATTTAATTAGTTTATTAATTTAAGAGTTTATAAGAGTGCCCCTTCCCTCTACTATAAAAGGTAACCTCTCTTTTATAATACTCACAGTTAAAGAACCCTTTGGATCTGCTAATTGCTAACCAAACCTCTTCCTAGAATCCCTCCCCTCATCATAGAAGCCTCCCTTAGGGTAGAAATCGTCCAAAGGAAGCATTCTGGTATAAACTAAAAGAAGAAACCTGATTAAGAGATAATAGCTTCTCTCCTGATTTTTAGTTTCATTTTCATTATCCACTCCCTAAACTCTTCTTATTATATTATTACATAAAAATAATATACTACTAAATATAATTTTAATCTTTTTATTGTATTGTTTTTATCTAAACCTCCACAAACTGTAATGACTAATCCCCAATTACCCTATGTCTGTGCATTATTCCATAACATTGGAATGATCACATGAGACCATATACTAAAAAACCAACCATTTATGTTTCCATGGAAGAACTTGATCCATGCATAAGTTATAAATTAAATTATGAAATAAAAAAATATTGTGTCTCCTAGAAACACACTCATATCCTATAACTTTTCCCAATAGTTTAGTTATAAAATACTTCTCCGCATCCTAGAAAAAATAAAACATATGAAAGGGGAGAGATCAGATGCCTAGTAAGGATAAAAATATATTGGAAACTAACATAAATTAAAAAATAATAATAAAATGTATAAGGCTAAAACACAAGAGTTTTAAACATAAACCATATCATAATATAGAAATGATAAATCAAATAATGACATTTACTAATTCACATGGATATTCTTCAATACAAATAATCACATGTAATATTAGCACCTAATGTAATAATGATGAAATACATAATGATGGACACCATAATCTTATAGTCAACTCCACATTCCAAAACAATTAATAAAAATATTTTCAAGGCCTTGTTCCAAGGAAATAGTTTATCTCATGAAACATACAGATGTACAGAGAAGGTATAGAGGGTCTCTCTCATCAATTAATATGTCTAATTCATTCCTCATATAAAATGGGCGAAACATACCATAAACATTATTTTCTAAATGACATATAAAATGTTAATAATTTTTCTATAAACCATGAATGACATAATGATAGAATATTCACAGTAAAAAATATCATAAAACAATCAATAAAAAATTTAATATTCTATCATAATAAACAAAATTCAAATAAACCTAAAATCCAACAATAGACATTGACACAGATGAAATCAATCCAAAAACCATTTGATAGAAATTTCGCTTTCTACATTGAAATAATTTAAAAGTCGCATAATTATAAATGAAAACATTTATTTTCAAAATATTCTTATAATATTTTATGGGAATCTTCAAAGGGGTTTTAATGGCGTAAAATTGCCTGACCTGCTATATAAGATAAAAAACATTCTTTCCATAATTTTTTGAAAAGCTCATAATGTAACTTGTTTGGAAAATGATGTAATGATTAAATTCAAAAAAAATAAAAAGAGTTAAAAACGTTTATAAATTAATTTATCCCATAGTCTAAGAAATATTAATAATGTTTTGAAATAAATTTTTATGAAACATAGACGTGGATAAGAAAGATGTCTGAGTAGATATATATGTATAAAAAACGATGGATAATAAAGAGATTTTATAATTATCCATTAACATTTAATTTTAAATATTATAGGATACTTAACCAAATTTTAATGGTTAAATAATTGTTATTAAATTATATAGGGACTATATAAAAAAGTATGATATAATATATTATCCTCTAATATCTCTTTGTTAATAGTATTTTAATAGTATCAAATTTTAGGGTGCTAACTGATTCATTTTTCCTTTATATGTATTATTAAGTAAGCCACGGTTTTAATGGAAATGATATATTTGATTCATATCAATAATTATATTATGTTCATTTTTTTTAATTATCAAATAAAAATTATTCTTGAATGGTTATGATGGGTAGACAAATCTCATCGCGCCGTAAAGATGTTATGTCGTACGTACGCACGAGCAACAATATCTTTTTACTAATGGTGAAATAATATGTGATTGGATGGTATATTATATATATAATCATTACCATGTTATATTTTTTATTTACATAAATTATACTCATTATTATACCCATCCAAATAATGAATTGTTGAATTGAAAGCTACACCATGACGTGGAGACACTACGCCATGCATACACACATATGGTGACTTTTCCATTACATGGATGAATAGAATAATACATATTCTTGTACCATATTTATAATAAAATCTATGTATTTAGATGGTAGTGTAGTTATTATTTTAGTTTGGAAACAACAACGAAATAGGAAGTAGAGGAAGAAAATAACTTTGAATGAGGTGATGAAACAATTACCTCTTCTTCGGGTGGAGACATTTGATATGAACAAAATGGATCCTTAACTGGGATTTCTGATCAAAATAAGGACCATATGATGAATTTAGGGTATTTGAGGGGATATTTGAGTCGGTTCTGGCCTAGAGAAATGGATTTGGAGGAATGAATTAAAGATAAGGGGAAGTACCCTTTTATAAGTGAGGTGAGGAGAACATTAGGAAAAGATTGAAATATTAATTTATTATATAAATTATTTAAGATTCAAATAGCTCAAAATGGATTTATTTCGACGATAAGGTGGGGATGTGTCGAAATTCTCTCAACCAGTAGGTTTTAGAGAAGTTTAGGTAACCATAGTACCGATATATTTTAGATTTAACTCTTATTTAAATAGTTTAACTTTTACCATGTCTTCCTATATTTTTATACAACATGGTTAATATTGTCATTATAAAATATTAAGAGGACCTCAAGTGGTTCATTAGAGAAATATGTAGAATTATCTATTTCATTTATTTGATCCTTATAATTTTAGGACTATTATATTATTTAATAAAATCTTATTTCTTTTAAAAAATCATTTATATCAATTTTGAGACTATTTAGTATTTTGTTTTTGTGAGAGTCATAGAAACATTATTAACTAGAAGAAAATTCATTGGAGTGACCCTAAAATGTCATATCCAACTACATTAATTCATGTCTGGATTTTTACGTTTCAATTTACATTTATTTTAATATTTAAAATATCAAATAATTTACCCTTCAATTCATAAGGTAATTATTGTATCATCATTCTGTCATAAATTAATTAATTATATAATGTCTAAAAATTATAAACAAAATACAATGATGTATTAAATATTCTTATTTTTATAATGAATACTTATAGTCAAATTTATCTTATGTATTACATTATATGAAAAATACTTTAGTCATTAAATTTTAAATTTAACACTTTTAACATTTATTTAAATAAAAAATAAAAAATTTTCTAATATAATCCATGTGAATAAAAAATGATCATATTTTTGTCCAAAGGTTTATTTTGGTTGAAATAAACTAATCCAATAGAATTATGAAATGTCTTCGGGAATGTTTATATTATTATAATAATATTATTACCTTTAATTACCCTATTTACTTGTAACTGTGGTAAATAAAATACAAATGTTACTATTCATAAAAAATTATTTTCATCAAATTGAATCAAATTTGGCATACTGATGAAAAACTTTTCTGTTTTATTTTTAAAATTCAATTCATTTTAGATGTAACATTGTGTTTAATGCAAATTTTCAAATGTGCTTATAGTGTTGGTAAAATATGTTAAAAAGTTCAATAAAATTATTATATATCTAATATAATTATAAAATGAATCCAATGAATTACATTGGAGAAATATATATATTGTTTATATATTGTGACATTAAATTATATTTAACTAAAAAAATAATTATTTACATAAATATATAGTTTTGAACAACAATGATGCGTTCACTATTTATTAGAAATTGAAAATTTTCAAAAAAATACAAAAAATACACCTTCAGATAATTTTGATTTTCCGAATCCAAAAATAAGTTCCATTTTTAAAAATTATAATTTATATTATTTACAAAATTATGTACTTCTATTCATAACTACTTTTTAAATGACTAGTTTGATTGGTCGTGGTGTGCTAGAACTCGAAGCTGCGTACAATGCAAGGTATTGTATTAATCAAAGAGAAGCATACCGTGGAAGCTTAGGGTGTTACATGTTTCCATACATAAATTAATTTATTCCTTGAAATTTCTAGAATATTACTGCATAAAAAGATTCGTGTGGTTCTTCGTCAAAAGATCCTCAGGTTCACATGTTTTCTCTTCCATTTTATGGTTTCCCAAATGAACTTTTACCAGACGAGTTTTCTGGTTTCTCAACACTTTCTCTCTAGTATCAAGAATCTTTATAGTCTCTTCGCAATAAGACAGATCGGTTTCCAATTTGATATATTCATAGGTGACTACATTTGTTGGGTTTGGCATGAATTTTCTCAATAGTGATACATAAAACACATCATAAAGATTGGAAAGACATGGTGCAATTTCCAAAGAGTAATACAGAACTCCAATTTATTCTAGAAATTCTAAATGTTTGATGTACTTGGGACATAATTTTACCTTCATACCAAATTAAATAACACCATTCAATGGTGGTACCTTCAAAAAAAAACGAGATCACCCCCATGAAATTAAAAATCCTTCCTTCAGTTATCAGTATATCTCTTTTCCATAATTTGAGATTATTTTATTAGAGTTTGGATAATCATTACCTATTCTATTGTTTCCTCAACATGTTCAAGGCCAAAATGTTTTCCTTCAACAACACCATCCCCACAAGTTGGTGTGCGACATATCTTTCCATACAATGCTTTATATGGTGCCATCTATATACATGAATAGAATCTATTATTATAGGAAAATTCTATCATAGGTAAATACTTATCCCACATACCTTGGAACTCATGTTAGAAAGATCTCAACATGTCTTCTATGGTTGGATTAGTCCGTTTTGATTTTCCGTTAGTTTGAGGGTGGTAGACAGTGCTCAAACGATGTTCAGTATCAAGGGTGTTCTAGTGACTTTTCAAAAAACATTATTTAAAAAAGGATCGCGATCAAAAAAATAAATAGGGGTATAACATGATGACTTAAAAAATCATTAATATATAGTATTGTGAAACATTTGTGTGATAAATATTCTCTTATAGAAAGAAAATGTGATGTCTTGCTAAGACGATCGAATATGACCCATGTTGCATCATTATTTCTAGGAGTATTTGGTAGCCCCGTGACAATTCCATCATAATATAATCTCATTTACAATCATGTATGGGAAGAGGATGCATGAATCGTATAGGATGTTGTCTTCTAGCCTTCACTAATTAAAAACCATTCATATTTACACATAATTAGTAATATCCCTATTCATTTTGTCCCACAAAAATGTTACATTAAATCACAATACATCATAATGTTACAATGGTGTATAGAGAAATGGATCTATGAGAATCATCCAAAAAATCCATTTTTTATTAGGTATGTCGGAAACAGAATGTATCTTCCCAAATTTCAAAATTTCAAATTCATATAATAATTTAATCAATCTCCGATCGTTCACATCATTAATTTTAATATGAAACTCATCATCATCAGACTAAGAACACTTTAACCTTTCTAGTAAATATGGTTTGGAAACCATTTTAAAATGTATTGATGTTTCACCTTCAATGATTATTCTTATATCATTATTTACTATATCCATGAACATAAAATACCTTCCAACTCTTACCTTTTTTATAGCTCCAAGATCCTTTCTAATAAAAGAATATTCCACATTTTTCCATCCAGATATGGTAGTGTATTATGAACTCGTAATCCTTGAGTAGTTCAATTCATCACCTTTTCCCAATGTTGGGTTATTTTTTTGAGAGAATATACTTTAAATACTTTTTATAATTATATATCTCCCATTTTTCACCATAGAGATAGTGTATCCATATCAATAAAGAAAATGTTATAGTTTCTAACTCATGATCATGATAGGTATAGTTTTGTTCAAGAATTTTTAGCTATCGTGACAAATAGGCAATAACTCTATCATTTGGCATCAGGACACCACCGGGTCATTTTTTTGAAGAAACACTATAACTATCGATCCCATCATTCCTCTATTGTATATTCAAGATAGGATCATTGGCCAATATTTTATTCCATTCCTTAAAACATTATTCACACTAATTTTTCCAAACAAATTCAACCCCATTACGTGTGAGCTTGGTTAATGGGTTATCCAATCGGGTGAAATTCAGGATGAAATGCTATTAGTGATATGCTAATCTAATAAAACCGTGTACCTCTGTTATACTCATTAGTGTTATAAATTCTTGTATTTCCATTATCATTGAATGATCAACATATATTCCATTCTTATTGAGAATATGGTGAAGAAAATAAATTTCATGAAGAATGAATTCACACTTACTGAACTTCCAAAAAAATACATTTCTTTTGAGAGTTTTTAGAATAGTGTTCAAGTGATTTTCATGATCTTAGTAGATTTTGGAGCATACCAAGATGTCATAAAAAATATAACTACAAATTCATCACAATAGTCCTTGAAAACTATATTTATTAGATCCATGAAGTCGAAGGCTACATCAGTAAGTCTAGAAGGCATTGCTAAACAATTATAATTCACATAACTAGTTTAAAACATTTTCATTAAACTTTATCCCTTTTTCACAAACAACTGATGTTATCCATATTAAAGTTCAATATTTTAAAAATACTGAGATCCCTGACGTTTAACAAATAAATCGTCAATGCATGTTAGGGGATACTTATTCTTTATTGTTAAAGCATTGTTATCTCTATAGTGAATACACATCCTTATAGATCCATCTATTTTTTTAACAAAAAAATATGGTCTCCCCATAGAGAAACACTAGGGAGAATAAATCCTTTATTACTAAATTCATATAGTTGTTTCTTAAGTTCCACTAATTCCATATTGGAGATTCTAAACAGGGTCTTCTTTATGGGACTTGAACTAATAATTAAGTCCGTGGAAAATACAATTTTCCTTTCTAGAGGATGTTTGGGTAAATACAATGGAAACAAATCAACATATTCTTGTACAATAGGTGAATCCACTATTTTAACATCCCTATCCTCACCCATAGTTATTTCACTCCCTTCCTCCCAAATAATTTTATTTATTAAAGTTACTGGGGAGGATCTAGATGAGAAATAAATGGTGATTTTTCTACTCTAATGATAAGGGATTCCTTTACATAATAAAAACATGTAGCCTCATTCTTCTTAAAATAAATTTTCTCATCGTGGTCTAAAAGCCAGTCCATATCAAGGATTATATCAAATTCAATCATGATTATGAAAATAAAATCAGTAGATAAAGAACGTATATCATCCATAATGGCAATTGATTGGCCAAATATATTGTAATGAAACATCCCTTTATATTTTTTACTTAATAATCCCTTAATAAGTCAAATGGGAATTTTAAAATTTTATTAGAAGACTGGGAATCTATGAATGAATGTGATGATCTAGAATCAAATAAAGAATTTTCTAATTTTGAGAAAACTGTTAAAGTACCTGCCACCACATCATGCAGAACTTCAACCTCTGCTGTTGTGATCATATAATCTTATCCTTTCTCCCTTATACATTTCTGAGGTAATTTTCTTAGAATCCTGGGACCTTAATTTTCATATTTCCCCATTTCATTACAATTTTAACATTGATCCTTGATATACACTTTCTTCAACTTGCAATCACAAGCTTGGTGTACATTTTCCCAACACTCGTAACAACCTCTCATACCATTTAGGCCTATACCAGGGTGTTTATTTTAACAATTATTGTAGAATAGAATTTAAATTTTTTTACTTTCCCATTATATAATTTTCAAAACTGTTCAATAGATCTTTTCTTCTCTTGATTCACTTTAAATTCATATGATATACAAAATTCATTTTCTCTCTTGATAGAACATGAAACTATATCTTCATATGATGAGATGTATTGTGAGACTGATGTTCTATGGAGAAATGGTTTTATCCCATAAATAAATAGATCAATATTACTTCGTGGGTAACATATATAATCTGTATCATGCCATGATATCCTTGAAAACATTACCTCATACTTTGCGACATTTTAATCTTCTATTTTCCTGATACTTAGAAATTGCATTTGTATATTTTCTTGATGATCGCAAGGAAAGAATTTTCTAAATAAAATATCTTTAAACTACCTTTATTCCATATTATATACTTCCTCATCTTTAGTTGTATCTTTAATTAATAACCATCATTGATCTACATCTCTCGTGATACTATAAACTTCTCGAACAACTTTTTCCCTTTCACTTCTCCCCAAAACATGAATTGTTTTATCGAAGGGAATTATCAATTGCTCATCTAAAAATGAAATTGTATTCCCATTGAATGTTGGTGGTTTTTTCCTCATGAAGGTCTCTAAAATTGATCCTCCACATTTTGGATCATAGTGCTCCCTAATGGTAATGTTGTTATTCATAACCAGACTGAGTTGTCCTGGTATGGTTATAATCCATTCAGCACAAGTTGTATCACCAAATCCACTATAAGTATCGTGAATAGGATGGTAATCCATACATGGATTATGTGCATTGATATAGTTTACATTCCTTCTAATAGGATCCATTTCAAAACAATGTCATACACTATATTAGTTTATGAATCATAATGCGTAATACAAACTTGTAAAATACATCACATAAATTTAACAGTGTAGGAATATAATCCATAATCAAAAAAATTTATTATTTGGGGATGTATTTAAAAATAAATCCATCATAATGGTTTGTAAATAAAATATTAATTATCCTAGTATTATTAATCGGGAGTGTCAAACCAGGTGCACAGTAAGGCCCTTTGTCGTGTACCATGATACCCTGGGTTAAGCCTGAAACTCAATTTATGAGTTTTCACTCTTAGGTACATCTGTTCCAGTACCACATCAACATGTAATATCCAAAAAGTGAATTATTTCATGGAAAATCCATATAATATTCATATTACCAATATTTTTGGAAGTTCTTCTATACTAATCCTCAATGTCTATCTATGGTCAATGTTATATAATGAATTCTTTTCTAAATCTAGTTTCCATGGTTTGTACTAAAAATATTATTATACGAAATATAACTCCCTTACACCAATTATCTAGATATGTGCATTATTACATAAAATTGTTATGATCACAAGATATCAAGTCTCAAAAGGCCAATCAGAAAATATTTTTGTATTTACTAGATATATACATAAGTTTTACATTACACAGTTAAATGAAAAAAAACATTATGTCTCCATTAAAAATACTCAAATCCCTTAGTCAATCTCTATAGGATAGTCATAAAATACATCTTCTCATCCCGAGGGAAATAAAACATAATAATGGGGTGGTCTCTAATGCGTAGTAAGGACCACAATATAGTAGAAAATAACATAAAAATGAAAAAAGATTTAATCCAATGTATAAGACTAAATCAAAATGATTTTAGTCAAAAAAAACAACATTATATTGAAAATATAAATCAAATAATTAAATTTACATATTGAAATGGATATTATAATAGATGAATAATAATATGTAATATCAATATCTAATCTTATAATGATGGAATGCACAATGTCATACATCAAAACCACATATTCAAGGCCTCGGCCCAAGACTACATATAAAAATATTGTCAAGGCTTTGTGCCAAGACACTAGTTTGTCTCATGAGACATATCAATGCATAGAGGGGATATATTGGGCCCCACCCATCACTTACTATGTCCAATAGATTCCTCATAATAAAACTTCAAAACATAACATAATCATTCAAATTAAACTGGCATGCGAAATATTAATACATTATCAATAAACTGTGAATGACATAAATTTAGCACATACAATGTCAAAAATATCAATAAATTGTCAATGAAATATTTAATATTGTATTATAATAAACCAAAATCATTTAAAAATAAAATCCAACTATATACTTTGACACAGATGAAATCAATCCAAAAACTATTTCATAGAAATATCTCTTTATACTTTTAAATAATTTAAAAGTAACATAATTATAAAAGATAACATTTATTTTGAAAATATTATTATACTATTTTAATGTAATCTTATAAGTGTTTTAATTGTGGAAAATATTCACATCTGTCATATATGTTAATGAATTATTCCTTCCCTAATTTGTCGAAAGGTCATAAATTACCCTGTTTAGAAAATGACAGAAAAATTCATTTGAATAAAATTATACAAAATCAATAAAGGGTATAAATGAAATTAAAACATTGTATAAGAAATAATAATAATGTTTTGAAATCAATTTTTAAAAAACATGGATGTGGATGAGAAGGAATTCCCTTTAGATGCTTACATATAAACAACCTCAAATAAAAAAGAGATAGTAAAATTAAGCCTTACCTTGTACATTTACTTAGTTAATGGTACATTAACCTTCTGTATAATAGTTAAATAATTTTAATTAAAATATACAAGAACAACATAAAAGACATATGAAATAATATATGACCCTGTAATATTTCTTTGTTAATAATATTCAAATAGTATCATTGTATTGGGTGTTAAATGATTCATTTTACTTCATTTGTTTTTTCACGTAATTCAAGTATTTTATGGATATGATGTATTTGATTCATATCCAGAATGATATTAATTTCTTAAAAAAAAATTTAATTATAAAATTAAAATTATTCTTGAATAGTTAGGATGGTTAATGAAATCGCATCGTGGTGTAGAGACAAAATGTCGTATGTATGCACGAGTGAATATATCATTCTATTGACAGAGAAAAGGTATGTAATTGGATAATATATTTTATATAAATAATAATTAACATGTTATATTTATTATTTACATCAATTTTACTCATTATTATTCCAATCCGAATAATTAATTGTTAAATAAAAAACTACACCATGACATGGAGAAGGTAAGTCGTGTGTACATACGTGTACTGACTTCGTTATTCATGGGATGGATAGAATAATGAATTTGGTTGTACCATATTTATAATAACATATCATTCTGTATAAGGTAAAATTGTTATTATTTTACTATGGAAACAACAAATAAAGGGGAATTATAAGAATAAAAGTACTTTGGAAGAGGTTATAAAATAATTACCTCTTTTTTAGGTGCTTCCTTTTCATTTGAACTAAAGGGTTCCTTAGGTTGATTTTATGATCAATGTAAGGCCTATAAGATAAATATATCATAGTTGGGAAGAAATTTCAGAAGTTTTTGGCTGACCCAAATCTCTTTGAAGGTGTGAATATAAGAAAAGGGGATGTACCATTTTATAATGGAGGTGAGGGGAACTTTAGGAAAATCTTGAAATATTAGTCTATTATCAAATTATTTTGGGTTTATAATAGATAAAAATGGATTTATTTAAAGGATATGGTGGGGATGAATATAAATCCCATCAAACAATAGGTTTTAAACAAGTTTAGTTATCCATATTAAGCTTAACATTAAGATTAAACTTTTAGTTAAATAGTTTATCTTTTATTGTCTTCTTGTATTTTTGTACGACATAGTTAATATAATTAATATGAAATGCCAAGAGAACCTCAGGTGGTTCATTAATGACATATTTATCATTATCTACATCATTTAGAAGAACATTATATATTTAGGACTATTATATAATTTATGAAAATTGTATTTTTTTTAAAACTCTTTTATGTAAATTTTCACACAATTTAGTATTTTGTTTCTATGAAAGTCCTAACAACTTTATTACTGAAGAAATTACCTCTAATCAACCCAAACATGTCATATTCACTTAAAAATTTTCTGTATGTCATAAAATGATTCAATTTATATTTATTATAATATATATAATAATTATTATTTTAATCTGTCATTAATAAGGTAATTACTGCATCATCATTATGTCGTAAAATAAATTCTTTTAATTAATGTATAAAAATACTAAATAAAATACAATTATTTAGACATATTTTTATATTTATAATGAATATTTATAGTCTTATTTATCTTATGTATAACTTTATATTAAAAATGGTTCAGTTATAAAACATTGATTTTTTATATTTTTAACTCTTCATTAAATAAAATATAAGAAATATCCTAATCTAATTGAAGTGGATCAAAAATGATCATATTTTTGTCCTAAGGTTGATTTTGGTTGATATATACTTATCCAATGAATTTAGTACATGTTTTGGGGTAATTTTATATTATTATATTATTAATCTTATCTTCAATTACCCTATTTACTTATAACAATGGTAAATAAAATTCAAGAGTTACAATTCACAAAAAATTATATCTATCCTATTGAACCAAATTATATATGGACTCCCACATTTTTATTACATAACCTTTCATTAAATCTTACAAACAGTGGATCTTTAAAGCCTAGTGTCTAGGAAATCAGGAACATAACACCTGAAAACAAGATAAAACATTATTCTAAACCACTCATAAGGATTCATCATAGGTTCATCCTATGTAAAATTACTAAATCTCATATCCTGGAGACATAATTCAAAGGAAAGAGAGAGAAGAAAGCTCAGTAATTGGTAAAGAAGGGAATATGTTTACTTGTGATATCAATAAAATCATGATGAAAAATATGAAGTCATGAGAAATGAAAAAATAGGAAGATCATAATAACAAGAACATGAATCATAACTTGAATATGTGGAAAAAAATTCATATAGACATTAATGAACATATCCCCAATATTTATCCCCGAGGTGTCATTAAAATTACCATGGTTATTCACCAAGGTATCGTGAAACTTGTCATCTATAGAGATCAAATATTTTCCCAATGAATTGGAGTTCTATCAGAGTGCACCCTTAATATGTATTTAATTTCATGTGAGCCAAATTTATCATAATCAATTATCTAATAAGTAACCCATATTGAATAAAATAAATGGGTTTCATTTCAAGATTGTGACATTTTAAAAGTTCTTAATAAAATACCATCATGTTATTTATATCCCATGGAATGTGAGTGAGGGTTATATGTATGTTGATTCTAGAATAAAATATTTCATCCATATATATTTATGAACACCCAAAGATACTAAATAGGTATGGGTATTCACATAAATAAAACAAGAGAATTATTGGAGAGAATGTGGTAGAAATTTTGAGTCGAAATTTCTACAGCACAGCGACTATATAACATGGTTTTAGAAAATAGTTAAAAGAGATGAGATAAGGGTCACATACTCAAAAATAATTCATAAAAATGTATGGGTACATAATAAGATCATGGTATGGGTATTGTAATGACATTCTACATGAAAAGGAAACACGAATGAAAAGAGAAGATGCAATTCTTTTCCAAGAAATTCTGCAGCCTAACTGCGTCACATAAAAATTCAGAAAGAAAATTGATGAGAGTGTAAAGGGTCTCTAAATTAATAGACATGAAATGTAATGTAAGGAGAACATATAATAATATACCATCAACAAAAATAGATGGAAACTATAATACATAACAAAAATGAAGTCACAACTTAAAAGTAGAGGGTGAAAGACCCCCTTACCTTGAGGATTATCTTCGAAAGCTCAAAGTTCAGGATCGTGGGAGGATTGAGGGAACCTTAGAATGTCTAATTGGGAGGTAAAGAGAATAGTAAATTTTTGGGGAATATTTGTAAATGAAATTAAGGAGGTAATGGCATGGTATTTATAAGAGAAGTGGGGAAACAATTCTTTAATTTCAAGGGACACCTCATCGGTGGTATTGGAAAAACCATGGGTTTTACCATGTTATTAGCCACATGGGACACCTCATAGAATATATTACTATTCATAATTCAACCAGAATGATTACATTCTTATTAAATCATTAATGATGTCATTAAACACCTGGAACTCAAAACTCTAATTTTACTATTTGCCGAAAATTGAACTATTTCAGAAATATTTGAAAAATACAACTTATCCAAATATCAATGCAATGAATTCAAAAATCAACTCCATTTTCTGAAATTAATTTTCTACATAATTTTAATTTAATTTTTATATAAAAACACTATTCATTGAAAATTCAGCTCTTTTGGAAAAATCCCAATACTTTACCTTCACCAAATATTGATGCTCTGAATTCAATAATCAACTCCATTTTATGAAATATAATTTTCATATAAAATTAAATTAAATTTTTAAATAAAATCACTATACACTTGAATATAAACTAATACTTAACTTATAATTTCTGAAACAGTTATTTACTTATTTTGTTGAATCACAGTACCTAATCAAGGTGCCTAAATTATTTTAATACTTTGTTAAGTGAGTTTACTATTCCATTTGTTCATATTACTTTTCATAAGAACAATATTACTATTCATAGATTACTATTCAACAACAATTATATAGAACTCATTGGACTCTAAATTTCTTACTAAACACATCTCTAAAAGACAATTTTATTAAAATCATTACGCATTATTAATTATTTATGGATTACATAAATATATTAAAATATACTTTTTCCCATATTAACCAATAATATACATTCTATATTTATCTAGATATTTTAAATTCAATAACCTTACCATAAAATGAAATTACAATTTTATTTATATCAAATGATTACACAAATAATATAAGGTCTCATTACATATCCCCTTATAATCCCAACAATGGATCTAAGTGTAAGGTGTGCTAAGGTGGCAGAATCATGGGGCAACGTGGCTAACATTGACTATGTAGTGACCTAGATTAGCTTGAACTTCTCCCACAGGTGATTCAGTTCAAGCTTCGAATGATGAAGTTTTTTTTTGGGATTGGTCCAGAGCAAATCTCAATGGTGCTACCTAATACCCATGTTCTGTGAGATGGGCTTCGAACGACCCGATTCTACTGGATGAGGCCATCGAATCCTATTTATGTATTAATTAACCAAGATCACATATATTTATAAACAAAAATTGTAAAATTAAGAATTTATCTTCCATTTTTCATATTAAAAAATATTCATATAACAGTCATAACCCAACGATCACATTTAATTATACTCAATACATTAACTAATGAAATTTTTTTTGTTGAGTAGAAAATAGAATAATGCACAAAAATGGGAAACAAAAATTAATCACAATTTCGGGTCGTTACATTATTCCCCCCTTAATAAATTTCATTCCAAAAGTATTAACTCATTCCCTCAAAAAAGAAAAGGTGTTGGTACTTTTTCCTCATAGACTTCTCTGGTTCCCACATGGCTTGTTCGCACTTGTGGATCCTCCACAACACCTTAACAAGGTGTGTACTCTTGGTGCGTAGAACCTTGTCTCTATGATCCAAGATCTCCACCGGCTACTCCTCATAAGAGAGGACATGTTCCACTTGTACCACATTTGGGTTTAGTACACGTGAAGGGTTGCTTATGTACATCTTCAAGAGGGATATAGGAAAAAATCATGAACCTATGCTAGGTTTGGAGGGAGTGAAAGTGGATAGACCACTGGTCCTATGCAATAAAGTATTTCATAGAAACTAATGTACCTAGGGATGAGCTTCCATTTAATCCCAAACATCATGAATCCCATACAAGGATAAATTAAAATAAATTCTTTATCACTAACATAAAACTCTGAGTCCCTTTGATGGTTTTCGGCATAGTTATTTTTCTGACTTCGAGTAGCCTTAATGTGTTGGTGGATGGAACATACATTTTCTGTCCTCTCTTTCACAAGATCATGCCCAAGAAGCTTTCTCTCAATAGCTTCATGGAAACATGTAGGAGTTATACATCGCTTCCCATATAGAGATTCATAAGGTGACATTTTAATGCTCGATTGGAATCTATTGTTGTAATAGAACTCAACTTATGGAAGATTTTGATCCCATCCACCTTTAAATTCCAATGAGCTTGTTATCAGCATGTCATTGAGTGTTTGAATAGTCCTTTCAGATTAGTCATCAGTTTGGGGGTGATAAGCTATACTAAAATTCAATTTAGTGCTGAGATCTTGTTGAAGACTTCTCCAGAATTTCAATGTGAACCTTGGATACTGATCAAATATGATAGAATGTGGAACTCCATGAAACATTACCACTTCCATCATGTAAATCATGGAAAGTTGATCAAGAGTGAAATATTCCCATATGGAGATAAAATGGGCAGTCTTTGGTAGATGGGCCACAATAACCCTTATTTCATTGTTTCCTTTGGATGTTTTCGGGAGACCTGTGATAAATTCTACAGTTACATTGTCCCACTTCCATGCTGGTATGTGTAGTGGTTGCAAAACCCCTTTTGAATGTCGTCGCTCTACCATCACTTGTTGAAATAACAGGCACCTTGAAGTGTAGTCATCAATCTTCCATTACATATTATCCCATAAAAAATGATCATGAAGGTCCCTATACCTTTTTTTCTTCCAAGATGTATATAGAAAGCATAGTTATTAGCTTCATCCATCAGCTCCTTCTTTATTTCCGGAATAGATGAAACACATAGTCTTGAACAAAATATCAGTACACCTTCTTGATCAATATTAAAATTATGATACATCCCATCCTTTATAGCCTCAAACTTCTTCAATAAAAATGGATCTCATTTTGGAGCATTTCTGATCTTCTATAGTAATGATTGTTCAGAAATCATTTGGGTTAGGGTTGATGATATTCCTTCCCTTATAATTCCCATGACCAGATTTACTAGTTCATTAATCAAAGGATCTCATTGAATCTTAATCATGGAATAAAAAACTCAGTTTTTCCTACACAATGAATCAACAACTTTGTTTTCTCTTCCAGGATGATACTTAGTTGAACTATCAATGTCTTTGAAAATACCCAACCATCTCCTTTGTCTCATTTTAAATTCTATTTATGTGAAAATATACTTCAATCCTTGATTTTCAGTGTATAAATAAAATTTCTCCCCTTAACGATAGTGCCTCCATATCATTGGAGAAAAAACGACCAGATACAGCTCTAGATTAGATGTGGGATAGTTCTTCTCATGAGTCTTTCACTGTCAAAATGCATAAGTAGTGACATTGTCATTTTTCATGAGAACTCACCTAAGCCCTTTGAGAGATGAAACACTAAAAATTATGAGTCCTTCTCCACTTGAGGGATGATTTATCATAGGTGTAGTAACAAATCTCTTCTTTAGATCTTGGAAACATTGCTCACACTCATTTTTCTAGAGGTAATTGACCCCTTTTCGAGTTAACATTGTTAATTGATTAGAAATTCATGAAATCGTTTTTACAATCCTCATATAATATCCTGCCAATCCTTGGAAACTTCAAATCACAGTTATTGTTGTTGGTTGAGGCTAATACATTGCAATTTTTTTCTTTGCAGGGTCAATTTTGATTCCTTCATTAGTAATAATGTGCCCCAAGAAATCAACTTGTTGTAACCATAATTCACATTTACTGAACTTTCCAAAAAGCCTTTCCTTCCATATAGTTTGCAAAATAACCATTAGATGATCTTTATGCTCCTAAAAACTTTTTAAATATATCAGAATATCATTAATAAAAACTACCACAATGTTATCAAGTTATTCCTTAAAGACTCTATTAATTAGATCCATAAAAATAGCAGGTGCATTAGTCTGTCTGAAAGGCATAACAACAAACTCAAAATCCCCATATATTGATCAGAAGGTAGTTTTTTTAATATATTTTTTCTTTACCTTGATTTTATGATAACCAGAATGAAGATCAATCATAGAGAATAATTGAGCCCCATGAAGATTGTCAAATAAGTCATCAATTCATGGAAGATGGTAATTGTTTTTTTCTGTGATCCCATTTGGTTCTCTATAATCAATGCATAGCCGCATTGATCCATCCATCTTCTTCACAAAGAGAACTGGTGCTCCCCAAAGAGACACACTTGGTCGGATAAACCCCTTCTCTAAAAGATCTTGGAGTTGTTTCATTAATTCCTCTAGCTCCCCATTTTACATATTATAAGGGGTATTTGATATTGGATGAGATCCAGGTACGATTTCAATAGACAACTCTACATATCATTCTAGGGGAGGTGCAAGAAACTTTTCAGGAAAAACCTCAATGTATTTATGGATGATGGGGACACTTTATATCCTTAAACTCTCATCTCCTTTTATTATTCACTTATAAACTCCATATAGATGGATATAGGGGTTTCTTCTAGACAAGGATCATGATGATATATCTCTACTTATTAGATAACTTTAGGATTTCCATTCTAGAATACTGAGATTTCCATGCTCCTGCATTTGATCATAGAATTATAATTTGAGAGCAATTCAATCCCTTGTATAATGTCGAATTCTAGCATGGGAATGATTACTAGATTTCCGATAATATTATGCTCAATATAGTAAATACTAGAGTTTCTAAAAATTGAAAATTCTTGGATAATCCCACCAAGAGTCTCAAATGATAACTATACTTTTAGAAAATAAGATGTTATTTCTAAATTAATTGCAAACTTGGAGAAAATAAAGGAATTAGTAGAACCAGAATCAAACAAAGTACCTGCTAGCTTTGAGAGAACAACAAGAGATCCTCCAACCACATCATTAGGAGCTTCAACAGTAGATGTCATGATAGTAAAAGCACAGCCTTGCTCACTTGGCCATTTATGATGCTGATTCTGGTTCCCATCCAAAGCCCTCATATTTGGATAGTGATTGGAAAATTTCCCATGTTTTCCACACATAAAGTAATAGACATCAGGTACAGCCTGCACCATCTTCTAATTATTGTTAGAGTTTGGATATTGAGGTTTCACCTCACTACAACAATTTCTTGCAATATGGCCATATCCTTTACACATATATAATTTCCCACACCCAAGAAGGCAGTTCCCCGAATGCTTCATCCCACGTTTATTACACATGGAATGTTTCACTTTATTTCCTCCTATTCTATGATCAAAGGTCCCCCCCTAAGCTCGGTTCCATCGATCTCTTCTTGTCGTTTGATTTACGAGACCACTCCATCTCTCCAAGCTCCATGTTGACTTTCATCACACTCTGCACAATCTCCTAATAGTTGTCACAATCTCAATTGGATAGATTATTCCGTAGATGAAGTATCATTCCACCGAATAATATATTTAACAACCCATAATTTACATACATTATTATTACTTCAGAATTGAAGCACACTTTTTACAACATATAACAAAACCAAGAAAGGACCGTATAGGTATAGTGTCATTAGAAACTGGGAAACATAATCAACTGGTTCATAAATCATATACTTTTCCTCCCATTTATTTCATCATATCTAGATTTCCTTTTTGGAATATCCTACTTAATAACCTTCTTCCTGACCTGGGGAAATAAAACATACAAAAGGGTGAGCTCAAACGCTCAGTAAGGGTAAAAAAAAGAAATATCAATCACATCATATACATAAGCACATAACTTTTGGAAATCGTAACCTGCAAAAGAGATCATAATTTCATATCATGGGATAAATCATAGTAGTGAAATGTAATCCCAATAATCATAACTTAAAACATGAAACTTTGTGGTATACACACATAATCATAGAGAATCATTTCTTATTAGTCAAGACTCATTACCCAGACTATCTTAGTGGACAAAGTCCCTTTCGGAACCGAGTTCACTCCTCGTTTTAGTCATGTTTCACTGAACCGATATAATCTTCCGTTCCAGCCATGTCTATCTCATGAGATAGAAAATCATTACCCGATGCATTGGAGGGATATATAGGTCCTACCCATCTCATAATGATTCCATTCTTATGTGTGCCACAAAATCAGAAACCATACATCATAGCATAAACCATGTAAAAAAAATGGAAATCGTAAACATCATGACATCATAAAACAATTCATATAAGATAAAGGAATTCATAAAAATAATTCCATCACAACATAGTCAAATCAATGTAATAATAGGGATATAAACAGAACCCTTTATTGTCATAGATGGAAAATAATTTTGATAAAACACTTGAACTCCATTCTTGAGGAAAATATCCTTTCTTCTTCAAAAACACTTTTCCTTTCATAACATGTCATACAATTATAAACAAAAATAAGTTGATTAAAAATTAACTTGAAAACTTGTAAAGAAATCTTCTTGGAAATAATGTTTTAAAAATCCATTCATGTCGCATAAGTTAAAAAACATTCTTCGTACTTTTGTCGGAAAAGTCAAAAAGTACCTCGTACGAAAAATGACAAAAGATTCCTTTCATATCTTTTACTAAAAACACACAGAATGGTAAAATTGGATTTAAACAATTTTAGGTGGAAGGAAATAATATTACATATTGTGGAAACATGGATGTGGATGATAAAATACACCCCAGTAAATACCAATGTATAAACAATCTCAGATAAAAATGAGATTGTGATATTTCCCTTACCTTAGGTCTGATATGCTTTGTACGTGTTCGAACAACCTGTATAATGATTTAAATAATGTTATTGACTTATTACAGAATCATACTTATTTTTATGATATCATATATGGTCATATTCTTAGCATCGTAGAAGTAATATTTTATTTCTACTTGTTATTCGGGTGTTTATAACTTTTTGTTCTTATGCGTGTTTTGTCGAATAAATACTTATTCATCTCATTATGTTATAGATACCTCATTACAAGAATGTTATTAGTGTAATATATATCATATTCATTCATTCAATTCATTTATATAATCATTATGAAATGAAGATCATGTAGAATGAGTCGCATCACATCGTGGAGACGGTATTCTGTACGTACGCACGAGTGATGATATCATTCCTATGATCATTGAATTGTATTGGAGTGTATGTATACTATTTCAGAATCATTATCAATTTATAATAGTCATATATAGTCATTATTGACACCATTATAACCATCCATGTAAGGTGGTGGTGGAAAATAGATTACACCACGGCGTAGAGACGGTATTCCGTACGTACGCACGCGCGGTGATTTTTTTCCGTAGGATGGATAGATGGTGAAATAGGGTTTTTTCATACTTATAATAAAATATCAGTATATGAGTGGTACTTATGTTATTACTTCATAATGAAACAACTAAAGAAGAACAAGTGGAAGAAGAAATAAAGATGAAAGAATCGGTAACGGAAATTACCTCTTCTTTGAAGGGCTTCTTTGAGAAATTCTTTTAGGGCACTAACATTGGACTTTGAAGAATACCAGTACCCATAGGATGTCTCTAGGGAATTGGAGAGGAGGAATTGGCAGGGGTTGGACGAGCTTGAAGGCTCAAAGTGGTGTGAGGAAGAGGGGGAGGAGGTGCCTTTTTGTAAGGGAGGAGAGGGGCACCTTTGGGAAAACTAAAAATATTATTTTATTATAAAGTCAAGTTCAGTTTTAAATAGATCCCAATTGATATATTTCGAAGCTATGGTGGGGATGGGTCGAAATCCTCTCATCAAATATAATTTAGACAAGTTTAGGTTCCTATTTTAACCCTATCATTTAGTTTTAACATTGAGTTAAATAAGTTTACTTTTACCGCGTCTTCTTGTGTTCTTATACTATAAGGTTAATAAACTTACTATATCAAGATAAACGAACCCCAAGTTGTTTGTTATTAATTTATATATCCTTATCTAAGTCATTTGGCATAACCTTAGATTTTTAGGAATAAAAAAACAATTACTAGTATAATATTTTTTTAAAAACTATTTTATGTCAATTTTGACACTATTTAGTAATTGATTTTTGTGAAAATCATAACAGAATGATTAGTTCAAAAAAAGTTACATAAAAAATTAATAAAATTTCATATTAACCTATAAAATTATTGGAATTCATAAAAAGTCTCAAATTACACTTACTTTGGTGTTTATAACATCAATTATGTCAATATTTCATTAATTAGATAATTACTGCATCATCATTGTGTCATAAATAAATTAAATTATTTAATGTCTAAAAATTAAAAATAAAATATCATTATGTAGGAAATCTTTTTATCTTTCTAATGAATATTTATAGTCTAATTTTTCTTATGTATAACCTTATATTAAAAATTATTTACTTATTAAACATTGATTTTAACTATTTTAACCCTTCTTTAAATAAATTAATAATAAATGTCCTAATCTAATCCAAGTGATCCTAAGTGGTCATATTTTATTCGTAAGTTTATTTTTGGTCGAATTACACTTGTCCAATAGAATTAGGTCATGTGTTAAGGGAATAATAATATCATTTGTACCCTTACTTACCCTATTTACTTATAACCGTGGTAAAAAAAAGTTAAAAGTTATTATTCACCAAAAAATTATTTTCATCTTATTGAACCACATTTTACATACTGACATTAACCGTGTCTCTCGGATTTTCGAAATTCCACTCACAGAAGCGGTAAAATTATGTTTTATGAAAAATTCAGTTTTTTTAACTACCACTTAGTGGTTTCACTATTCATCAAAAATTGAAAGTTTTTAGAAAAATACCAAAATCTCACCCTAGGCTAATTTCGATATTAAGGATCCAAAAATGAAGTCCATTTTGAAAAATATAATTTATAAAATTTCAAAAAGTTGTTATTACTATTCATAACAGCTAGTTTTAATAATATTTTAATAGCATATCGTTGTTTAGTGAAACTCGGTATTGCGTACGACACAAGCTATCGAGGAAGGCCGCGGTTGCGTGTAAAGAAAGCCAAGATAGCGTTGTGTGTAGTGAAATATTTTTTTGATTATTTATATAACATAAACAAACAAAATATTTCACATAAAAGTCTCAGGTGTTACATTCTACCCCCCTTAAAATGAATTTCTCCCTCGAAATTCGTCACTTTGTAAGAAATAGATGAGGATACCTCTCCCTCATCATATCCTCAAGCTCCCATGTAGAATCTTATAATTGGTGGTTCCTCCATAAAAATTTCACCAAGCGAGTGGTATTGTTTCGTAGGACCTTTTCACTACGATCCAAAATCTCTATCGGCTGTTCTTCATAAGAAAGATCTTGCTTTAGCGGTACAACTTCTGAGCAGAGTACATGTGAAGGATCAGGTATGTACTTTATCAGGAGAGATACATGGAACACATCGTGTACTAGAGAGAGATTCAGTGGAAGCACCAATCGGTAAGCTACCTTCCCGACACGATCCAGTATTTCGAAAGGACCGATATATCTAGGTCTCAACTTCCCCTTCTTTCCAAATCTCATGACTCTCTTCCAGGGAGATATTCGTAAGAACACTTTATCACCCACTTCAAACTCTAGGTCTTTTGTTCGGTTCTCAGCATAACTTTTTTGTCGACTCTGAGCTGCTCTTATGTGTTGTTGAATAGATCTGACCTTTTCTGCCATTTCATCAACGAGATCGGGTCCTAATAGCTTTCTTTCCCCAACTTCATCCCATCAAGTTGGAGTCCTGCATTTCGTTCCATAGAGAGCTTCATAAGGATCCATCTGAATACTGGAGTGAAATCTATTATTATAAGAAAATTCCACCAATGGTAGGTGTTGATCCCAACCACCTTTGAAATCCATAGAGCAAGCTCTCAACATATCTTCTAGAGTTTGAATTGTTCTCTCAGACTGACTATCTGTCTGAGGATGATAAGCAGTGCTGAAACTCAACTATGTATCCAGATTATGCTGAAGACTTCGCTAGAACTTCGAGGTAAATCTCGGATCCCGATCAGATATAATAGAAAGTGGTACTCCATGCAATCTTACCACATCCTTTACATATATCCTGGCAATATGATCCATAGAGAAATCCTCTCTAATAGCAATGAAGTGTGCAGACTTTGTAAGACGATCAACTATGACCCAGATATCATTATTGCCTTTGGATGTTTTAGGAAGTCCTTTGACAAAGTCCATAGTGATGTTTTCCCATTTCTATTCGGGTATGGGTAATGGTTGTAACATCACCATAGACTTCTGTCTCTCAGCTTTAACTTGTTGACAAACCAAGCATCGAGAGACATATTCAGCAACATCTCTTTTCATTCCATCCCACCAGAAGTACTCTTTCAGGTCCCTATAATTCTTCGTGATTCCAGGATGAATAGTGAATGAAGAACTATGTGCCTCATCCAGCAGCTCCTTCTTTAATTCCGGGATGGGATGAACAGAAACCCGATTCCTGAACATTATTATCCCATCACAATCAAGGTTGAATTCAGGAACCATTCTCACCTTCTTTTATAACTCGACATCTTCTTTTTGTGCCTCTTTAATCTTCACATGTATAGATGGTTGAAAATTCATTTGAGAAAGATATTATTTTTCCCCTTCCATTATAATTCCAAGATCCATCCTTTGTAAATCCATAAATATTGGATCTTTTGTGATCCACATCATGGATAAACTAGCATGGTCCTGTCGACTTAATGCATCTTCCACCATGTTTGCTTTCCCAGGGTGGTAATGGATTGAGCAGTTGTAATCTTTAATCATCTCCAACCATCTTCTTTGGCATATATTCAGATCCTTTTGTGTGAAAATATACTTTAACCTTTTATGATCAGTATAAATATCACACCTTTCACAATAAAGGTAATTCCTCCAAATCTTTAATGCAAAGATTACCGCAGCTAACACCAAATCATGTGTTGGGTAATTTTTCTCATGGATTTTCAACTGTCGTGAGGCATAAGCTATCACCATATCATTTTTCCTAAGAACACACCCAAATCCCTTCTTGGATGCATCATTGTAGATCACAAACCTTTCTCCACTACAAGGCAGTGTGAGAAGTGGTGCACTGGATAACCTTCTTTTCAACTCCTTGAAATTCTCTTCACATTCTTTCGTCCAGACAAACATAACTCCTTTCCGAGTCAACTTGGTGAGTGGATTAGATAATCGTGAAAAATCATTCACAAATCGTCGATAATATCCAGCCAAACCAAGAAAACATCGGATCTTAGTTACTGTTGTTGGTCTCGACCATCATTCGATAACCTCTGTTTTTGCTGGATCCAAAGATATCCCCTCTTTTGAAATTATGTGACCCAAAAATGAAACTTTATGAAGCCAAAATATGCACTTGGTAAATTTGGCATAAAGCTTCTCCTTTCTCAGTGTCTTCAATATAATTCTCAAGTGATCTTCATGTTCTTCTTTGCTCTTTGAATAGACAAGAATATTGTCTATAAAGACTACCTCAAATTGATCATGATAGTCTCTAAAGACTATATTCATCAGATCCATGAAGATAGCAGGGGCATTAGTAAGACCAAATGGAATCACTATAAATTCATAGTGTCCATACCTTGTACGGAAAGCCGTCTTTGGTATATCCTCCCTTTTGACCCTTAATTGATGATACCCTGAATGAAGATCAATCTTGGAAAAGTATTGAGCTCCACGTAGTTGGTCAAATATGTCATCAATGCGTGGGAGAGGATATTTTTTCTTGATAGTGATCTTGTTAAGTTCTCGATAATCAATGCAGAGTCTCATTGATCCATCTTTCTTCTTAACAAATAGAACAGGTTCTCCCCAAGGTGTTTCGCTAGGGCGTATGAATACCTTATCAAGATTATCTTGGAGTTTCTTCTTCAATTCCTACAACTCAATTGGGGCCATTCTATACGGTGTCTTTGAAATTGGCAAAGCACCCCGAACGAGTTCTATTGAGAATTCAAATTCAAGATTTGATGGAAGACCCTGTAATTCCCCCAGAAAGACATCATCAAACTCCCATACAATGGGAACATTCTTAATCATGAGTTTCTCACCAACCATTTGAGATAAATAACCTTCATTTAGTGGAATCAACACCCATAAGGTAGAATGAATTTCCACTGGAAGGTTATGTTTATCCTTTCATTGATAGACGATCCTAGATTGATCTGGAATATGAAATGTGACTTCCCTTCTTTGGAAATTGATATGAGCTCCATATAAATAAATCCAATCCATGCCAAGAATCACATCAAATTCCACTATAGGAAGGATCACATGATTTGCAGGAAGCACATTCCCACATACTTCGATCGTAGAAGATTTATAAACTTTTGATGCGACTATTGTGCCATTAGGTGTTGTCACAGCTAACTCAACATCTAATTGTTGTGGTAATATGGTGATACCCTTAGAAAATTCTTTAGAAATAAAGGAGTGTGTGGATCCAAAATCAAATAAAACATTTTCTACATTAGAGTGGATGATAAGTGTACCTTTCACCACATCGTTATCGTACTCCACCTCGCTGATAGAAATTGCATGTGACTTTCCTTTGTATTTAGACTTAAGAGTTTGTTGACGTCGACCATCATCATCAACCCTTGTATTAGGGAATTTATTGGAATAATGTCCCATCTCCTTGCACTTAAAACATTGAATTGTAGTTGGTTCATTCTGTGTATCCCTTCCTTTGTTTGCATCATTAGACATCTTCTTACCATCATCGTGGCATTCAAATGCCCGATGACCATCCTTTCCACATTTTAATCATCTACATGTCCCTTTAAGACAACTCCCTCCATGTTTCTTTCCACACTTTGAGAATAAGGGAAATCTCATCTTCCTTTCAGTGTGATCTTTAGATTTTCCTTTGAATTCCATTTTTCTCTTCTTATCAAACCCATATGACTGATGGGTTACTCCATTATCCATCTCAACTTTGAGAGCACATTGAAAAATTTCCTCATAGCTATTGAAGTCCCTTATGGTTAAGGCCCTTCGAAGACTTGGTTTTAAGCCACTAAAGAATCGATCGATCTTACTCTCAGGTTGGATAATAATACCAGAAGCATACCTTGTAAGTCTTGTAAAATTTCCTTCATAGGTACCAACAGATTCATCATCCTTTTGCTTCAGTTCAAGAAACTCTTTTTCCATCTTTGCTCGGATAATACGAGGGAAGTACTTAGTGAAAAATAAGTTCTTGAACTCATCCCATTCCATGGACTCAATTTCATCCATTTGCCTCGTATTCTTAATAAGATTCCACCATTTATCAGCATCACCTTCCAAACGATACACTGCTAAGATGACTTTATCATGCTCAGAACATTGAAGAGCTGAAAATATCTTTTCAGTAGTACTAATCCATTGTTCTGCAACTAATGGATCAGTAGACCCTCTGAATGAAGGTGGATGCTGTCTCATGAAGGATTCAACAGAATGTTGCTCCTTCCTTTGCTCGTTTGGAAGTCATGCATGATTCATAGCTTGAGAAAGTTGTGTGAGAATGGCTATAAGATTTTTCATTCCAGCTCCCATAACGTTTGGTTGCTCAGGGGGACAATCATTGCATTTCCCGTTGCATTCCGCATTAACATGATTCCTCCGGGTTCCAGCCATTGACTAAAACCAAGAAGAATAGTGTGAGAAACACTAATTATAATAGGAAAACCACATAATCAAGAATAAAATTTCACACTTAATGTCTTATCATAGGTTATTCATGGCCATTTCTAAAACACTAATATTGTGTTCTATGCTTAGACTTATCCTTAGGGTTCTTACTTAGGCTTCCACATCATAGTTTCCAAAGGTTGACTATACCTTTCCACTGATTACAACTATAACAACCCATACTTTACATACATTGTTATTACTTCATAATTGAAGCACACTTATTACAACATATAACAAAACCAAGAAAGGACCGTATAGGTATAGTGTCTTTAGAAACTCGGAAACACAAACAAATCGTTCATAAAGAATCTACTTTGCCTCCCATTTATTTCATCATATCTAGATTACCTTTTCGGCATATTCTACTTAATAACCTTCTTCCTGACCTGGGGAAATAAAACATACAAAAGGGTGAGCTCAAACGCTCAGTAAGGGTAAACAAAAGAAATATCAATCACATCATATACATAAGCACATAACTTTTGGAAATCATAACCTGCAAAAGAGATCATAATTTCATATCATGGGATAAATCATAGTAGTGAAATGTAATCCCAATAATCAAAACTTAAAACATGAAACATTGTGGCATAAACACATAATCATAGAGAATCATTTCTTATTAGTCAAGACTCATTTCCAAGACTATCTTAGTTGACAAAGTCCCTTTCTAAACCGAGTTCACTCCTCGTTTCATTCCTGTTTCACTGAACCGGTATAACCTACCATTCTAGCCATGTCTATCTCATGAGATATAAAATCTTTAAACAATGCATTGGAGGGAGATATAGGTCCCACACATCTCATAATGATACCATTCTTATGTGTGCCACAAAATCAGAAACCATACATCATAGCATAACCCATGTAATAAAAATGGGAATCTTAAACATCATGACATCATAAAAAAATTCATATAAGATAAAGGAATTCATAAAAATAATTCCATCACAACATAGTAAAATCAATGTAATAATTTGTATAGATACAAAACCCTTTATTATCTTATATGGAAAATAATTTTGATAAAACACTTGAACTCCATTCTTGAGGAAAATATCCTTTCTTCTTCAAAAACACTTTGCCTTTCATAACATGTCTCACAACTATAAACTAAAATAAGTTGATTAAAAATAAACTTGAAAACATGTAAAAGATGCTTCTTGGAAATAATGTTTTAAAAATCCATTCATGCCGTATAAGTAAAAAAATATTCTTCGTACTTTTGTCGGAAAAGTCAAAAAGTACCTCGTACGAAAAATGACAAAAGATTTCATTCATATATTTTACTAAAAACCCACCGAAGGGTAAAATTGTATTTAAAAAATTATATGTGGATGGAAATAATATTACATATAGAGGAAACATGGATGTGGATGATAAAATACACCCTAGTAAATACCAAAGTATAAACAATCTCGGATAAAATTGAGATTGTGATATTTCCCTTACCTTAGGTCCGATATGCTTTGTACGTGTCTGAACCTCCTATATAATGATTTAAATAATTTTATTGACTTATTACAGAATCATACTTATTTTTATGATATCATATATGGTCATATTCTTAGCTTCTTAGTAGTAATATTTCATTGCTACTTGTTATTCGGGTGTTTATAACTTTTTGTTCTTATGCGTGTTTTGTCGATTAAATTCTTATTCATCACATTAGGTTATAGATAAATCCTTACCAGAATTTTATTAGTGTAATTTATATCATATTAATTCATTCAATTAATTTATATAATCATTATTAAATGAAGATCATGTAGAACGAGTCGCATCACATCGTGGATACGGTATTCCGTACGTACGCACGAGTGATGATATCATTCCTATGATCGTGGAATTGTATTGGAGTGTATGTATACTATTTCAGAATCAGTATCACTTTATAATAGTCATATATATTCATTATTTTAACCATTATACCCATCCAAGTAAGGTGGTGGTGGAAAATAGATTACACCACGACGTGGAGACGGTATTCCGTACGTACGCACGCACAGTGATTTCTTTTTCCGTAGGATGGATAGATGGTGAAATAGGGTTGTTTCATACTTATAATAACATATAAGTATATGAGTGATACTGATGTTATTACTTCATAATGAAACAACTAAAGAAGAACAAGTGGAAGAAGAAATAAATATGAAAGAATCGGTAACGGAAATTACCTCTTCTTTGAAATGCTTATTTGAGACCTTCTTTTAGGGCACTAAAATTGGTCTTTGAAGAAGAACAGGAACTCTAGGATGTCTCTAGGGAAGTGGAGAGGAGGAATTGGCCGGGGTTTTCTGAGCTTGAAGGCTCAAAGTTGTGTGAGGAAGAGGGGGAGAAGGTGCCCTTTTATAAGGGAGGAGAGGGAAACCTTTGGGAAAACTAAAAATATTATTTTATTATAAAGTCATGTTTGGTTTTAAATAGCTCCAAATTGATATATTTCGAATCTATGGTGGGTATGGGTCTAAATCCTCTCATCCAATAGAATTTAGACAAGTTTAGGTTCCTATTTTAACCTTATCATTTAGAATTAACATTAAGTTAAATAAGTTTACTTTTACCGTGTCTTCTTGTGTTCTTATACTATAAGGATAATAAACTTACTATATCAAGACAAACTAACCCAAAGTTGTTTATTATTAATATATATAACCTTATATAAGTCATTTGGCTGAACAGTATATTTTTAGGAATAAAATAACAATTACTAATATAATATATGTTTTAAAAACTATTTTATGTCAATTTTGACACTATTTAGTAATTGATTTTTGAGAAAATCATAACAGAATGATTAGTTCGAAAAATGTTAATTAAATCAATTATAACATGTCATATTAACCTATAAAATTAGTGGAATTCATAAAAAGTCTCAAATTAAATTTATGATTGTGTTTATAACATCAATTATGTCAATATTTCATTAATAAGATAATTACTGCATCATCATTGTGTCATAAATAAATTAAATTATTTAATGTCTAAAAATTAAAAATAAAATATCATTATGTAAGAAATACTTTTATCATTCTAATGAATATTTATAGTCGAATTTATCTTATTTATAAACTTATATTAAAAATTATTTACTTATTAAACATTGATTTTAACTATTTTAACCCTTTTTTAAATAAATTAATAATAAATGTCCGAATCTAATCCAAGGGGGCCTAAATGGTCATATTTTATTCCTAAGGTTGTTTTTGGTCGAATTACACTTTTCCAATAGAATTAGGACATTGTTAGGGTAATAATAATATCATTTGTACCCTTAAACACCCTATTTACTTTTAACCATGGTAAAAAAAAGTAAAAAGTTATTATTCACCAAAAAATTATTTTCATCTTATTGAACCACATTTTACTTACTGACATCAACCGTGTCTCTCGGATTTTCGAAATTCCACTCATAGAAGCGGTAAAATTACGTTTTATGAAAAATTCAGTTTTTTTAACTACCACTTAGTGGTTTTACTATTTATCAAAAATTGAAAGTTTTCAGAAAAATACCAAAATTTCACCCTAGGCTAATTTCGATATTTCGAATCCAAAAATGAAGTCCATTTTAAAAAATAAAATTTATTAAATTTCAAAAAGTGGTTATTACTATTCATAACGGCTAGTTTAAATAATATTTTAATAGCATATCGTTGTTTAGTGAAACTCGTTATTGCGTACGACACAAGCTATCGAGGAAGGCCGCGGTTGCGTGTAAAGCAAGCCAAGCTAGTGTTGTGTGTAGTGAAATATTTTTTTGATGATTTATATAACATAAAAAAACAAAATATTTCACATAAAATAATCGGGTGTTACAATATATCATCCATACAATTTGGATCCAAGAAAAAGCCAGTGGTATCTCATGAAAGCCTTGTGAGGTTCATCTTATAGCTTCCCATATATTCATTCTCTTTATGCTTCAGATTGAGAAACTTCTTCTCGATTCTTGTTATCATGTATTGAAGGAAATATTTCTTGAAAAAGATCCCTATGAACTCTTCCCACTCTATTTCATCAACATATACACTGTTCCTCTTGTTTTTAATCTGTTTCCACCACCAATTAGCTTCTCATTCGAAGAGATAGACAGCCATGGTGTCCTTCTCATGCTCTAAATAGCGGAGCACAAAAAATATCTTCTCGATGGAGCTGATCCACTACTCAACACTCAATGGTTTATTCAATCCACTTATGGTTGGTGGTTTTTGATGCATAAAGGGCTCAACATAATTTGTTCACTTCATAGTGAGATTAGTCTCTCAGATGGATTCAAGTGATTTCCCATAACTTGAGTCAGTTATATCATCATTCAAATGAAAGTTTACATTTTGGATTCCATCAGAGGGGTTTCAGTGCATGGTCCATCGCAGTCACCATTTGAACAGTTCCTCCTATTGACCGCCACATTATAAAAGAGTAAAACTATAGTGAGAAATTTATTTCATTTAAGAATATATTAACTATAAATGGATTTTATCTCTTAAAACATCAATCTTAAATAACTAAAATTCTATATAATACATTCATAATTATTCATAAATAGTGTGTGATTTACAAAACATATCCCACGTGAGTGTCATAACCATGAGTCCATCAATGCCCATTGTCATGTACAAGTTCCCATTTGAGTCTATCTCAAAGTTTTGTTTTCTTGTTTTAACCCTATGTACATATGTTCCAGAGCCACCTCTACCTGCTCATAACTAGACATGGATGTATTTTCTTGATAAAACACTTAATCAATACTCACCAAAATTTCAGGATGTTTTCCTATATGTAAACATTTCTATAGGGTTATTCCTAAATTTTTAATATCATAATTTCTATAAATAACTAAACTATCATTTGATACCAACTATGGCATCCATCGTTTTTATTACATAACTTTTCATTACATTTTACAAATAGAGGATCTTTAATGTATATTGTCTTGAAAATTCAAAACATAATACGAGAAAACAAGATAAAAAATTATGATAATTCACTCCTAAAGCTTTAATATAGGTTTATCCTATGTTCAATTACATCATGTCATATCCTGGAGACATACGTCAATGTATAGTTTGAGCACAAGGCATAGTAAGGGGTAAATAATGGAATCCATTTATAAGTGAAAACAATAAGAACTTGATGAGAAATATGAACACATGAGAAATGGAAAAAGAGGAATATAATAATAACAAAAAAATGAATCATAACATGAATATGTGGCTACAAAATTTCATTTAGACATTCATGAAGATATCACCAAGGTTTATTCATGAGGTGTCATAGAAATTACTCAAGTTATTCACCAAGGTATCGTGAAACTTGTCATCTCTAGAGATTAAATAATTACCCAATGCATTAGAGAACTTTTAGGGTGCCCCTTTAATATTTCTTTAATTTCATGTGGGTCACATAGTTCATATTAAACCATTTCCTATATAACCAATCGAGAAAAAAAATAATGGGTTTCAATTCATGATCATGACATTTTAAAAGTTCTTAAAAAAATAACATCATCATGTCACTTATAACCTAGGAAAAGGGAGTGAGGTTTATATGTATGTCGAATCAAGAATAAAATATATCATATTTATATATATATGAAAACCTAAAAAAACGAAATAGTTCTGGGTATTCACATAAATATAACAATAGAATTTGTGGTGAGAAAGAGACAGAAATTTTGAGGCAAAATTTCTACAACACTATTATTATATAACATGGTTTTAGAAAAATTGGAAAGAGATGGTAAAAGGGTAAAAAAAACATAAATAATTCATAATATTGTATGGGTATATAATAATACCATGTAATGGATATTTGAATTTCATACAACATGAAAAGAAAACTTGAATGAAAAGAGAAGATGTGATTTCTTTTAAGATAAATTCGGCAGCCTAATGACGTCAGTAATAATTTCAGAAAGATAACTGATAAGAGATAAAAGGGTATATCAATAATTAGAAATAAAATAGAAATTAATGAGAACATATAATAACATTCTCTCAACAAAAATAGATGGAAACTAGAATACCCTATATAAAGGAAGTCGTGGCTTAAAAGAGGAGGGTGAAAGATCCCCTTACCTTGAAGAGTAAATTCAAAATATTGAAGGTCGGGACCTCAGGAGGCTTGAGGTCACCTGGGGAGGAATCCTTGGGAGGAAAAGCAACCATAACTTCTTGGGGGAGGATTTAGAAATGAAATGAATGAGGAAATGGATAGGTATATATAGGAGAAGTGAGGGAACAACTCATTAATTTCCAAGGGACACTACATCAGTGGTATTGGAAAAACCATGGGTTATCCCATGGTATTTTCCAATGGTATTGGCCACTTGTGACACCTAATATTATATCATACTATTCATAAATCAACCATAATGAATTCATACTTATTACAACATTAATGATTTCATTAAACACCCAAAACTCAAAACTGTATTTTTTACAATTCACTGAAAATTCAATTGTTTTAGAAAAATCCCAAAAATTAAAAATAACCAAATATCGATGTTCTAAATTAAAAAATGAATTTGATTTTATGAAAATAATTTTCTAAATATTTTTAATTTATTTTTTAAATAAAATTAGTATTCACTAAAAATTCAAATGTTTCAGAAAAATCCCAAAAATTCAACTTAAGTAAATATCGATGCACTGAATTTAAAATTAACTCCATTTTAGGAAAATAATTTTTTAAATATTTTTAATTAAATTTTTAAATAAAAACACTATTCACCTCAAAGAAAACTAATACATAACTTATAATTTCTGAAAGAGTTCTTCACATATTTTACTGAATAACATTACCTAATAAAGGTGCCTAAATTACTTTAATACTTTATTGAGTGATTTTAATATTAAATTTGGTCACATTAGTATTCATAAGAACAAAATTACTATTCATAATTTTCTATTCACCACAAATTATGTTTATCATATTGGACTCTAAATTTCTTACTGAACACAAATGTAGAAGACCATTTATTTAAAAATCATTACACCTTATATATTATTTAACGTTGACATAAATAATTTATAATATCTTTTTTCAAATATTCACCAATAATATACATCCAATATTTATCCAGATATTTTAAATTCACAAACATTACCATGAGAAGAAATAAAAATTATATATATATAAAAGTATTACACAAAGCAGCTATGGTCTCATTACATATCCCCTTATAATACCAGCAATGGACCTATGGGTAAGGTGGGATAAGGGGGAAGAATCTTGGAGAGACTCAGCCAACATTGATTGAGTAGTGACCTATATTAGCTTTAACTTATTTCATCAGTGATTCCATTGAAGATTCAAAATAAGAAAAGATGTTCGGCTTGGGCTTGGTCCAGAGAAAACCCCAGTGGTTCTACCTCCTTCCCAAGTTCCATCAGATTGGCTTCGAATGCATTGTGTCTACTGGATGAGGTCGTCGAATCCTCTCTCTGTATTAATTAACCAAGATCACATCTATATATAACAAAAAATTGTAACAATAAGATTTTAGCTTCCAGTAGTAATATTGACAAATGCTCGTATAACAGTCAAAACCCAATAGTCACGTTTAAATATACTATCTTCATTAATTAATGAATATATTTCTGTTATGTACAAAATAAAATAATACACAAAACTAGGAAACAAAAATTATTCAAATTTTTGGGTCATTACATTTTACATACTAATGAAAACTGTGTTTGTAAGATATTTGAAATTCAATTTACAGAAGTTGTAAAATTACATTTTATACAAATTTTCAAATGTGCATAGATGGTTGGTAAACGATGTTAATATTGTGAATAAAATTTTATATATCTAATCTTATTATTAAATGACTCAAATGAATTATATTTTACTAATATATGTATTATATATTAATTTTTATATTAAAATAAATTAAAATAAAAAACATTAAATAAAAAATCTACATTAAATAATAACCCAGTGTTTTTCACTAATCGTCAAAAATAAAATGTTTTCAGAAAAATAAAAAAAAAATCACCATATGCTAATTTTGATATTTCGAATCCAAAAATAAATTTCTCTTTTAAGAAATAAAATTTAAATTTTTTTAAAAAGTGGGTAATATTATTTATAACTTCTTTCAAAATGGATATTTTGATTGGTCATGGTGTGCTGGAACTCATAGCTACCTATAACAGAAGTTATTTTATTAATCAAATACATGTTTACATTGGATGCATTGGGTGTCACACAAACCTCCATTTATTTGTAATAAATATACTATATTTGCGTATAAAAAACAACTTCCTGATGAAACAATGATTATTTAATTTTCCTCTACCACTCTTATGGTGGCCATTAAAATGGATAATACATTTAAATATTATATATATTTTATTTTTAATTTCTATATGATTCTTTATGATTTATTTAGAATTTACCATTATTCTTTCCATGTTGTGTAAATACAATAATTTCTTTTGAGGAAGTGTAGACAATCGCCCTATCAAAGCGATATGAGTCATTCCCACTATATATGGAATGTATAGAAGATGGTTTTATTAAACCCATGAGATATATATGACATTGATATCATTATATAATTATAATATACAATTATATTATATAATTATTATTTTAATATAAAAAAGCAATGAATGTATCATTCATGCGTACATACGACTGACCGTCTCAGTGAACAGTGTATTTCATTTATTATCTCCAAATATTATGGATTATTATAAATACTAATTTACAATATATATATGATATTTAATACATGAAAAATATTTTAGAGATGATTTACTTCTCACCACATGGAAAATTTACATCAAAACAAGTTCATTTTTTACTCAATTACCGAGTATCAACAACACTTCAGATATGGATATAAATAGTGATAATATTTTTCTAACATGGTATCATGTAATATAAAATGAATAAAAAACCTGAAAAAGGATCTAATGAAATTTTAAAATAACATAATTTTATTATTCCTGAAAATAAATAATGTATGAGGCATGTGAAACTCAGTGCAAGGAAAATTATAACTCAATTTCACATCATTGAGTTAAATATCATTGTCATTAGTTTTTTTCCTAGATTATATGTGAATGACCACTGATTTTATTACATAAAATATCAATATATGTTCTTTGTGTATATATTTTTCATACATTATTATTTATTTCATTTCGATGTAATATAATGGCATGATCCTCGTAATAGATTTCATCTCAATCTACTTTCATTGAAAAAAATCTTGTTAATATGCACATTTACTTGTTTATAAATCATGTATATATCCACTATGACATTTCAATTCCAAGTTTTATCTATACTAATGTTATTAATTGTTTAGTAAATATATTATTACATGTATATTTTTATTAAAATTTTAATGTGGTATGGGACACCTTGAATGTTTAAATATTTAATTATCAATTATTTATATTTTGGATATTAATTTTCATATTTATTTTTATGAATATAAAAAGATTATATATGACATTTTATGTTTATTTTGATTTTCAGTCATAGTTTTCATAAAGGATATTTTTGTACAAATTGTTTTATTATGGTTTCAAACGTCAAAATGAATGTTTTGACAATGTATGCAGTGACAATGGCCATTCTAAAACTGTGGCCATTATTTGATATTTTGATTCCCTTACAACACATAATGTTTTAATGAAAAATAAATACCACAATATATTTTTATTTATTTTTTTTGTTTTGAAATTGTTTTTTGAAGGGATTGATTATGTAATTATCTCGAAATGATATCTTGTTGTTTCTATATGGAAATTCTATTTTTCCCTTATGCTAGTTTTATATGTAATGGAGAAGTTATAGACCTTTGGAATTTGTTATGTATTTGTGTGGTTCCTTGCTAAATCGAGGGTGGGTGAGCCCATTATTGAACTTCAATGCATTGTTTAGTTAGGCAGATTTAAATGATAAGGATTCTACTAAGAGATTTAGGGAATATACTATGATGGGTATTTCAAACGTCACATGATGACTACTCCCTTTGTCGTTGTGAAACATGAAATGTAAGTACGTTATGGATGCCACAATTTAACTTTATGATTTATGATTTATAAAAAGGTTTTCTTGAATATTATGATTTCATTAGGTATGTAATTTTTTTTTGGTTTTATCGGTTTAAAATATTATTGGTCTAACAATTTTATATTTTATTTTAAATTCCCTTCTAATCTAGTAATTCTCATCCAATGTTTTTGAAATTTATTCCATAGGGTATAAGGATGGTTAAAGAAAAGGAATAATTCAAGAAGAATTTTATCAAGGAACGAAATCATGTATATTTTTAAAATGATTTATATTTTGGAAGAAATGGATACTATTTTAGTTTTATCCCCTTTGTATTAATTTTCAATTTTATGTAACCATTTTGGCCTAATTCTATAAAACTCTAAACCTAAAATGAACCTAAACCTAAAATCAAGTCATAACTGATGATTATTTAATATTTAATGCTAGGGAAATATAGCTGGAATCAATGGGAAGGTTTTGACAACTTCAGGGTTTATGAGTTTGGTTCGACAACCTACTCCAAAAGATTTATACAGGGGTGGTTTTTTGTTTAGCGGGTTTTTAAACATCCGCCAAATAATTATGTGATGATTTTTGAAAACCGCTGCTAAATCGTGTGCTGGCAATTGATTAGTGACAACTTTTTAAAACCTTCTTATAATGATTTAGAGGTGTTTTGTTAGTAGTGATTTAAACCATTGCAAAATCATTTTTTGATTTTTTTATTTTTTTAATATTTTTTATTTAATTTGAATCATTAATTTAATTTTTTTTAATAATTAGTAAATTATTTTATTATATTTATTTATTTTTATAATTTAATTATATATCTATTTTATCGATTAATATTTATTATTTATTATATATATATATATATATATTTATTACTTTCATAAATAATATATTTAATTGTTTCTTTTGATAATTAATTAACTACATTACTTATTTATTTCTATATATTTGTTATTTTTTTGTTATTAGTTATTAATTATTTATTATTATCACACTCATGCCCATCTCAATGCACATGTCCATACTATATATAGAAATTCAATGTTGGGTGAGATTTGAACCCCTTACTTCTTACTTATTCCCTAATGACTTTACCACTCCAATAGGCTCTTCATGTGGTAAATAAATCAAATTAATTATACTTATATATTTATATATATTAATTGGATAACAAATAATAAAAAACAAATAGATTCACACTAAATAATAATTAATCAACAATGATTAATGATTAACGATTAATCAATATTCAATAATCAATAATCAATAATCAATAAATAATAAATAATAAATTATAAGTAACAATTAATATTTAATAATTATTAATTAATAATTAATAATTATTAAATAGGATATAAATGAACAGTATAAAAATATATATATAATAAAGAAATAAATGGAAAATAAAAAATTGAAAATTGAAAATTATAAATTGAAAATTATAAATTGTAAACAATACAAAATGAACAATAAATACTATATACTAAATAATGTATTGTATATAACATACAATATATAATACATTATACTATATATATTGTGGATAATATATAATAAGTAACATATAAAACAATATACATATTATATAATATATTTTGTATATTATATAACATATATTATATAAGTAATGTATAAATAATAAATTTATACTAAATTAATAAAAAATAAATAACAAATAATAAATAATAAATAGAAAATTATGCATTAAAGAATAATAAATATATAATGAATATCTAATAAATATAAAATATATATATACTAAATAACTAATTAATACTTAAATAATAATATATTTATAATATAAACGAAATAATAAAAAATTATTAAATTAATTATTTAATAAAAAATGAATAATAAAATAATAATAAATAATTATTTGAAAATTAAAAATAAATTATTAAACAATAAATAATAAATAATAAATAAATTATTAATAAATAAACGAATGAATGAATGAATGAATAAATAAATGAATGAATGAATGAATGAATCAATGAATGAATGAATAATAAATCAATATATAAGTATGTAAATAAATAAATAATATAAATAATTATTAATTATTAATTATTAAATAATAAAAACTAAAAAATTATAATTGATCATTAAGAAATAATAATTTAAAATTTAAAATAAAAAATTAATAATTTACAAAAACAATAAATTATTAATAAATAATTATTTATTAATTACTGATTATATAATATTACATAAATAAATAAATAAATAATAAACTAATAATAATCTATCAATAAATAAATATTTGATAACATAAAAATAATTGCACAAATAATAAATAATAAATAATAAATAATAAATAATAAATAATAAATAACAGATACTAAATATTAAAAGATTAATTAATAAATAGTTAAATAGAAAATATATAATAAATAATAAATAATAAATATTTTGTAATTCATTATTCATAATTCATAATTAAAAATTAATAAAAAATAATAATTATAATTGATCCTTAAAATTAGTGATTATGAATTAATAAATAATATTCAATATTTAATATTCAATATTCAATATTTAAAAGTTAACAAATAATTAATAATTAATTAATAGTTAATTAATAATAAATAAATAATAAATGAATGATAAACTAATAATAAATAATAAATAAATAATATAATTAATAAATTATAAAAAACTAATCATTAATGTGTAAATTATAACAAAATAATAAATTCATGAATAAGTATTAAATATTTAATATTAAATAAGTAAATATGTAAATAAATAAATCATAAATTGTAAATTATAAATAATAGAGAATTATTTATTAATTTAAATAATTTATTATAAATTAACTAATTATTAAATATTAAATAAATAGATAAATAACATATAAAATGAATTAAATAAAAAAATAAATAAAAAATAAATTAAAATGAATAAATAAATGAATATGTACAAAAATAAATCATAATATGTTAAGAAACTCTGAAAACCCTAAAAACAATAAAATGAAAATAAATTCCAATCTGGGACTCCTTCAGTTCCACAACTAGTCAAATTAAAGATTGTGAAATTTGATTTTGTATGATATGTGGTGCATGCCGAACGAAGACCTGGATCAAATTTCATAACTATTTGAATTTTAAGAAATTAGTGTTGGCAACAAAAACCCATGTTTCCGAACACCTTTTTTCATTTCTAGTTGAATAAAATGGGTTTCAATGTTTGAAGAGCTGGAACTAGATTTGGATAGTTTAGATCATGTCGTAGGCTTTGATTTGAGATGTGGAAAACATCAAACAGACACCCAGAATAATATTTATGCTTATTTGAATTTTGAGTTCGATTTTCAGCCTTTCTAAAAATTCAATATATTTTATCTTTTGATTATCACATGATTTAAATCTCACCTGATTTTATCTCATTTCTTGTGCATCGATTTGACTGGTCGTGGAGCTGAAATAGTCTCCCAGATCAGATGTTATGGTGGTTTGATATCATATTCTGATTTTTAGAGTTTGTAGATTTGTTATGTGTTTCATGTAATTATTAACAAATAATTATAAATAGTTATTAGTTAACAAATTATAATTTATTTAAATAATAAATATTAAAATATATTATATTGTAAAAAGTAATTGAAAATTTCTAATAAATAAATAAATACTTTTTTGTAATTTGTTTAGTCTATATTGTCACATTTTTTAAAAACATTCCGCTAAAATAATTATAAATTATTTTTTGGAATTTTTTAAACAATTATTGTAACACCCCAAGCTTCCACAGTATGCTTCTATTTGAATAGTTCAGCAGTGTGTGCTGTATGCAACATTGAGTTCTAACACACCAGAACCAATCAAACTACCAGTTATGAATAATAATACCCACTTTTAGAAATTTTATATATTTTATCTTTCAAAATGGACTACATTTTTGGATTCATAATATCGAAATTATTTTAGGGTGAATTTTTTGTATTTTTCAAAAAACATTAAATTTTTTATGAATAGAGAAAAACACTGAGTCATTGATTAAAACTGACTTTTCAATTAAATAATTATTTATTTTATTTAAATTTATTTTAGGTCAAAATAGATAAAAAATATCTATATATATTCAATGTAATTCATTGGAGTCAGTTTATAATAATTTTTATATATATAAATTTTATTGAACTTTTTACTATCTATTACCTACCTTCTATTAGTATTTTCAAATTTATATAAATCATAATTTTTCCAATTATGTGAGTTGAATTTTGAAAATATGAGAGACACGGTTAATAGTAAAGAGTAAAATGTGGTCCAATAAGATAAAAATAATTTATGGTTAATAGTATCTTTTTATTTTTTTACCACTATTAAAAGTAAATAGGGTAATTAAGGGAAAAAATGAAATAATTATTACCCTAACACATGTCCTAATTCTATTTTATATGTTTAATTCAACCAAAAACAACCTTAGGAATAAAATTTTATCTTTTGGGTCCACTTGGAATAGATTAGGACATTTATTATTATTTAATTCAAATAAGAGTTAAAAGTGTTAGAATAAAGTTTAATAACTAAAATATTTTAATATAGGGTTACACATAAGATAAATTAGTCTATAAATAAACATTAATAATATAAAAATATTTCCAACATAATTTATTTTACTTATATTTTTTAGACTCTAAATAATTTAATTTATTTATGGCACAATGATGATGTAGTAATTGCCTAGTTAATGAAATATCAAAAATAATTGATATTATATATATCCAAAAAAATGTAATCTGTGACTTTGTATGAATTCCACTAATTTTATAGGATAATAAGAAAAATTATGGTTGGTTAGATGAATTTTTTTCGACATAAAAATTCTTTTATTAGTTTAGCAAAAACAAAATACCAAATAGTGTCAAAATTGATATAAAAGAGTTTTTAAATCAAATGTTGTATTATTAATTGATATTCTATTCCTAAAAATCTATGGTTCATCCAAAATCCTTATATAATGATATTTTTATCATTAATGAACCACTTGGGGTTCACTTGGAAATATATAGTAAGTTTATTAACCATATAATATTAAAATACAAAGATACATGTTAAATGTCAAACTATTTATCTAAGAGTTAAATCTAAAAGATATGGTTATAATAGTAACCCCAACCTATCTAAAAACTATTGGATGAGTGGTTTTCATCCCATCCCCACTTTAGCTTTTAAATAATCCATTTTGGATCACTTAGAAAACAAAAATGATTTTATTATAAAAAAATATTTCTATCTTTTCCTAAGGAGCCCTTTTGATCAAATCAAAAGGAAGAACCCGATGAAGAGGTAAATATTTCCTCACCTCTTTCAAGTTCCTCTGTTTTTCCACTTCCTTTTTTTCTAACATTATAAAATAATAACTCCATTATCTTCTATATATTTTTATATTATGTTAAATATGGTACAACCATATTAATTATTCTATCCATTCTTTGAATGACATGTCACCATACGTGTGTATGTACGACTTACCGTCTCCACATCGTGGTGTAATTGTTATTCAATAAATTATTATTTGGATGGGTATAATAATTATTTGTAATTGATTTAAATAATAAATATAACATGATAATGATTCGGTATATATGATCTACCATCCAATTATATATTATTCTAATATGAAAATAATGATATTATCGCTCGTGCGTACGTACGAATTACTGTCTCCACGAAGGCGATGAGATTCATTCCCCATTGTATTCATTCAAGACTAATTATTATTATATGATTAAAAATTATGCATAAGGACTTAATATCCTTCTTAATATTAATACGATACATCATATCCATAACAATCATTACTTACGTAACAAAGCATATAAGGAAAAACGAATTAGTTAACACCAGAAACGACGATAAATACTATGATATTATTAAAAATGAAATGTAAAAAGATCATATATGATATGTTATTAATGTATATTATTCTTGTATAATTTAATTAAAAAATATTTCACCATTATACAAGAGGATAACATACCCTCGACCAGGGAAAACTACAAGGTAAGGGTTAATTCTACAACCTCATCATTATTCATGGTTTTTTATATGTAATTATCTACCAGGACCTCTATATCATCCACATCCATGTTTACCTAAAAATTTATTCTATGAATTTTTAATATTTAACAGACAATGCGTTATGGTCATTTATAACATTTTTTTTACTTTTATAAGATGTTTATAATGGAATCCTTTCGTCGTTTTCCATACAAGGGACTTTATGACCTTTTCGAAAAATTTTGAGTTAGAATGTTTTTTACCATTTACGGTGGGTGTGGCTATATTATGCCATTATAACAACATTGAAGATTCCATTACAGGAATACAAAAATATTTTTTAATATAAATGTTTTATTTTATAATTACATGACCTTTGAATGATTTCAAAATAGAAAGAGATATTACTCTAAAAAGGTTTTGATTTCCTCTATTTCAACATTCATTAATAAATTTAATTTTTTTTTGAAGTTGATTTATTATGATAAATAACTTCTATATTGTATTGATGGTTTTTTGATATTTTTTACTATTGGTTTGTTCTTTTATACCATTCATGGTTTATGGATAATGTATTGACATTTCATATGTGAATTTTAGTATGAATGTTTTTGTTATGTTTAAACCATTTCATATGGGGAATGCATTGTACTTAGTAAGTGACGGGTGGAGCCCGTTATAGCTCCTCGATGAATCAGTAGGTCTCATGAGACAAACTACTGTCTTGTCACAAGGCCTTGACAAAATCTTATTTGTAGTCATCACACAAGGCCTTGACCATGTTGTTATGAAAGTCTAACATTATGCATTACATCATTATTAATGTGGCTATTGATATTTCATGTTAATATTCAACTAATAGAATATCCATGTGAGTAAGAAAATGACATTATTTTTAATTATATTTTCCATATTATGATTATGTTTTTGATGAAAATTATTTTGTTTTAGTTTTATAAATTTTCATAAATGTTTGTTCTTATTTATGAATGTTTCTGCTATATTGTTATCCTTAGTGAGCATCTGAGCTCACCCCTTTCTATGTTTTATTTTAGCCAGAATGCGAAAAATTATAGTATGACTGACCTGTAGGGATAGAAAATGGGATCTCTATATTTTCTATGGAAACAATGTTGTTTTAGTTTTTTATTTCATGATGTAGTGTAAACCTTTTGAATCTATATAGTACATCTAAGGCTACTAAACTAATTGGTCTTTTGATACATGACCTTTGGTAATCATTAAAATGTTATGTAATATTGCATCATCTCTGGGTAACTGAATTCATGGCGTTATAGTTGCTATCAGAGGAAGCATAGTACAAGCCTTAAATTCCAGATTTAGATAAACTATTATTAGAACACATCATCCTAAGATTAGATTTGAGGATTAGTATAGAAGAATATCCTAGAATTTTGGTGTTGTGGATATTTTGTTAGTTTTCCATAAAATAGGTCCTTTTTTGGATATGAGTAGGTAGAGGCAGATCTGGCATAGATTTACCTAGGGGTAAAACCAGAAAACACCTCTTTGTGCTAGACTCGAATGGGAACCGGTGCACGACAAATGGCCTTTCTGCACTGTTGGTTATGACACTCCCCAGGGATAGGATTTGGATAATTATAATTTTATTTAAAAACCTTTATGAAGGGTTTATGAGAATATGCATCCTCAAAGAAAACATTTATTTTATGATTATAGATTATATCCATAAACTGTTCAATTTATGTTAAGTGTTTTACAATTTTGGAATTATGTATTTCGAATCATAAACTAATCTAGTTTACGCAATTGTTTAGAAATGATTCCTAGTTGACGGAATGGAAACCGTATAAATTCATGCACTCCATGTTGGGATTTCCCTCCTGCTTATGATAATTATAGTGGAGCTTGTGATAAAACTAGTGTTGATCCGATAATCACCATACTAGGACAACACACTCAGTTTATGAATAATAAACTTAGCAGTATGAGGCACCATGATCCGCAACGTGGAGGATCAATGTTAGATCTATTCATGAGGAAAAAACCACCTACATTAAATGGGTGTAAAAATCCACTAGCAATAGAGAAATGGATAAATTCCATATTGAAAATATTCCACTCCTTGGGGATTAGTGAAATTGAAAATGTAGTCATGTTAGTTTACCACCTCACTAGAGATTCTGATTAGTGGTTTCATTTATTTAAAACAAAATGGAAGATGATAATTGTTTCAAATATGAAATGGAGGTATTTTAATGAAATTTTCTTAAAAAATACATCCCTCATGACCATCGAGCAGATATGGAAAAGCAATTTCTTAGTTAGGGGAAAAAGGAGGATGAGAGTGTCACAAAGGATGAAGGTAACATTACAGGTTTTCGAGGCATGCTGCATATTATATACGTAACTGAGGAAGTAATATTGATCATTTCTTTGATGTGTTAAAACCATTTCTCTGTCATGGATTAGTCTGATAATCCTTCTCGTCAAACAAAGATATTGTATCCTGTGCTATCACGACAAAAAAGAATTCTATAAGTCTTACAACATTAAAGAAAAGAAAAAGAAGAATAGATTTGTTGAACACTCTATAAATGGAAATAAGGAGAATAAAGGAAAATTTGAATATCCATCCTGTAGTAAATGTGGAAAGAAACACCCTGTTACTTTCCTGAAGGGAATGAGAGTTAGTTACAAGTGTGGTGAAAAAGGCCACCAATCTCGTGATTACAAGGGGGAAAATAGGCTGTCGATTTTCAATTCTACAATTGTAGAGAATAGGGGAATTATGGAAATGGATGTCTTAAGAGTCAGGGGAACATATCTCAAAAGAGGAAAAGGGATAAAGGCCAAGCTTATGTTATCACTACTGCTAAGGTTGAAGCTCTGAAAGACATAGTGGTAGGTAATTTAATGGTTTCCCCATGTTTATCCAATGCTTTATATGATTGTTAATCATCACATTGTTTTATATCTTCCCAGTTTGCTAAGAAATTTAGATATTTCCAATTTGATTTAACAATGGAGTTGTTAGTCAAATCTCTTAAGGGAAGTATCATTGTTACAAAGGTTTGTGAATCATTTCCCATTAGAGCATATAAATTTTTTTATCTGCAGATCTCATCGTCATATCCATGATTTAATTTGATATAATCCACTTAAAGTATTGGCTATCAGACCATGATGTAAAAATTTATTGTAAGGAGAAGGAGGTATATATATTTTATGATGATGATAAAGAACAGCTTATCATTAGTGCATAATCATCACCACATAATTCTTATCTAGATCCACCCTCAGTAGCTCAACTAAAGTAAATTATTGGGGAGGAAGGGAATGAAATAAATGTGGGTGAGGAAAAGGGTTTTCAAATATAATATGTACCTATTGTCAAAGAATATGTTGATGTGTCTCCAAAATATTTACCAGGACATCCTCCAGAATGAGAAATTGAGTTTTCCATTGATTTGATTCCTGGATCAAGGCCTATATCGAATGCCCCTTATATAATGGACACTATGGAATTATTGGATATAAATAAACAACTATAATAATTGAGTAATAATGGATTTATTCACCCTAGTGTTTCTCCATGGGGAGCCCCTGTCCTATTTGTTAAGAATTAAGATGGATCTATAAGGTTGTTCATTGACTACAAGGAGATCAATTCTATAATAATAAATAAAAAGTATCCCCAACCACGCATTGTTGATTTATTATACCAACATCATGGATCTCATGACCTTTCAAATATTTACCTTTGATATGGATATCATCAGTTGTGTGTGAAGAAGTAAGACATTCTGAGAATAGCATTTCGAACCCGGTACGGGCATTACGAGTTTATAGTAATGACTTTTGGATTGACTAATGCACCCTATATCTTTATGGATCTAATGAATATTGTTTTCAAGGAATATATTGAAAACTTTGCAGTGGTATTTATTTTTGATATCTTAGTATACTAAAAAATCTATGAAGATCATCAAAATCACTTGCGCATTATTCTGAAGACCCTTCGAAGACACGAATTATATGGGATGTTTAGCATGTGTGAATTTTGGATTCAAGAGATTTCTTTTCATGGTTATATTTACTCAATAGATTGAATCATTATTTATTCTTCTAAGACCAAGGAAATCTAAGAATGTCCAGAACCGATGACTATAACTGATGTACGTAGTTTTATTGGTTTAGTAGGTTATTATCGACATTTCGTCCAGAATTTTTCCTGGTTGGTTAACCCATTAAAAATGCTCACATAAAAAGGGGTTAAATTTTTTTGGACAAAAGATTGTGAAGAATGTTTTTATGAATTTTAGAGAATATTACTCAATTCTATTATCTTGACTATACTATCGAGGAATAATGGGTTTTATTATTTATACAATTGCATTAAATAAAGGAATTGGTTGTGTCCTTATGCAGAATGATAGAGTAATTTCCTATGCATCACGATAGCTGAAAATTCATGGGAAAAATAATCCTACTCATGATCGTGGGTTTGTTGATGTAATCATTTATTTGAATATATAGTGATTATATCTCTATGGTGAAAATGTTAGATATATACCAATCACAAGAGTTTGAGGTATATTTTCTCACAGAAATAGCTCAACATGAGGCAGAGTACATGGCTTGAACTACTCAAGGATTATGATTGCACTATACAATACCACCCAGGGAAACAAAATAAGTTATCAGATGCTTTGAGTAGAAAGTATCATGTAGTTTTGAACAAGATGAGAGTTGAAGAAGATCCTATATAGATGGATCTAGTAAATATGGATATGGGAATAACAATGGAAGGTGAAACAACAATAATTTTTCAAATGGTTGCCAAACCATATTTACTAAAAATGATAAAAAGTTCTCATACTGATGATGAGGAGTTTTAAAAGAAGATTAAAGCTGTGAATAAGCGGAGATTGAGTGACTTCGTATATGAAGATAGAATTTTGAAATTTTGAAATTGACAATGTGTTCCCAATATACATGATCTAAAAAGAGAGTTATTGGATGATGCCCATAGCTCCAATTTCTATATAAACCCTAGGAGAACCAAAACGTATAGAGATTTAAAAGAACATTTTTGGTGGGAAATCATGAAGAGGGAGATTACTGATTTTGTGTCATGATGTATAGCTTGATAACAAGTGAATGAAAAAATGAAACAACCTGGAGAACTCGTGCAACCTCTTCCCAAACCTGAGTGGAAATTGAATAATATTATGATGGACATTGTCATGGGACTACCAATCCCTCCTTGAGGGAACGATGTAATATTTTTCCATGTTTATCATCTTACCAAGATAACACATTTTCCTGCTATAAGGGAAGATTTAACACTTGAACGTTTAGCAAGACTATATATTAATGATGTTGTAAGACATCATGGAGTACCACTATCGATTGTTTCAAATCGTGATCCACATTTTACATCAATATTCTAGAAAAGTCGTCAGAAATCCCTAGATATTGAACTTCTTTTGAGCACTACCTACCACCCCCAAACTGATGGACAATTAGAACATACTATTCAAATGTTAGAAGAAATTTTGAGATCATGGTAACATGACTTTCAAGGTATGTGGGATCAATATTTACATATGTTAGAATTTTCCTATAACAATATCTTCTATTCAAGTATTCAGATGACACCATATGAAGGTTTATATAGAAAGAGATTTCCCACACCAACCCTTTACGATGATGCTGGTGAAAGATAACTTGTAGGCCCAGAACATGTTGATGAAATGATGGAAAATGTGTTGTTATTCCAAACCCACTTCAAATAAGCTCAATGTAGGCAAAATATCTATGCTGATAACCAAAGGAAGGATTTAGAATTTCATGTTGGAGATCATGTTTCTTTAATTGTATATCTATGGAAGGGTGTTATACGTTTCGTTAAGAAGGGAAAATTGAGTCACAGGTACATCAGACCATTCGAAATTATAGAATGAATTGGGGATGTAGCTTACCGTTTGGAAATACGACCATGTCATTCCAAAGTACACAATATATTCATCATATCACTATTGAGAAAATACACGGCTGACCCAACACATGTAATCTCCTATGATGAATTAGAACTGAAACTCGATCTGTCGTATTGAGAATATCCTATCAAGGTTCTTGATACAAGAGAACAATTGTTGAGAAACCAGATGACTCATCTGGTGAATGTTCTATGGAGAAACCATAAGATGGAAGGGGAAACATGGGAACCCGAGGACCATATGATGAAGAACCACTTGTGTCTTTTTGTGCAGTAATAATTTAAAAATTGTGAGGATGAAATTATTTAGAGGGGAGAATTTAACACCCCAAACTTCCATAGTACGCTCCTCTTTGAATAATACTATAGCGTGTGTTGTATACAACTTCGAGTTCAAACACACCACAACCAATAAAACAAGCTGTTATGAATAGTTAAACCCACTTTTTTAAAGTTTATAAATTTTATCTTTTAAAATGTACTTCATTTTTGGATTCGGAATATCAAAATTAGCTTAGGATGAATTTTTGGTATTTTTATGAAAACATTCAAATTTTTTATGAATAGTGAAAAACACCGAGTCATTGTTTAAAACCGATTTTTTATTTAAATAATTATTTATTTTATATAAATTTATTTTAGGTCAAAATAGATACATAATACCTATATATGTTTAATTTAATTCATTGAATTCAGTTTATAATAATTTTAGATATATAAAAATTTTATTGAACTTTTTACCGGGTTTTACCTACATTCTAGAAATTTTTGCAAATTTACATAAAACATAATTTTACATCTTTTGTGAGTTTAATTTAGAAAATGAGAGACACACAGTTAATATCAAGGATTAAAATGTGGTTTAATAAGATAAAAATATTTTTTTTATGAATAGTAACTTTTTAGTTTTATTTACCACAGTGAAAAGTAAATAGGGCAATTAAGGGTAAGAATGATATTATTATTACCATAACACAAGTTATAATTCTATTGGATAAGATTAATTTGATCAAAAACAACCTTAGGAATATAATATGATGCTTTTGGTCCACATGGATTTTATTAGCACATTTATTATTATTTAATTCAAAGAAAAGTTATAAGAGTTAAAATCAATGTCTAAAAAATAAAATATTTTTAATATAGGGTTACCGATAAGATAAAATCGACTATAAATATTAATTAGAAAGATAAAATTATTTCCTACATAATGGTATTTTATTTATATTTTTTATAAATTAAATAATTTAATTTATTTATGAATCAATGATGATGCAGTAATTACCTAATTAATTAAATATTAAAATAAGTGATATTATATATATCCAACAAATATAATTTTAGTATTTTTATGAATTACACTAATTATATAACTTAATATGACATATTAGAGTCGGTTAGATAAATTTTTTCGAACTAACAATGCTTTTAAAATTTTTGGAAACAAAATACAAAATAGTGTCAAAAATGACATAAAAGAGTATTTAAAACAAGTATTATATTATTAATTGATATTATATTCCGAAAAATCTAAGGTTAGGCCAAAAGACTTATATAATTATAATTGTATCATTAATGAAGTACTTGGTGTTCTCTTGGATGTATATATTATTTTTATTAACCATATAATATAAAAATAAAAAGAAACATGGTAAATGTCAAACTATTTAACTAGGAGTTATATCTAAAAGATATGGTTTAAATAGTGACCCAAACCTGTCTAAAACATAATAGTTGAGTGGTTTTCGACCCATCCTCACATTATCCTTTAAATAATCAATTTTGGATCTATTAGAAACCAAAAATGATTTTATTATAAAATAATATTTCAATATTTTCCTAAGTACACCTTCTGATCAAATCAAAAGGGAGAACCCGAAGAAGAGGTAAATATATCATCACCTCTTTCAAATTCCTTTCTTATTCCATATCCTCTTTCTCTGTTGTTTGTATTCTAAAATAATATATACATTATCTCCAATAAATTGTGATGTTATTATTAATATGGTACAACCATATTAATTATTCTATCCATTCTTTGATTGACATGTCATCATATGTGCGTACGTACGACATACTGTCTCCATGTCATGGTGTAATTGTTATTCAATACAATATTAATTGCATGTGTATAATAATGATGTGTAATTGATTTAAAAAATAAACATTCCATTATAATTATTATTTATATATGATATACCATCCAATTATATATTAGTCTAATATCAAAAGTATGATATTGTCGCTAATGTGTACGTACGGATTGCCGTCTCCTCGAACACGATGAGATTCATTCCCCATCATATCCATTCAATACTAATTTTAATTTGACAATTAAAATAGTTTTTTGAGACTTAATATCATTTTTAATATGAATAATATACATCTTATCCATAATAAACATTACTTACATAACAAACTGTATAAAGGAAAATGAATCAGTTAACACCCGAAATGACGATAAATACAATGATATTATTATAAAAGAAATATTAAAAGATCATATATGATATCATATTAATCTATATGATTCTTTTATAATTTAATAACAATTATTTCACCATTATACAAGAGGTTAACCTACCCACATCCATGTAAATGTACAAGGTAAGGGTAAATTCTACAACCTATTCATTATTCAAGGTTGTTTATAAGTAATTATCTAATGTGACCTCTTTATCATCAACATCCATGTTTTCAAAAAATGGTATTACAATATATTTTTACTATTTACAAGAAAATGGGTTATGGTCATTTATACCATTGTTTTTCTTTTAAAATAATTTAATAAAGAAATCATTCTGTCATTTTCCAATCAAGGAACTTTATGGATTTTCGACAAATTTGAGGTAAGAATGTTTTTTTAACATATATGTTGGGTGAGGCTATTTTAAGACATAATAACATCATTGATTCTTCCCTTAAAAACATATATGAGTATTTTAAAATATAAATGTTTTATTTTATAATTATGTGACATTTAAATGATTTCAATATAGAAAGAGATATTTCTTTAAAAAGGTTTTTATTTCATCTATGTCAAAATCCTTTGATTAATTTTAAGTTTGTTGAAGTTGATTTATTATGATACAAAGCAAAAATATTTAATTGATTTTTTGTTATATGTTTTACTGTTGATGTCTAATTTCATACAATTCATGGTTTATGGATAAATTATTTACATTTCATATTCCATTTTTAATACGAATGTTTATGCTTTGTTTAAATGTTTCCATATGGGGAATTAATTGGACTTAGTAGGTGACAGGTGGAGACCAATATAGCTCATCGATGCATCAGTAAGTCTCATGAGACAAAGTAGTGTCTTGGCACAAGGCCTTGACAAAATTTTATTTGTAGTCTCGACATAATGCCTTGACTATGTGGTTATGAAAGTCTGGAATTATACATTCCATCATTATCATAGTTGCTATTGATATTGCATGTGATTATTCGACAAGTATAATATCCATTTGAGTAACTAAATGGCATTATTTTGATTTATATTTTGCATATTATGATGAATTTTATGTTAAAAAGGCTTTTCTTAGTTCTATACATTGCCTAAAATTTTATGCTTATTTATGAATGTTTTCACTATATTGTTATCTTTACTGAGAATCTGAGCTCACCCTTTTCTATGTTTTTTTCCCCAGGATGCAAAGAAGTATATTATGACTGACCTATAGGGATAGTATATGGGATCTCAGTATTGTCTATGGAATCAATGTTGTTGTAGTTTTCCATTTTATTATGTAATGTAATCCTTATGAATGTATCTAGTACTTCCAAAGCTACTAAACTAATCGGTCTTTAGAGACTTGATAATATTTTATCATTCCAATGTTATGTAATATTTCAATGAATCTAGGTAACTGGGGTTGGGGCATTACAATTATAAAAAAAATTTAAACCAATTTAGATATAGTTTTAAAAAATACAGCTAAAAAACCAATGCTAATTTTTTGATCAGAAAAAATTTAGAGGAGCTTCTGAAAACCCCCAAGAAAAATATGCCACTAAAACACTATTGTCCTGTTGTGATGTATGGTGACATTATAATTCAATTATTTTGAATAAATCCTTATTTTATAAAATTTTCAGGTCTTGGAAAATTAATTACAAATGGAAGGGGTGGGTCACAAAAAACATTCATATCTCTTCTTGATGAATTGCATTCAATAATTATTACCAAGTCATTCATGGATTTTTCTGAAATGTTTTCTAACAAACAACTCACATGTAATAAATTTATTGAGAAATCAAACACCTCAACTATACCTCGATATTGTCGTATATCATTGGTTATTTTTAATCAAATATTATTTTCATAATATTTGTCTCTTTTCATAAATGGAAAATATTATCAATGAATTTTTAGATATTTTTCCATATCACAAAATTGTGAAGCATATTATGATTTTGAAAAATCCACTGAAGAAGGATACCCTTCTGAATTTTTTTACGTTTCAATTAAAATATATTCTTTCATCACATACTTATGGTATTTTTAAAAAACCTTTAATTAAATGTTTCAAATCATATGATGTCTAATTTTTTTGTAAAAATAATGTCTTATATGATGTTATCAAATTATATGTCATACATGATTATTTTTAAAAACTTTTTTTTGTGACCACCCACATGACCCAATCTGTACATGGGGTATTTGGATAAGGGATAGAAGTGAATTTGACGAATTACTAAACTATTATTGAAATGCATGGATCTTTTATGTATGTGAATCAAATGACGATGAAACACAATGCACACCATGATCAAGTTATGATGCTACTTATTTTAGGAATAGATTTGTTAAATAATTGGAGGTAAACTATAAAAGATATATCAAAATATATAAGACATCATGAATTAATATGACAAGGTCATTAAATGTTGGGATGGAATTTAGATTTATAAGACAACCATTAACATCAATACAAGTTATAATTATTTCTGATGATTTTATCTATTTTTGGGTATTTTATAAGAATATAATAATTTTCAAAAAGGGGACATAATGCAGGAAGTGTGAAAACCTATTGTTTCATACAATGCCATGAGAATCAAACCCACAACTAAAATGCAGAAATGATTTATCTCCTACCACTGTCCTACGTGATGTACCTAGTTAGTAATACAATTTATTTTTATTTAAAATAGTTTATAGAATAATTTGGAATTGATTTCGGGAATGTATGTTATATCAAATGAATGTCTTTGATAATTGAAAATGATTTCAGGATTATGTGATAAATTTTATTTTAAAAGAAACTCACAATTTTGGGTTCATTATGTGATTAAGATAAATAAAATACTGTGGTATTTTAATTTAGGAACGATGGTTGAATTATATTAAAAAGGATCTAATGATTTTTATTTTAGACTTATTGGAATTACGTTATATATGGACATGACTAAACTATCATGGAGAAAATGTGATTATGTTAATTACTTATTGGTATGATACATTAAGAGTGGTGTATTTTATTTGGAGATAAATTTTAAAATTTATATTGGGAAACTATGTGAACAAAACCTTCTAAATTTCAGGTTTCAATATTAGTTTGGATTATTTTGAGGAATTTTATGGAAAATTATTTGTTCAATGGACATTGTTAAATGTTGGATATTAATGTTAAATATTGGAGATAAATTGTAGTTTTAATTTATATAGTGGTTTATTCTTTGGGGTAATTATTTAATCTCATAGTAAACACCTTATATTTGGTTAATGATTAAAGGTAGAGTAAATCAGTAGTTATGCTTCTCTGGATTATTTGAGTTTTTATAAATTGATTGTAGTTATTTAAGAGTGAAAATTCATCATAAATACTCATTTTTAGGAAAAAAGGACGAGTTTGTGGTAGAAATTGATTATAGGATCAAACTCTACATGTCAAGAATGAATATTTCCTTATGTTTATATTCTAAGTAGTAAATTAATTCTTTAGAATTATGAAAAGGATCTTAAAAAAAATTGTTTTCTGATTATTTTCTCTACTACAATGTTAAGGTACATTTATCCAATCAATAATTTATGGTTTTGTGATTGTTAAAATTAATCTAATCATGTTTTTGATCACTCCCAATTACAACATGAAATTTATTTTTTCTTCCATATACATATTATCCCACATAGAATCGTAGAATGTGTTTTCTCAAGTGACCGTCATTCTTAAATTTCATTATTTTTATGGTGAACGTTTATTAAATATTTTTCTGATGTGGTATTTTAATAAAGGTATTTTGAAAAGTCATATCTTAGTTACCAATCCTGAATTAAAATTTTGATGACATAATTACCAAAGGGGTTGGGGAAGAATGTAACATCCTAGGTAATTAGATTATAATTATTTTTCATATCTATTAATATTTATGAATTTCATATTAATTTTTGTTTAAAAGGGACAGTATGTGAAATTTCATACCTGATACATAATAACAAGTTTCTATAAAATCTTATGTTCCAGATATGAATGAGTTATATAATAAAATAAAACAATATAATTATTATTATTTTATGTAGTTGTTAACGCCTATGTGTTGTATTGGGGGGAATGAAAAGAAATTACTATATTATGTTCACACATGGTTATTTAAAGTTTTTACTTTCATCCAAAATAATTTATAGGCTTAAAATATGAATAAATCTAATATTAAACATAAAATAATTTTAATTTTTTTATAGGGTTTTTATCACCTTTTAATGTAGAAACATTTTTAAAATTATTTTCTAACAATTTTATATATTATATATTTCAAAAAAAATTATAATTTATATGCGGGACATCAAATTTTAATTTGGTTGAATTTTGGAATTTTTCAAATAAAAATAATATTTTTAATAAATAATGAAAAATACTTCACATTAAATCAAAGCTACCTTTTCATCTAATATTTTTATAAAGTTTTATTATCCTTTTAGTTGGTTTTAAAGTTTAATTGGATCACGTTTTTATCCTCTAATAAAAATTTGGCCATTTTTGGTAAATTCGCAATGACATTTGATATAAACACATGCTAATCTTTTGATAGGTATTTATTTTTTAAAACCAAATTTTCTCGTATAGACTACAAGAATTAACCTTAAATTAATAAATAAATTATCATTGTATTTAATATTGAAAAATGGATTCCATATTTAGAACCATAAGGTTCAAATAATGTATATATGTCACTTTTAATTTTAGACAAGATGAATATTATCAATAATAATTATTTTTATTTACCACGGTTGAATGGTAAATAAGGTAAATTAGGTAACACTTTTCATAATCCTATTATAGGAGATATTACCTACCAATAAAACCTTTTGTAAGAACCATTGGCATTTGGATGCAACATGGGTGTGATTATGACACATATAAAATTAGATTTAATGTAATGGAAAATATTTTTTAAATGTATATATTCATCAAAAAACAATTTTAATGTCGATTTATATAATTAATATCTTTGAATGTAAATATACATTAGAAGTATAATAATATTTTCAATATCAGTGTATTTATTTATATTTTTTTGATATCAAATAATTTAATTTAATTATGAAACAATGATGATGGAATAATAGATTTATTAATAAAGGAATCAAAGATATGATATTATAAATATTAAAATAAATATTACATTACATAATTTTTTTCATAAACAATTTTTATGGGTGAATATTACATTATGAAAGTCTATTAAATGGATTTTTATATGGCCTTTCTATTTATATTATATTTATATTCAATAAATAGAAATGAGTAGAAATTGACATAATTGAGATTTTATTGAAATAGTAATTTGTTAAATTATTGAAAAATCTGAAAAATCATTTAATATTATAAATTTATTATTATAAGGTATAAAATATAGTTAAATTTAAAATTATGGGAAATTTACCTTATATAAGTGAAATTAATAACCTCTTGAAAATTAAATTTTTTTTAGAAAATTAAAATTAAAAGAGAGAACTTATTGGTAAACTGAAACGGTGTTGTCAAAGATAAAATAAATTCATGTATAAAAATTATTGGATGATAGGATTTATATATATCCTTATATTATGTTCTAAATATGTCATGTTGGAGCCATTTTATTTAAAAAAATTATATATTAATTTAATTTTTTATGAATCTCTAAGGGTGCCCCTTCCCACTCCTATAAAAATGTACACCCTCTTCTCTAATACTCACACAATTGGAACCCATTTTTTTGTCGAATCCTTACCCAAAAATCATCCTATAATATCTAACCACATCCTAGAAGCCTTTATTAGGGATGAAATCCTCCCATGTAAGCCATTCGGTATAAACCAAAATAAGTTGAATGATTTATAGGTAATGCCTTCTCCCATGGGTTTTTGTTTGATTTCCATTCTACACTCCCCAAAATTTTCTTATTATATGATTAAATGAAAAAACCAGTATAAAAAATATGCTAATATTTTTTTATTTCATTGTTTCTATATACACATATAAATACATCCTTTTAATGGGTAACAAATATATTTTTTCTATGTACGACAAATTACTGCCTCACAAAACAATGATTGTTCTAATTTCCCTAACCACCTTTTATGGAATAAATATAATGGACAGTATTTTTAAATTTGATATATATTATGTTTTTGTTTTCTCTATACTTCTTAATTTTTTTAACATTCCATTCTTCATTCCATGTCATGTAAATAATAAAATTCTATTCGAGGAAATGTAGACTACCACCACCTCAAAGAGATATGACTCGTTCTCTCTATACATGTAACATATAAACGATGATTTTTGAAACATACAAGGAAAATATTACATTAATATCTTATTTTTATTATTATATACATTTATATAATTTAATTATTATTATTTTAATATGTCAAAGAAATGATTGTAGCATTCATGCGTTCGTAAGTCCTACAATCTCCATGAATAGCACATGTCATTTATTATCACCAAATATTAAAAATTATTATAAATAAATATATAATGGATGTGTATGATGTTTAAATAATTAATAATATTCTAGAAATGATGGAATTCATACAACATGGTCAATTTAAATTAAAAAAAGTTCATTTTTAACTCATGTAACGAATAGCAACTACACGTCTGATATGATCATAAATAGTTAAATAATTTTTATTTCATGTTAATATGTGATATAAAAGGAATAATAAACATGAAAATGTTCTAAATCATGTTTTAATTAAAATAATTTTATTATTCAAGAAAATAATAATGTACGAAACAAGTTAGACTCAATGTAATGGAAGTATTAACTTAATTTCTATTCATCGAGAAAAATATCCATGTAATTTGTTTTGTTATTTTATGAATATATGTGAATTTACTCTTTTTGTTTTTCAATGAATAAACACTTATATTGGGTGTATTTAAAATATTCACACATAATTATTTTATTGATTAATCCTTGATCTAATCATAAGATCATTGTAAGGGATTTCATCTTTATCTTCTTTCATTGAGGAATTTTTTGATAATATGCACCATTATTATTTTATAAATATTATATATATTGACTATAACATTTCATATTAATATTTTAACAGAAATAAAGTTTATTATAGTTTTATTTAATTTATTAGTTCATTAATATAAAGATTAATATGTTCAAAATGGTGTTGAACACCTTGAACATTTAAATATTTAATTATCAAATCTTTTTTATGATATTAATTTACGTATTCATATATATGTATATAAATGTTTTATACCTGAAATTATATATATAAACATTTAATTAAATTAAATGATTTCAAAATGAACATTTTTATACTATGCATTTTAGTTTCTATTGAAATGAAAATTTTTATTTTTTTAACGTACACTGTGACAACAACCTTTTCTCCCCTGTGGCCATTATTTGATATTTGGATTCCCTTAAAATATCAGATGTTTTTAATGAAAAATAAATACCATATTCCCTTTTCAGGTATTTTGGTCTGGAAAATGGTTTGGATAAGTGTTTGATTAAGTCAATAACATGAAATGATAACTTTTGATTGCAATTTGGAAATGCTATATTTTTGATCTTCTTGTATTACATGTTATTATTTTGTTATGGTTCATGGAAATTTCTTATGTGTCAGGTTTGTCAAAAACAAAAGGTGGGTGATACCGTGATAGCTATCTAATGCACTGGGTAATGAGGCAGAGTTAAATGATAAGGCTTCTCTTATGTGATTTATGGATTATAATGTTATGTGAATTCCAAACATAACCATGAAGGTTACTCCCTATGTAGATATGAATGATATAATGTATGTATAATGTATACTCCACATGTTACCTTTATGATTTATGATTTCTGATAATTTTTTTGGGAATCTTATGAATTAATGAGGTATGTTAAATTTTTTTGTTTTATTAGTGAAAATAGGATTTTGTGAAAAGGTTTTCATGGGTTAAAAAGATTCATGGACTAACAGTTTTATTCTTTATTTTATCTTCCTTACTGAGATTTTTATGCTTATCCCATGTCTTTTAAATGTTTTCCACATGGTATAAGGATTGGTAAGAGAATGGAATAAGTGAAGAATGATTTTATCATGAAATTAAATAATGTTTATTTTTAAAAAGATATAAAATATGGAATAAATGGATAATATTGTAGTTGTATCAAGTATGTATATATTTGAATTATATTAAATTGTTATGTCTTACTTTTATAAAACCCAAAACCTAAAAAGATCCCCAATTTGAATTCATGGAATAACTCAATATTATGTAATGATTAAGGCTAGGGCCCTAAAAAATATTAGAAAAGTACTAAATAAAGATAATTCGATAATAGAATTATCTACACAATGTTATATAGTAAAAAATTCAATCAATAAAATGTAGTTGTTGAATTTATTCATACTATTAATCTATTATAAGAAAAAAAAGATTTTCAATTTCAACATTGATTGTATTCCAATTTCTTCTCACATACAAAATATTCCAATTTTGTAAAAAATCTCTAAAATGACAGAAACATATAATAAATAAATATTATATACTTTTATATGAATATTTATTACATCAAACTAACACATGCTTGAGGATTATAACAGTAGAGATGATTTGGAAACACAGATACATAAACAAATAATCCATATGTTATCTACATTACATTATTATTTTCTAGATCCCTTATTTGAAATATCATAAATAATATCATTCCTCATAATCATGAAAATGTATCATAATCAAGGGTGATCTCAGTTGCTTAGTGAGGGTAAAAAAATAGATATCATCTTTACATGAGAATATGGTTATGATAAAATAGGAATAAAATTTGAAAACCAAACTATATATATCATAGATCATAAACATCAGCAATGTAAAAAATATTAGAATATTGAAAGACCTGAATCCTACTAGAATCAAAGATCATAAACTATGTGATAAAAAAATTATCATTAGACATGGAATTAAATCATGCACATAATCATCTAAAATGATTTCTATACTAGTAAAGCCTCATTAAAAAGCCTATCCTAGTGTAATGGGTTAAATCCACAAACCATCAATGTAGTCATGACTCACCCCCAATATTATCATAGTGGACAATGTACCATACTGAACTTGGTTCATAACCCACTAAAGTCTTGTTTATATCAATATATGATAACCGTTACCCAACTCACTTAAGTGACATATTGGTACCACACAAAAATATTAAAAACGATACATATATCTGTGAAATGATAAATAATAGTTCCATATATTATTACCCATGAAATGAAATGGGTTTCAAAAACATTTATCACAACACAACCTATACAAAATAGACATCAATAATAATCATTTCATCTTTTGAAAAAAGCATCACCCTTGAAAAAATAAGTTAGTTTTATATAAAAATTATCATGGTATAACCCGTAGAAGATTAGAAGGTTTCATAAAAATATTATCAATATAAAAATAAAACATTTAAAGTAATAATAATATTGAAATCCTTAGATTATATCACAATTAATTCATATGTAACGTCCATTTATTTCATATTATATGAGTACAAAATCAGTTGGAAATGTTTAGGAGGAATGTATTATTTATTTTAAAAAAATCTCTTCAAGAGAAATTATCATTTCATTAAATATTATTTAAGTCCATTCCTTTTAAAATAACCATGTAAAATTATAGAGGAATTATAATATAAAATATTTTTCATGATCTCATGAAATCTCCATCCATTGATCCATGTTAAAATAATAATTACTTCCACATTTTTGTGAAATCAAAATAATCATTATTTGGAAATCAAAAACATTATTCGTTTAAAAACATTTTGTAAAAAAGTAAACATATGTAATATTTTATTTAAAAAATGATTACAAGTGTTTTAAAAAAAATTTAAATATATTTTTTTAAAATATGTTTTTATAAGAATATGAAATTTTGATCGAAGTGTGAAATATAGACGATATTTCATAAAAATAATTTTAACACTTTTTTTCATAATGAGGGAAAAATGATGAAAAAAATTTATTCTTCAAAATAAATTATAGGAGAAGAAAATGATTTATTTTCATGAGTGTCATATTATAATATTTTATTACACGAATCATAATATTGAGAAATCCTAGTCAATGATGAAATTAAATATAAAACCCTTACTAATTGGGTAACATTAAATCTGTACCCCCATGAAGATAGGTTCATAACATATCCTATGTCTCAATAAATGATAATTGAGACCAATACCCCTTACCTTATGTCTAAAAATCATTCATACACATTCCAAACCAGGTATAATAAATATAATTATTTTATTAACTTTTTATGAAAACATACACATATATATAATACCATATCTAATTCACTTATGACCTTATGTTATCTATCAATTCATAAATCCTCATTAATGTAACGTTTCAGTCAATATCCGCACTGTTTTTGTGAATGTTTTCATTTCCTGTTATTTTGGTCCTCTTACATTGATATTCATTTTATAGTATCCAAAAATATTACCATGATATAAATATAATATAAATTTTTTATATATTTATTTAAAGTAATATATAAATGCTATAGATGAAAATAAAATACATTGTTTATGGAGATGGGTGGTTGTACTTACCCATGAACATTGTCATAATTTTTTCAAAGGACTGAAATGATGAATGATAAATAATATATTATCATTTTATATAAATTTATTTTTCATATATATTAGATATATTAATTAATCATATATTTATTACCTTTCTTTTAATGTGAATATGAACCTCATAGCTTCACAATGCGATAATGTTTTGTGCACACGACCGATATTATCATATTCCCACAGAATGAAAAGTTAGATGGTATATAATATATAATAATTAAACACATCTAATAATATCATAAATAAGTTACATAAATATTTAATCCCTTATTATATATTTTTGAGATTGGTGATTATGGAATAATAATGTTAGAGGTTCGCTAGGTGGTAGTCTACCCTACAAACAAATGTTGATTTTATATCCCATTGGACAAAAATGGATATAGTTTTTGGAAATTAAAATAATATTACAAAATTTATTTATATGTGATATACTATGGATGTTATGTCATATTAGTAAAATAATAATTTGTGGTGGCGGATGAATAAATAAAATACAATTTCTTATAAAAGATCATTACCTATTCTTTGGGAAATATCATTTGTTTTGATTCAAAATTCATACCATGAATGGTATTAACCAAAATATGGCACTAAGTATGATAAAAGGGAATTAAGGAATATATTTGTGATGGTATTTTATGTTTTTTAGAAGTTTTAATTAGATAAGGGAGAGGTGACCTTTTACGACTGAGGTGAGTGACAAACCTGTAATTCTTGAACAAAAAATTATTTACCCACATTTTTCATATTAAAAAAGGAAAAAATGGACCATTATAGAGGTATAGACATGAAAGCGTCGAAATATAACAAATAAATGGATTTTATATTTTTTCATTCATTTTTATTCCATTTATGTTTAATTTAACATTATATTAAGCCCATATTTACCACAAACATGTTAAATATATTTTTACTATTTTTACTATTTTTTATGGGAACAATTATGTTAAAAATATTATAAAAAATAAATTATGATGATTTAAAATATGAAATCTACTATTCCAAATTCCATTCATATAAGTTCCAGAGATACATTAAAATTAAACATCTATAAGTGATGAGAAAGTGATATTCCAAAGATAAAATGATCAAATATTTAAAATGATTATATAATAATAGTAAATATAAAATAGAAAATAACTACCCAAATTTTATGAATTTATATATAATTAATCAAATTTCACTATACAAACCATTAAAACAATAACATTATAAATTCTTAAAACCAAAGGGAGGTTTTATGTAACAATCTTTATTTTTAACTACTAATTAAAACAATATTCTCTTCAAAAAAATCCCAAAAAAATATAATTTGGACATGATTAATTAAATTTTTTTTATTATTTCATAATATATTTTATAATTGTTTCATAAATTTGTTTTATAATTATTCTAAAAAATATATAAAAACTGATTCTGAAAAATTTATATTTTTGAAACATATAGAGACTTTATTAAGAATTGTGTTTCTGTAAATATTTATTATTTATATAAAATGATTTTAAATAAGATTTACTTTTTATTTATACCTATTAAAAAGTAATTGTTTACTGGATAAATACTAGTTTTCTTCTTTGAATAATAATATTAATAGTTTGTTGTGGTTTGTTAAAACTTTTTGACGCGTGTAAGAATGGTTATTAACGACCCCCACCCATAAAATTAATGTCACCCTAAAAATTAAATCACATTGATATAAAAAATATGAGGATAATTATAGGTTATAATATCATTATTATCCAATATAGGTTTCTAAAACTTGTTGTTTCCCCACAATACCATTCCCCGAAGGGTGGTCATTTTTCATAGAACATTATTTATAAAATCAATAATCTCCATAGGGTTTAATTATAAGAAATATTTTTCTCCAGTGGTTTAGACTATATATTTTGGAAAATGTAATATTCCAGCATGTAATAACATTTTAGATGTATAAGGAACACATCATGAACTCGGGAGAGGTTTGGTGGAAATACCAATTTCCAGGCTACCACAAAGATATGATTAAAAATGATAAGGGGATAGATATATATATATATAGGGAATATTTTTCACTTATTTTTAATTCCTATAAACATTTTCTAAGTATAAATTTATATAAACATCATGTCACTATATCAAAATTTGGATCACATCGAAAATTATTAGCATATAATTTTTTTTGATTTTCCCCAATAACTTATTCTTAATGGACATAAATATACATACTATTTCTTAATAAATATAAGGTCCCCAAATAATTATTTCAACATATTTATTAAATCATTTTTGATATCTAAAATTATTTCAATGGAGGGAATTATAACGATCCATATAAATTCTTGTGTGAAATCTATTTTATAAGAAAAATCCACTTCGAGGAGGTATTGATCCCAACATAAATTAAAATCTAGAGAAGATGATATCAACATATCCATAGTGTTTAAATTTTTCACTCAAACTAAAAATTTATTTTATGATAATATGTATTCTAAAACATAAATAAATATCAATATATTTCTTAATACATCACCAAAACATTTAAATAAACCTCATAAATTTATTAGTCTCAATTGAATGTGGTACTCCGTGAATTTTTAGTATAGTATTGATTTATATCCTTTAAATATTTTGTTTATTGAAATATTCCATAATATTGATATATTTTTCTGATTTATTAGTATAATTGACTATAACCAATATTTTTTTCTTTTTTATTTAATATTTTTGGTGAGTGCAAAAGAAAAAAATCTATGGTGATATTTTCTTATTTCCATTCTACTATGGGTAGTGGATGTAACATACCCTTACAATATTATCTATCACCCATAACATTCTATCATACCATGATCTATGATACATACTCTTTTATGAATCTATTCATTCCATCCCATAACAAATACTCATTCAAATCTATAAATATCATTATACATCCAAGATAAATAAAGAATGAAGAAATATGTGCTTCCCCTAACATCTCCTTTTTAAGTCTAGTTTATTTAGAACACTTACATGGTTTCTAAACCATATAATTACATCATGACCAAGGTTAAAATCTAGGACATATATACCATCTTCATATTGTTCTTATTTAATTTTCACATGGATATATGATTAGACGTATAATTGAGAAGGATAGGATTTATCCCTTTCGTTTAGGATTTCTATATCCATCCATCCAAAATTTAAAAATATTGTTTCATTTTTGAACTAATTAATTAATACGGATATGGGAATAACAATGGAAGGTGAAACATCAATAATTTTTCAAATGGTTTCCAAACCATATTTACTAAAAATGATAAAAAGTTCTCATACTAATGATGAGGAGTTTCAAAAGAAGATTAAAGCTGTGAATAAGCGGAGATTGAGTGACTTCGTATATGAAGATAGAATTTTGAAATTTTGAAATTGAAAATGTGTTCCCGATATACTTGATCTAAAAAGAGAATTATTGGATAATGCCCATAGCTCCAATTTCTATATAAACCCTAGGAGAACCAAAACGTATAGAGATTTAAAAGAACATTTTTGGTGGGAAAACATGAAGAGGGAGATTGCTGATTTTGTGTCACGATGTATAGCTTGATAACAAGTGAATGCAAAAAAGAAACAACATGGAGAACTCATGCAACCTCTTCCCAAACATGAGTGGAAATTGAATAATATTATGATGCACATTGTCATGGGACTACCAATGTCTCCTTGAGGGAACGATGTAATATTTGTCAATGTTGATCATCTTACCAAGATAGCACATTTTCCTTCTATAAGGGAAGATTTACCACTTGAACGTTTAACAAGACTATATATTAATGAAGTTGTAAGACTTTATGGAGTACCACTATCCATTGTTTCAGATCGTGATCCACATTTTACATCAAGATTCTAGAAAAGTCGTTAGAAAGCCCTAGATATTGAACTTCGTTTGAGCACTGCCTACCACCCCCAAACTGATGGACAATTAGAACATTCTATTCAAACATTAGAAGAAGTTTTGAGATCATGGTAACATGACTTTCAAGGTATATGGGATAAATATTTACATATGTTAGAATGTTCCTATAACAATATCTTCCATTCAAGTATTCAGATGACACCATATGAAGAGTTATATAGAAAGAGATGTACCACACCAACCCTTTAAGATGATGCTGGTGGAAGATAACTTGTAGGCCCAGAACATGTTGATGAAATGATGGAAAAGGTGATGTTAATCCAAAACCACTTCAAATAAGCTAAATGTAGGCAAATGATCAATGCTGATAACCAAAGGATAGATTTAGAATTTCAGGTTGGAGATCATGTTTTCTTAAAGGTATATCAATGGAAGGGTGTTATACGTTTTGTTAAGAAGAGAAAATTGAGTCACAGGTACATCAGACCATTCAAAATTCTAGAATTAATTGGGGATGTAGCTTACCATTTGGAAATACCACGATGTCATTCCAAAGTACACAATATATTCATCATATCACTATTGAGAAAATACACGGGTGACCCAACACATGTAATCTCCTATGATGAATTATAACTTAAACTCGATCTGTCTTATTGAGAATAGCCTATCAAGGTTCTTGATATAAGAGAACAATTGTTGAGAAACCAGACAACTCGTCTGGTGAATGTTCTATGGAGAAACCATAAGATGGAAGAGGAAACATGGGAACCCGAGGACCATATGATGAAGAACAACCTGAGTCTTTTTGTGCAGTAATAATATAGAAATTGTGGGGATGAAATTATTTAGAGGGGAGAATGTAACACCCCAAACTTCCACAGTACGCTCCTCTTTGAATAATACTGTAGTGTGTGTTGTATACAACTTCGAGTTCAAACACACCACAACCAATAAAACAAGCTATTATGAATAGTTATACCCACTTTTTTAAAGTTTATAAATTTTATCTTTTAAAATGAACTTCATTTTTGGATTCGGAATATCAAAATTAGCTTAGGGTGATTTTTTTGTATTTTTATGAAAACATTCAATTTTTTTATGAATAGTGAAAAACACCGAGTCATTGTTTAAAACCGATTTTTTATTTAAATAATTATTTATTTTATATAAATTTATTTTAGGTCAAAATAGATACATAATACCTATATATGTTTAATTTAATTCATTGAATTCAGTTTATAATAATTTTAGATATATAAAAATTTTATTGAACTTTTTACCGAGTTTTACCTACCTTCTAGAAATTTTTTCAAATTTACAAAAAACATAATTTTACATCTTTTGTGAGTTTAATTTAGAAAATACGAGAGACACATTTAATATTGAGGATTAAAATGTGGTTTAATAAGATAAAAATAATTTTTGGTGAATAGTAACTTTTTACTTTTATTTACCACAGTGAAAAGTAAATAGGGTAATTAAGGGTAAGAATGATATTATTATTACCCTAACACAAGTTCTAATTCTATTGGATAAGAGGAATTTGATCAAAAACAACCTTAAGAATACAATATGATCCTTTTGTTCCACATGGATTTTATTAGGACATTTATTATTATTTAATTCAAAGAAAAGATATAAGAGTTAAAATCAATGTTTAATAAATAAAATATTTTTAATATAGGGTTAACGATAAGATTAAATCAACTATAAATATGCATTAGAAAGATAAAATGATTTCCTACATAATATTATTTTCTTTATATTTTTTAGAAATTTAATAATTTAATTTATTTATGAAGCAATAATGATGCAGTAATTACCTAATTAATTAAATATTAAAATAAGTGATATTATATATATCCAACAAATATAATTTTAGTATTTTTATGAATTACACTAATTATATAAGTTAATATGACATATTAGAGTTGGTTAGATATATTTTTTTCGAACTAATAATGCTTTTAAAAATGTTGGAAACACAATACAAAATAGTGTCAATAATGACATAAAAGAGTTTTTAAAACAAATATTATATTATTAATTGATATTATATTCTGAAAAATCTAAGGTTAGTCCAAAAGACTTATATAATTATAATTGTATCATTAATTAAGAACTTTGGGTTCTCTTGGATGTATATATTATGTTTATTAACCATATAATATAAAAATAAAAATAAACATGGTAAATGTCAAACTATTTAACTAGGAGTTAAATCTAAATGATATGGTTTAAATAGTGACCCAAACCTTTCTAAAACATAATAGTTGAGTGGTATTCGACCCATCCTCACATTATCCTTTAAATAATCAATTTTGGATCTATTAGAAACCAAAAATGATTTTATTATAAAATAATATTTCAATATTTTCCTAAGTACACCTTCTGATCAAATCAAAAGGGAGAACCCGAAGAAGAGGTAAATATATCATCACCTCTTTCAAATTCCTTTCTTATTCCATATCCTCTTTCTCTGTTGTTTGTATTCTAAAATAATATATACATTATCTCCAATAAATTGTGATGTTATTATTAATATGGTACAACCATATTAATTATTCTATCCATTCTTTGATTGACATGTCATCATATGTGCGTACGTACGACATACTATCTCCACGTCATGGTGTAATTGTTAGTCAATACAATATTAATTGGATGCGTATAACAATGATGTGTAATTTATTTAAATAATAAATATTCCATTATAATTATTTTTTATATATGATATACCATCCAATTATATATTATTCTAAAATCAAAAGTACGATATTATCGCTTATGTGTACGTACGGATTGTCGTCTCCTCGAACACGATGAGATTCATTCCCCATCATATCCATTCAATACTAATTTTAATTTGACAATTAAATTAGTTTTTAGAGACTTAATATCATTTTGAATATGAATAATAAACATCTTATCCATAATAAACATTACTTACGTAACAAACTGTATAAAGGAAAATGAATCAGTTAACACTAGAAATGACGATAAATACAATGATATTATTATAAAAGAAATATTAAAAGATCATATATGATATAATATTAATCTATATGATTCTTGTATAATTTAATAACAATTATTTCACAATTATACAGGAGGTTAACCTACCCTCATCCAAGTAAATGTACAAGGTAAGGGTAAATTCTACAACCTATTCATTATTCAAGGTTGTTTATAAGTAATTATCTAATGTGACCTCTTTATCATCCACATCCATGTTTTCCAAAAATGGTATTACAATATTTTTTTACTATTTACTAGACAATGGGTTATGGTCATTTATACCATTGTTTTTCTTTTAAAATAATTTTATAAAGAAATCATTCTGTCGTTTTCCAATCAAGGATCTTTATGGATTTTTCGACAAATTTGAGGTAAGAATGTTTTTTTAACATATATATTGTGTGTGGCTATTTTATGACATAATAACATCATTGATTATTCCCTTAAAAACATATATGAATATTTTGAAATATAAATGTTTTATTTTATAATGACGTGACATTTAAATGATTTCAATATAGAAAGAGATATTTCTTTAAAAATGTTTTGATTTCATCTATGTCAAAATCCTTTGATGAATTTTAAGTTTGTTGAAGTTGATTTATTATGATACAAAGGAACAATATTTAATTAATGTTTTTGTGATATGTTTTACTGTTGATGTCTAATTTCATACAATTCATGGTTTATGGATAAATTATTGACATTTCATATTCCATTTTTAATACGAATGTTTCTGTTTTGTTTAAACCTTTCCATATGGGGAATGCATTGGACTTAGTAGGTGACAGGTGGAGACCACTATAGCTCATTGATGCATCAGTAAGTCTCATTAGACAAACTAGTGTCTTGGCACAAGGCCTTGACAAAATTTTATTTGTAGTCTCGGCATAATGCCTTGACTATGTGGTTATGAAAGTCTGGAATTATACATTCCATCATTATCATAGTGGCTATTGATATTGCATGTGATTATTCGACTAGTATAATATCTATTTGAGTAAGTAAATGGCATTATTTTGATTTATATTTTCCATATTATGATGAAGTTTATGTTAAAAAGACTTTGTTTATTTCTATACATTGCCTAATTTTTTTTTTCTTATTTATGAATGTTTTCGCTATATTGTTATCTTTACTTAGAATCTGAGCTCACCCTTTTCAATGTTTTTTCCCCAGGATGCAAAGAAGTATATTATGACTGACCTATAGGGATAGTCAATGGGATCTCAGTATTGTCTATGGAATCAATGTTGTTTTAGTTTTCCATTTTATTTTGTAATGTAATCCTTATGAATGTATCTAGTACTTCCAAAGCTACTAAACTAATCGGTCTTTCGAGACTTGATAATTTTTTATCATGCCAATGCTATGTAATATTTCAACGAATCTAGGTAACTGGGGTTGGGGAATTACAATTATAAAAAAAATTAAACCAATTTAGATATAGTTTTAAAAAATCTAGCTAAAAACCCACTGCTAATTTTTTTATCAAAAAACATTTAGAGGAGCTTATGAAAACCCCCAAGAAAAATATGCCACTAAAACACTATTGTCCTGTTGTGACGTATGGTGACATTATAATTCAATTATTTTGAATAAATCCTTATTTTATAAAATTTTCAGGTCTTGGAAAATTAATTACAAATGGAAGGGGATGGTCACCAAAAACATTCATATCTCTTCTTGATTAATTGCATTCAATAATTATTACCAAGTCATTCATGGATTTTTCTGAAATGTTTTGTAACAAACAACTCACATGTAATAAATTGATTGAGAAATCAAACACCTCAACTATACCTCGATATTGTCGTATATCATTGGTTATTTGTAATCAAATATTATTTTCACAATATTTGTCTCTTTTTATAAATGGCAAATATTATCAATTCCTTTTTAGATATTTTACCATATCACAAAAGTGTGAAGCATATTATGATTTTGAAAAATCCACTAAAGAAGGATACCCTTTTGAATTTTTTTAGGTTTCAATTAAAATATATTCTTTCATCACATAATTATGGTATTTTAAAAAAACCTTTAATTAAATGTTTCAAATCATACATTGTCTAAATGTTTTGTCAAAATAATGTCTTATATGATGTTATCAAATTATATGTCATACATGATTATTTTTAAAAACTTTTTTTTGTGACCACCAACATGACCCAATCTGTACATGGGGTATTTGGATAATGGATAGAAGTGAATTTGAATAATCACTAAACTATTATTGAAATGCATGGATCTTTTATGTATGTGAATCAAATGAAGATGAAACACAATGTACACCAAGATCAAGGTACGATGCTACTTATTTTAGGAATAGTTTTATTAAATAATTGGAGGTAAACTATAAAAGATATATCAAAATATATAAGAGATCATGAATTAATGTGACGACGTCATTAAATGTGGGGATGGAATTTAGATGTATAAGACAACCATTAACGTCAATACAAGTTATAATTATTTCTGATGATTTTATCTATTTTTGGGCATTTTATAAGAATATAATAATTTTCAAAAAGGGGACATCATGCAGGAAGTGTGAAAACCTATTGTTTCATACAATTCCATGAGAATCAAACCCACAACTAAAATGCCGCAATGATTTATCTCCTACCACTGTCCTACGTGATGTACCTAGTTAGTAATACATTTTCTTTTTATTTAAAATAGTTTATATAATAATTTGGAATTGATTTCGGGAATGTATGTTATATCAAATGAATATATTTTATATTTGAAAATGATTTCAGGATTAAGAGATAAATTTTATTTTAAAAGACATTCACAATTTTGGGAGAATTATGTGATTAAGATAAATAAAATACTGTGGTATTTTAATTTAGGAACGATGGTTGAGTTATATTAAAAAAGATCTAATGATTTTTATTCTGAACTTATTGGAATTACGTTATATATGGACATGACTAAACTATCATGGAGAAAATTTGATTATGTTAATTACTTATTGGTATGATATATTAAGAGCGGTTGATTTTATTTGGAGATAAATTTTAAAATTTATATAGGGAAACTATGTGAACAAAACCTTCTAAATTTCGGGTTTCAATATTAGTTTGGATTATTTTGAGGAATTTTATGGAAAATTATTTGTTCAATGGACTTTGTTAAATGTTGGATATTAATGTTAAATTTTGGAGATAAATTGTAGTTTTTCTTTATATAGTGGTTTATTCTTTGGGGTAATTATTTAATCTCATAGTAAACAAATTAGATTTGGTTAATGATTAAAGGTAGAGTAAATAGGTAGTTATGATTCTGTGGATTATTTGAGTTTTTATAAATTGATTGTAGTGATTTAAGTGTGAAAATTCATCATAAATACTCATTTTTTGGAAAAAAAGGACGCGTTTGTGGTAAAAATTGATTATAGGATCAAACTCTACATGTCAAGAATGAATATTTCCTTAGGTTTATATTCTAAGTAGTAAATTAATTCCTTAGAATTATGAAAAGGGTCTTAAAAAAATTGTTTTCTGATTATTTTCTCTACCACAATGTTAAGGTACATTTATCCAATCAAAAATTTATGGTATTATTATTGTTAAAAATAATCTAATCATGTTTTTGATCACTCTCAATTACAACATGAATTTGATTTTTTCTTCCATATACAAATTTTCCTACATAGAATCGTAGAATGTGTTCTCTCAAGTGAGCGTAATTCTTAAATTTCATTATTTTTAGGATGAACATTTATTATATATTTTTTTGATGTGGTATTTCAATAAAGTTATTTTGAAAAGTCATATCTTAGTTACCAATCGTGAATTAAAAATGTGATGACATAATTACCAAAGGGGTTGGGGAATAATGTAACATCCTATGTAATTAGAGAATAATTATTTTTCATATCTATTAATATTTATGAATTTCATATTAATTTTTGCTTAAAAGGGACACTATGTAAAATTTCATACCTAATACATAATAACAAGTTTCTATAAAATCTTATGTTCCAGATATGACGGAGTTATATAATAAAATAATACAATATAATTATTATTATTTTAAGTAGTTGTTAATGCCTATGCGTTGTATTGGGGGGAATAAAAAGAAATTACTATATTATGTTCAGACATGGTTATTTAATGTTTTTACTTTCATCCAATAATAATTTATAGGCTTAAAATATGAATAAATCTAATATTAATCATAAAATAATATAAATTTTTTTATAGGTTTTTTTATCACCTTTTGATGGAGAAACATTTTTAAAAATATTTTCTAACAATTTTATACATTATATCTTTCAAAATAAATTATAATTTATATGCGGGACATCAAAATTTAATTTGGTTGAATTTTGGAATTTTTCAAATAAAAATAATCTGTTTAATAAACAATTAAAAATACTTCACATTAAATCAAAGCTATCTTTTCATCTAAATTTTTTATAATGTTTTATTGTCCTTTTAGTTGGTTTTAATGTTTAATTGGAATAAGTTTTTATCCTCTAATAAAAATTTGGCCATTTTTGGTAAATTCACAATGACATTTGATATAAACACATGCTAATCTTTTGATAGGTATTTATTTATTAAAACCACATTTTCTCGTATAGACTACAAGAATTAACCGTAAATTAATAACTAAATTATCATTGTATTTAATATTGAAAAATGAATTCCATATTTAGAACCATAAGGTTCAAATAATGTATATATGTCACTTTTAATTTTAGAAAAGATGAATAGTATCAATAGTAATTATTTTTATTTACCACGGTTGAATGGTAAATAAGGTAAATTAGGTATCACTTTTCATAATCCTATTATAGGAGATATTACCTACAAATAAAATCTTTTGTAAGAACCATTTGAATTTGGATGAAACTTGGGTGTGATTATGACACATATAAAATTAGATTTCATGTAATGGAAAATATTTTTTAAATGTATATATTCATCAAAAAACAATTTTAATGTCGATTTATATAATTAATCTCTTTGAATGTAAATATACATTAGAAGTATAATAATATTTTCAATATCAGTGTATTTATTTATATTTTTTAGATATCAAATAATTTAATTTAATTATGAAACAATGATGATGGAATAATAGACTTGTTAATGAAGGAATCAAATATATGATATTATAAAAATTAAAAAAATATTACATTACATAATTTTTTTCAAAAAAATTTTTTATGGGTGAATATTACATTATGAAAGACTATTAAATGGATTTTTATATGGCCTTTCTATTTATATTATATTTAAATTCAATAAATAGAAATGTGTAGAAATTGACATAATTGAGATTTTATTGAAATAATAATTTATTAAATTAATGAAAAATATTAAAAATAATTTAAAATTATAAATTTATTATTATAAGGTATAAAATATATTTAAATTTGAAATTATAGTAAATTTACCTTATATAAGTAAAATTAATAACCTCTTGAAAATTAAAATGTTTTTTAGAAAATTAAAATTAAAAGAGAGTACTTATTGGTAAACTGAAACGATGTGGTTAAAGATAAAATAAATTCATGTATAAAAATTATTGGATGATAAGATTTATATATATCCTTATATTATGTTCTAAATATGTCATGTTGGAGTGAATTTATTTAAAAAAAGTATATATTAATTTAATTTTTTAAGAATCTATAAGGGTGCCCCTTCCCACTCCTATAAAACCATACACCCTCTTCTCTAATACTCTCACAATTGGAACCCATTTTTTGTCGAAACCCTACCCAAAAATCATCCTATAAAATCGAACCTCATCCTATAATCCTTTATTAGGGATGAAATACTCCCATGTAAGACATTTGGTATAATCCAAAATAAGTTGAATGATTTATAGGTAATGCCTTCTCTCATTGTTTTTTGTTTGATTTCCATTCTACACTCCCCAAAATTTTTTTATTATATGATTAAATGAAAACACCAGTATAAAAAATATGCTGATATTTTTTATTTCATTGTTTCTATATACACATATAAAAACATCCTTTTAATGGGAAACAAATATATTGTTTCTGTGTACGACAAATTACTGCCTGACAAAACAATGATTGTTCTAATTTCCCCAACCACCTTTCATGGAATATATTATAATGGACACTATTTGGAAATTTGATATATATTATGTTTTTTTCTCTATACTTATTAATTTTTTTAACATTCCATTCTTCATTCTATGTCATGTAAATAATATAATTCTATTTGAGGAAATGTGGACTACCACCCCCTCAAAGAGATATGACTCGTTCTCTCTATACATGTAACATATAAACGAGGATTATTGAAACATACAAGGAAATATAACATTAATATCTTATTTTTATTATTGTATACATTTATATAATTTAATTATTATTATTTTAATATGTCAAAGAAATGATTGTATCATTCATGCGTTCGTAAGTCCTACAATCTCCATGAATAGCACATGTCATTTATTATCACCAAATATTAAAAATTATTATAAATAAATATATAATGGATATGTATGATGTTTAAATAATTAATAATATTCTAGAAATGATGGAATTCATACAACATGGTCAATTTAAATTAAAAAAAAAGTTCATTTTTAACTCAGGTACCGAATAGCAACTACACGTCTAATATGAACATAAATAGTTAAATAATTTTTATTTCATGTTAATATGTGATATAAAAGGAATAATAAACATGAAAAATGTTCTAAATCATGTTTTAATTAAAATAATTTTATTATTCTGGAAAATAATAATGTACAAAACAAGTCAGACTCAATGTAATGGAAGTATTAACTTAATTTCTATTCATCGAGAAAAATATCCATGTCATTTGTTTTTTTATTTTACGAATATATGTGAATTTACTCTTTTTGTTTTTCAATGAATAAACACTTATACTGGGTGTATTTGAAATATTCACACATAATTACTTTATTGATTAATACTTGATCTAATGATAAGATCATTGTAAGGGACTTCATCTTAATCTTCTTTCATTGAGGCATTTTTTGATAATATGCACCATTATTATTTTATAAAGATTATATATATTGACTATAACATTTCATATTAATATTTTAACTTAAATAAAGTTTATTATAGTTTTATTTAATTTATTAGTACATTAATATAAAGATTAATCTGTTCAAAATGGTCTTGAACACCTTGAACATTTAAATATTTAATTATCGAATCTTTTTTATGATATTAATTTACGTATTCATATATATGTATATAAAAGTTTTATACCTGAAATTATATATATATACTTTTAATTAAATTAAATGATTTCAATATGAACATTTTTATACTATGAATTTTAGTTTCTATAGTCATGAAAATTTTAATTTTTTTAACGTACACTGTGAGAACAACCTTTTCTCCCCTGTGGCCATTATTTGATATTTGGATTCCCTTAAAAGATCTGATGTTTTTAATGAAAAATAAATACCACACTCCCTTTTCAGGTATTTTGGTCTGGAAAATTGTTTGGATAAGGGTTTGATTAAGTCAATAACAAGAAATGATAACTTTTGATTGCAATGTGGAAATGCTATTTTTTGATCTGCTTGTATTACATGTTATGATTTTTTTATGGTTCATGGAAATTTCTTATGTGTCAGGTTTGTCAAAAAAAGATGGGTGATACCGTGATATCTATCTAATGCACTGGGTAATGAGGCAGAGTTAAATGATAAGGCTTCTCTTATGTGATTTATGGATTATAATGTTATGTGAATTCCAAACATAACCATGAAGGTTACTCCCTATGTAGATGTGAATGATATAATGTATGTATAATGTATACTCCACATTTTACCTTTATGATTTATGATTTTTGATAATTTTTATGGGAATATTATGACTTAATGAGGTATGTTAAATTTTTTTTGTTTTATTGGCGAAAATAGGATTTTGTGAAAATGTTTTCATTGGTTTAAAAGATTCATGGACTAACAGTTTTATTCTTTATTTTATCTTCCTTACTGAGATTTTTATGCTTATCCCATGTCTTTTAAATTTTTTCCACATGGTATACGGATGGGTAAGAGAATAGAATAAGTGAAGAATGATTTTATCATGAAATTAAATAATGTTTATTATTAAAAAGATATAAATTATGGAATAAATGGATACTATTTTAGTTGTATCAAGTATGTATATATTTGAATTATATTAAATAGTTATGTCTTACTTTTATAAAACCCAAAACATAAAAAGATCCTCAATTTGAATTCATGGAATAACTCAATATTATGTAATGATTAAGGCTAGGGCCCAAAAAAATATTAGAAAAGTACTAAATAAAGATAATCTGATAATAGAATTATCTACACAATGTTATATAGTAAAAAATTCAACCAATAAAATGTAGTTGTTCAATTTAGTCATACTATTAATCTATTATAAAAAAAAGATTTTCAATTTCAACATTGATTGTATTCCAATTTTTTCTCACATACAAAATATTCCAATTTTGTAAAAAATCTCTAAAATGACAGAAACCTATAATAAATAAATATTATATACTTTTATATGAATATTTATTACATCAAACTAACACATGCTTAAGGATTATAACAATAGAGTGGATTTGGAAACACTTATACATAAAAAAATAATCCATATGTTATCTACATTACATTATTATTTTCTAGATACCTTATTAGAAATATCATAAATAATATCATTCCTCATAATCATGAAAAGGTATCATAATCAAGGGTGATCTCAGTTTCTTAGTGAGGGTAAAAAAATAGATATCATCTTTACATGAGAATAGGGGTAAGATAAAATATGAATAACATTTGAAAACCAAACTATATATATCATTGAACATAAACATCAGTAATGTAGAAAATATTAGAAGATTGAACGACCTGAATCCTAATAGAATCAAAGATCATAAAATATGTGATAAAAAAATTATCATTAGACATGGAATTAAATCATGCACATAATCATCTAAAATGATTTCTATACTAGTAAAGCCTCATTAAAAAGCCTATCCTAGTGTAATGGGTTAAATCCACAAACCATCATTGTAGTCACGATTCACCCCCAATATTATCATAGTGGACAAAGTACCATACTGAACTTGGTTCATGACCCAATAAAGTCTTGTTTATATCAATATATGATAATCGTTACCCAACTCACTTAAGTGACATATTGGTACCACACAAAAATATTAAAAACGATACATACATATGTGAAATGATAAATAATAGTTCCATATATTAGTACCCATGAAATGAAATGGATTTCAAAAACATTTATCACAACATAATCTATACAAAATAGACATCAATAATAATCATTTAATCTTTTGAAAAAAGCATCACCCTTGAAAAAATAAGTTAGTTTTATATAAAAATTATCATGGTATAACCCGTAGAAGATTAGTAGGTTTCATAAAAATATTATCAATATAAAATTAAAACATTTAAAGTAATAATAATATTGAAATCCTTAGATTATATCACAATTAATTCATACGTAACGTCCATGTATTTCATATTATATGAGTACAAAATCAGTTGGAAATTTTTAGGAGGAAAGTATTATTTATTTTAAAAAAATCTCTTAAAGAGAAATTATCATTTAGTTTAATAGTATTTAAGTCCATTTCTTTTAAAATAACCATGTAAAATTATAGAGGAATTATAATATAAAATAGTTTTCATGATCTCATGAAATTTCCATCCATTGATCCACGTTAAAATAATAATTACTTCCACATTTTTCTAAAATCCAAATAATCATTATTTGGAAATCAAAAACATTATTCGTTTAAAAACATTTGGTAAAAAAGTAAACATATGTAATATTTTATTTAAAAAAACATTACAAGTGTTTTAAAAAAAATTAAATATTTTTTTAAAAATATGTTTTTAGAAGAATATGAAATTTTTATCGAAGTGTGAAATATAGACGATATTTCATAAAAATAATTTTAACACTTTTTTGATAATGAGGGAAAAATGATGAAAAAAAATAATCTTAAAAATAAATTATAGGAGAAGAAAATGATTTATTTTCATGAGTGTCATATTATAATATTTTATTACACAAATCATAATATTGAGAAATCCTAGTCAATGATGAAATTAAATATAAAACCCTTACTAATTGGGTAACATTAAATCTGTACCCCCATGAAGATAGGTTCATAACATATCCTATGTCTCAATAAATGATAATTGAGACCAATACCCCTTACCTTATGTCTAAACATCATTCATACACATTCCAAACCAGGTATAATAAATATAATTATTTTATTAACTTTTTATGAAAACATACACATATATATAATACCATATCTAATTCACTTATGACCTTCTGTTATCTATCAATTCATAAATACTTATTAATGTAACGTTTCAGTCAATATCCGCACTGTTTTTGTGAATGTTTTCATTTCCTGTTATTTTGGTCCTCTTACATTGATATTCATTTTATAGTATCCAAAAATATTACCATGATATAAATATAATATAAATTTTTTATATATTTATTTAAAGTAAAATATAAATGATATAGATGAAAATAAAATACATTGTTTATGGAGATGGGTGGTTGTACTTACCCATGAACATTGTCATAATTTTTACAAAGGACTGAGATAATAAACGATAAATAATATATTATCATTTCCTAAAAATTTATTTTTCATATATATTAGATATATTAATTAATCATATATTTATTACCTTTCTTTTAATGTGAAAATGAACCTCATAGCTTCACAATGCGATAATGTTTTGTGCACACGACCGATATTATCATATTCCCACAGAATGAAAAGTTAGATGGTATATAATATATAATAATTAAACACATCTAATAATATCATAAATAAGTTACATAAATATTTAATCCCTTATTATATATTTTTGGGATTGGTGATTATGGAATAATAATGTTAGAGGTTCGCTAGGTGGTAGTCTACCCTACATACAAATGTTGATTTTATATCCCATTGGACAAAAATGGATATAGTTTTTGGAAATTAAAATAATATTACAAAATTTATTTATATGTGATATACTATGGATGTTATGTCATATTAGTTAAATAATAATTTGTGGTGGCGGATGAATAAATAAAATACAATTTCTTATAAAAGATCATTACCTATTCTTTGGGAAATATCATTTGTTTTGATTCAAAATGCATACCATGAATGGTATTAACCAAAATATGGCACTACGTATGATAAAAGGGAATTAAGGAATATATTTGTGATGGTATTTTATGTTTTTTAGAAGTTTTAATTAGATAAGGGAGAGGTGACCTTTTACGACTGAGGTGAGTGACAAACCTGTAATTCTTGAACAAAAAATTATTTACCCACATTTTTCATATTAAAAAAGGAAAAAATGGACCATTATAGAGGTATAGACATGAAAGCGTCGAAATATAACAAATAAATGGCTTTTATATTTTTTCATTCATTAGTATTCCATTTATGTTTAATTTAACATTATATTAAGCCCATATTTACCACAAACATGTTAAATATATTTTTACTATTTTTACTATTTTTTATGGGAACAATTATGATAAAAATATTATAAAAAATAAATTATGATGATTTAAAATATGAAATCTACTATTCCAAATTCCATTCATATAAGTTCCAGAGATACATTAAAATTAAACATCTATAAGTGATGAGAAAGTGATATTCCAAAGATAAAATGATCAAATATTTAAAATGATTATATAATAATAGTAAATATAAAATAGAAAATAACTACCCAAATTTTATTAATTTATATATAATTAATCAAATTTCACTATACACACCATTAAAACAATAACATTATAAATTCGTAAAACCAAAGGGAGGTTTTATGTAACAATCTTTATTTTTAACTACTAATTAAAACAATATTCTCTTCAAAAAAATCCCAAAAAAATATAATTTGGACATTATTAATTAATTTTTTTTATTATTTCAGTATATATTTTATAATTGTTTCATAAATTTGTTTTATAATTATTCTAAAAAATATATAAAAACTGATTCTGAAAAATTTATATTTTTGAAACATATAGAGACTTTATTAGAAATTGTGTTTCTGTAAATATTTATTATTTATATAAAATGATTTTAAATAAGATTTACTTTTTATTTATACCTATTAAAAAGTAATTGTTTACTGGATAAATACTAGTTTTCTTCTTTGAATAATAATATTAATAGTTTGTTGTGGTTTGTTAAAACTTTTTGACGCGTGTAAGAATGGTTATTAACGACCCCCACCCATAAAATTAATGTCACCCTAAAAATTAAATCACATTGATATAAAAAATATGAGGATAATTATAGGTTATAATATCATTATTATCCAATATAGGTTTCTAAAACTTGTTGTTTCCCCACAATACCATTCCCCGAAGGGTGGTCATTTTTCATAGAACATTATTTATACAATCAATAATCTCCATAGGGTTTAATTATAAGAAATATCTTTCTCCAGTGGTTTAGACTATATATTTTGGAAAATGTAATATTCCAGCATGTAATAACATTTTAGATGTATAAGGAACACATCATGAACTCGGGAGAGGTTTGGTGGAAATACCAATTTCCAGGCTACCACAAAGATATGATTAAAAATGATAAGGGGATAGAAATTTATATATAGGGAATATTTTTCACTTATTTTTAATTCCTATAAACATTTTCTAAGTATAAATTTATATAAACATCATGTCACTATATCAAAATTTGGATCACATCGAAAATTATTAGCATATAATTTTTTTTGATTTTCCCCCATAACTTATTCTTAATGGACCAAAATATACATACCATTTCTTAATAAATATAAGGTCCCCAAATATTTATTTCTACATATTTATTAAATCATTTTGGATATCTAAAATTATTTCAATGGAGGGAATGATAACGATCCATAAAAATTCTTGTGTGAAATCTATTTTATAAGAAAAATCCACTTCGAGGAGGTGTTGATCCCAACATAAATTCAAATCTAGAGAACAAGATATCAACATATCCATAGTGTTTAACTTTTTCTCTCAAACTAAAAATCTATTTTATGATAATTTGTATTCTAAAACATAAATAAATATCAATATATATCTTAAGACATCACCAAAACATTTAAATAAACCTAATAATTTTATTAGTCTCAATTGAATGTGGTACTCCATGAATTTTTAGTATAGTATTGATGTATATCCTTTAAATCTTATGTTTATTGAAATATTCCTTAATAGTGATATATTTTTCTGATTTATTATTATAATTGACTATAACCAATATTTTTTTCTTTTCATTTAATATTTTTGGTGAGTGCAAAAGAAAACATCTATGGTGATATTTTCCTATTTCCATTCTATTATGGGTAGTGGATGTAACATACCCTTAAAATGTTATCTATCACCCATAACATTCTATCATACCATGATCTATGATACATACTCTTTTTTGAATCTATTCATTCCATCCCATAACAAATACTCATTCAAATATATAAATATCATTATAGGTCCAAGATAAATAAAGAATGAAGAAATATGAGCTTCCCCTAACATCTCCTTTTTTAAGTCTAGTTTATTTAGAACACTTACATGGTTCCTAAACCATATAATTACATCATGACCAAGGTTAAAATCTAGGACATATATACCGTCTTCATATTGTTCTTATTTAATTTTCACATAGATATATGATTGGACATATAATTGAGAAGGATGGGGTTTATCCCTTTCGTTTAGAATTTCTATATCCATCCATCCAAAATTTAAAAATATTGTTTCATTTATGAACTAATTAATTAATACGATGGAATAATTATTTTGATACAAATAATAGGCCACCTAGTTTTCATTTACAAGGTGGTATTTTATTAATAAATCTATATCAATAATCATCTTTATCCCTCTTCTATTTTGAATATAAAAATCCTTATATGTGAATATATACGTTAGTTTTTTTATTGGAATAAAAATCATACTTTTCTTTATGGATATTATCCCTCCATATTTTCAATGAAAATGTCACTCTAGATAACTCTAAATCCCAATATCAGTAAATATTCTCATGAAAACCTCATTTTCATGAGGTATAATCTATGACCATGTAATTCCATGTAATAAAAAATTCCAATCTCTTTAGGTATGAATCATAATAAATTAAAAAACATTATCCAACATTAGGTTCTATAATCACTATTGTGTTAACTTTTCATATCTTCAATTCCTTGAAATTTCCACACATTCAACTGTCCAATGGAACATAGCTTCCATCAATGTTTACATTGTTACTATTTTTTTGGTCATTTGAAATTATCCAAAACCTATAGATAGTATCTATAAAAATATAATAAAATTATATCTCAATCATCATAGTGGGTTGGGGAATCATTTTGTAGGCTCTGTCATTGAGGGAGGTACTGATATACCCTATCTTGAAATTGTATGACTCAAAAATTAAATCTTATGTAGATGAAATTCAAAAAAAAAAATTTATTTTATTTTATTCATTCATAAATTCTTTAGTACTACAATCACGTAATATTGATATTGTTCCTTGATTATTTAATAGTTATGAATATCATCCAAAAATACTATCAACAAATGATCAATGTAAAATATAAAGATACACTTCTTTAAATTGATAATTATTTCAATTTAATTATTAATACCAAATAAAATAACTATATGTTCATAATATTCAGACATTGATTAAAATGTTTATTTTGGTATATCATCCTTCTGGATCCACTATTGATGATATCTATAATGATGGTCAGTTTGGTAAATTTATTATGATCCACATAGTTGATCAGATAGGTAATCAATAAGGGCAGTCAAAAATTATTTTTAATTGTGATCTTGTTTAGCTATTGATAATAAATTTGCAGTTATAAATATCCATCATTCTTTTTAACAATAAAACTATTGCACAATAAGGTGGCACACAAGGGAAAAAATCAACTTTCATGGTTCTCTGTGAGTTTCTTCGACAATTATTGTAACATAATTGGGGCCATAAAAAGGATTAATTTAATTTTTTGTTCCTCCATTTATGATTTCTATTGAACACTACACTTCTCCATTCAATGGAAGAGTACTACACTATACCCCAAATACATCATCAAATTACCTCAAAATAGGCAAATCCATTATGTTATATTTCTCCCCAATCAGTTTAGGTAAACACCACTTTTCAAAAAAAATAATGACTCATACAATGGTTGTGATCTATATAGGAAGTATTTAAATATCATCTCATTAATAAAAAACCATTGGTTAGTTTAATATATCAAAAATTAATTCCCTTCAACATCAATTGATGTGGGATTTATGTTGAAAAATATAATCCATTCTCATGATTACATTAAATTCAACTAGATGAAGGATAAAAATATTTTCGACAATCACATTCCCATAGAAGATAACTAAAGGGTAATAATATACTTGATATGTGATCATTATATCACTTGGGGGTTTCACTTCTTAATTTACATTTAATAGTTTGGGTGAAATATTTATACAATTATAAAATTATTATGATATGAATGAATGGGTAGATCCAAAATCAATTAATGCACTAGTTATTCTAGAGTGGATGTGAAGAGTACCTATCAAAATGTCATTATCATAACCTTGACTAGAAACAATGATCTCTTGATATTACCTCTTATCCCTCAGTTTAAAATGTTATTGATGTTAGTCATCATCATTAAAAATTAAATTTTGGTACTTTTTATCATTTCTTCTATACTCTATACATTTGAAACAAGTTAGTGCGGGTGGTGAATTTTGTAAATATTTCTCACTATTCACATTGATAGACAAATTATTACCATCCAATTTGATATTAATTGGTCAATAACCACCCCTCATACACCTAAAAAAGATACGAGTACTTTTATGATGATATACTCCATGTTTCCTTCAACACGTCTATATTTTTGGAATTCTCATCTTCATATGTCCACAATTTTTATGGTTTCCATTGAACATTATATTCCATTCTTTAAAAATCATCAAGATTGATGGTAACTCCGATCTCTATTTCCACCATGAGATAAAATTTAATAATTTATTCATTTCTTCCAATGTCTCTCATGGATAAATCAATCATAATATTTTTTATGAAAATAAATAATCAATCAACATTAATATTAGGTTGGATGATAATGCCATATGTGTACCTCAAAGGTATTGTAAAATTTAACTCATATGCACAAGTATATTCATCATATTCTAAATTAGCTCCTGGAAATATCCATTTTTAGTAAGATGTATATAATGGAAGTTGTAATTGAAAAATTATATCATAAAATCATTCCACTCTATAGATCCAATTTTATCATGTTTCCTTATATTCTTGATCAATGTACGCAATTGATTAACTCATCCTTCGAAAAGATTGAAAGAAAAAAATATCTATATTCATAAACTGGATAATGAGAAATATATATTAGGATGTACTGAATAATTTTTAGTGATTATTAAATACAAAACCCACAGAAATATGGTGGATGTTACCATATTAAAGACCGACTGATTAAAAATACAAAAAAATATTATATGAAATGAAAACATACCAAATGAAAAGATAAATAAAGAAGTCACAGAGGCTAAACATGATGATATTTGATGGTGTAAACTCTAATAAATAAAGAAAAAATAAATATAAATTGATCCAAGAGTAGATAAAACCAAAAGACTGTCTTCCTAGTTACGTTATGATGCTAAAAATCAGCTAACATATTCCTGTCACTTGATGTTTGAACAATCCTCATTTATACAAAAAATCAATACATTCATTTCCTAATATTATTAATGATATACCAATGTAAATCCTATAATTTTATTGTTTTGACCATGATGGATGAATCTAACTCAAAATATGATGAAAATATTTAGTACACCATTCAATGATTCATCACATGAAATAATTCCATTACATACACCAAAATAGAAGTTCCCTAAAATGTGTATAAAGAAATAATTTCTAATCCGTATGAGACATGAATAACTACTCCACTTCAGAGAATGCCATGGAGACTAGAATATTCAATGTTATACTTAATTCCATTAGAATAAGGTTCATAAAAAACCCAAACACATCTTATCCTATTCCCAAAAATGTCAACACATGTATATCTTACATTTTAGATTAATTATTGTAGATCCATAATAAATGATACAACCCTTAAACTATTAATCAATTATAAAGGAATCTCTAGAATTGTTTTTGATGTACAAGAGAGAATATCATAGAACCTGATGGATAAAATCTTTCTGAATGTCCGAGATTGACCAAAAAATATTGCTAATGCATGGAACCCCCACCTGGACTATGCATGGTCCATGTAAAAAGATACATATATTTCTTGAAGAAAATAATCCACAACACACTCCTTACTAAAAGAGAAAAAATTGACAACCTAGAACCACCAGTGAATAACCCAATCATTCAGGAAGAATTAGTGGGAAACATATTCCACATTAACTATTAATAAACACTTTTTCTTTAGAGAAAATGGAATACATAAACCTTGAATAATATCACCATTAGTAATTAAATTCTTGGGAATCCTTTAAAAAACTATATATATTTAGGAGAAATTTCATTACACAATATACTCAAACGCAAGGAGTTAAGGATAAAAATTAGGAAGGCCATATTTTGAAAAATTGATAATCTTAGTTTCCTAGAAAGATAATATGAGATGAAGAAAATTTTTTTGTCCTTTACAATAGAAATATAGCACAAATATTCCTTTTTATCCTTATTGATAACTGCACAGATGGACTAGGGATGTCCACATGGATGATAAAATAGGATGTTTCTGAGTGGACCGATCGTGTTGAAAAATCATGATTTGACCTAGATGGGACTCAAAAATGGAATAGAAACACACCCAAAAATCCAACTAGAGGTCTTCATAATATGATTAATAAACATCTTCATCAAATTCTGGAGGTGAGAGCCGTCAATAATGTTGATCCAATCATTGGAGAACTCCCCAAAAACCCTTATAATAATATAATACTATAGAGAATTTCTTTGTAATATCCCAAGTAATTATAGAATAATAAACATCCATATCCATTAGTAATCATGAATTATAAAATAATTTTATTTTAATGGGGATATTATGTTCGATAGAATTCCCAAAACGCAAAAATGGGTTTCTCTGAAATCATACATTTCAAACAAGACTATGTTATACTGAAAAATAATTCAATATTAATAGAATTATTTAATAGGGTTTCTAGTGCCTAGAAATTGTATTGGATAAAATAATCAGAACTAACTATATTATGTTAACATGTGTTTATCATTTTTTTAATTTCTTCCAAGAAATTTTAGGTGTTAAAAATGAAAATAAATCAAATTTTAAGCATTAAATACAAGAATATTATTTAAATTGTAGTTTTACATCCATTTAATAGAGAACCCTTTTAAATATAGTTGTCAAAATTCTATATATTATATTTAACAAAATAAACCTCTTCAGTAGAATTAGGACATCCACATTTAATTTCATTGAATTTTTTTATTTTTCTAATAAAATTCAAATTTTATTGAACACTAAAAAATACTGCATTTTAATTCAAAGATGAATTTTAATATAATTATCTTATATAATAGATTTTAAATTTATATAGTTTCATAGTGTAATTGTATTTTTTATCATATAATCTAATGTAATTAATTGGAGTTAATTTCACATTGAAATTTGATATAAAAACATGTTAATCTTTTCATATTTTTTTTCAATTAAAAAACATGTTTTTTCATGTTGGAAGATGGAATTAATTTAAATTAATTTATGAATATTATGTTTTTTTTAAATTAAAAATATGTATTTTATATTTGAAATAATAAGGTTCAAATTATGTAAATTCTTTCCTTTTTTTGACATAATGAATCGAAACATTAGTAATATTCTTCATTTTCCATGGTTAAATGGTAAATCTGGTATATAAGGGTAAAAATAATATTATAATAATATAAAACTACCCTAAAAATTTTCTGAATTCTATACTACGTGACATATCTTACTAATACCACCCTTGGGATGACAATTTGGTCGTGGAAGCCACGTGGGTGTGATTATTAGACATAATATGTTTAATTTAATGTAAAGGAAAGTATGATATAAATATATATCCTCTTACTAAAAATATTATGATGGGTTTATATAGTGATCTATTAAAGTATAAATAGTCATTAAAAATACTATATGATTTCTTATATCATGGTATTTTATTTATAAATTTTAGACATTAATTAACTAAATTTAATTATGACACAGTGATGAATGAATAATATCATTATTAATGAAGGAATCAAATAATTGATATTATAAATAATATAATAAATATTATATAACAAAATTTATATAATATATGATTTTTCATGGTGAATATGAAATTTTATTATACCACTAAATGGTTAGTTTTTATGTTATATCTTTATTTATATTATATATAAAGTCAATAAATTTAATAGTGTAAAAATAGACATTATTGATGTTTTATAAAAATAGTAAACTATTAAATTATTTAAAATTAATGAAAATTAGTTAAAATAAAAAATTAACAACTACAAGGTATATATTTTCATTGAAATTAAATTTATTGGATGTTTACCACATATATGTAAAATTAATATTCTCTTAATAATTAAAATGTTGTTCCCATATTTAAAAATAAAAAAGAGTAATAAAGGTTATACTGAAAATATCAGGATTAAAATAAATCAATAGATTTATAAATATTATTTGATGTGTGGATTTTGAAATATCCCAGTATTATATCATTTATATCTCATTTTGGATCCATTTTTATTAAAAATTAATTTATTTTAATTTAATAATTTATGAGTTTTCAAGAGTTCTCATTCCCTCTCATATAATAAAAACCCTCTATTTTCTAATAATCAAACATCAGCAGCCCTTGGGTTATGAATATCGCTGACCAAAACTATTACTATAATCCCTCCCCTAATCCTGGAATCCTACCTTAGGGAGTAAAGCCTCCCAAAAAAGAATTTAGGTAAAAACTAAATGAAGTTACCCGATTATTAGGTAATTCCATCTCTCATTCTTTTCTGTTCCATTTCCATTATCCACTTAATTAACTGGTCTTATTATATTATTATATAAAAAACAATATTATAAATATTCCGGGATGTTTTTATGTTAATTTTTCAATATAGACAAACATCTTCCACCGTTTAATGGGTAACAATCATACTATTTCAGTTTAAGGGGAATTAGTTCCTCACGAAATGATGATTGTTAAATTTTTCCCTACCACTACTCATGGTGATTATTATAAAGTAAACTATTTATATATTGATATATTTTATATTTATTCTTTATATTCGATTCTATAATTTTCTTGAGAACATTCTGCTATGATTTCCATGTTTTGTAAATAAGATAATTTCTTTTGAGAATGTGTTGACTAATTCCCCATCTAATCGATATGACTCATTCCCGCAATATATATAACATATAAATGATAGTTTTATTAAATATATGATACATAGATAAAATTAATCTAATACTGATATTATAATATACATTTATATAATTTAATTATTATTTTTTTAATATTAAAATGAAATGAAAGTAGCGTTCATGCGTACGTATGACCTACCATCTCCACGAACAGTGCATTTCATTTAATATATTCTAATATTATTTATTATTTTAAATACAAATATACATTATATATATGATATTGAAATTATGAATACTATTTTTTATATGATTTAATTTTAACCACATGGACAATTTATATCAAAACATGTTTATTTTTGACTCAAGTACTGAATATTGACACCACGTCTAATATAAACATTAATATTTATAAATGTTTTATAACATAGTAATAAGTGATATGAAAGAAATAATAAACATGAAATTTTTTTCAAGAATTTATAAATTAAATAAATTTTATTATTCAGGAAAATAAAGACCGTACGAGACAAGTTTCACTCATGGTAAGGGAAATCGTAACTCAATTTTTATTCATGGAGTTAAATATCCATATCATTGATTTTATTTTTCCAAATATATGTGTGGATGATCTTTTATTTTTTTACACTGAATATCCAATTATATTGGGTATATTTATATATGTCACACATAATTATTTTACTTATTTATCCATAATCTAATGATAAGATCATTGTAATGGATTTGGTCTCAATCTCATTTCATTGAGGTATTTCATATTAATATAAACCTTTATTCATTTAAAAAGTGTATAAACAACTAATATGAAATTAAATATCCATATTTAAACTATACCAATGTTATTTATATATTTTAGTATATGTATTAATTCATTGAGATTTTGATTTAAATGTTCAAAGTTTTTTTAGACTCCATGAACATTTAAATATTTAATTCTTGAATAATTTTTTCAGGATATTAAATTTCATATTTTTTTATATTTATATAAAATTATTATAAAATAAATTTAATTTATATTTTTAATTTAATTCAATATTTTCTAATGGAATATTTTTATATGAAGCGATTTAATATATTTTGATATGGAAAAGGAATTTTTTTAACGTACACGGCGCTAATGTCCTTTCCACCATCGTGGCCATTATTTGATATTTGGAATCCTCATAAAGAAAAAATGTTTTGAAGGAAAAAATATTATTTATTCTATTTTCATATATTTTGGTTTAGAAATTTAATTAGAGAATATATTGGTTATGTGAATATCTTGAAATGATATTTTGTGATTGTAATGTGGAAATGTTATTTTTCCTTTATGCATTTTTATGTGAATTGATTATATTATACTTCATGGGAATTTATTATGTATATTAGTTGTGTTGTGATAAACAATGTGTATTTAAGTATGTGATAGATCACTATTTCATTGGGTAATTAGGTGTTGTTAAACAATAAGGTTTCTCCTAAGAGAGGAAATGAATATACAGTGATGGGTATTCGAAAGGTAAAAATGATGGTTACCACATATGTAGTTATGAAATATATAAAGTAAATATGATATGGATGTTACAGGTTACTTTTATTATGGATTATTTAAAATATTTTATTCATGAATCTTATGATATTATGAGGTATGTTAAACATTTTATGATTGATGGGTGAAAATAATGATTTTGTGAAAATGTTTTCATGGGATTAAAATATTCACGGACTAGTTGTTTTATTCCCTATTTTATATTACCGAATTCAATTTATATGCATATCTAGTGTTTTTTAGTTGTTTTCCATTGGGTATATATTTGGTAATAGAATGGAAGATGTCATAAATATATAATCTAGAAAAGATATAATGTTTATTTATAAAAAGTTTTATATTCTTGATGAAATGGACACTATTTTATTTTTATCTTCTTTGTATAAATTTGAGTCATTCTATAATAGTTATGGCCTAATTCTCTAAAACTCTAAAATTTAAACTATCCTCAATGGGAATTATTTACATACCTCAATATTATGTAATGTTTAAGGTTGGGGCCATAAACCCTAGATAAGACCACCAAAAACAACATTTTCAAAAGAAAATCAATATATTGTGTTCAACTCTTTCCATATTAATAGCCACCCTCATAAAATTTATTGGAAATTTATTTCCATAAATCCTAATGGTGAAACCATTATTAATGTGAAAACAAAATAAAACATTTGAAATGACACTAAATTTTATTGAATATTGCATTTTTGGTATTACATACTGACAGATCATGCAAGTGAATATATGATAAGATACTATTATCCTGAGTGATGCTTCCCAAAAAGATTAAAAAATATTTTTCCAAAACATGATCCTTCCAATTATTTTAGGAAAATGGGATCATAATAGTGCATTATTACCCTCCTGTTAAAAAAATAGAACCCAAATATTTCATAGGATTTTCTTGAGAAAAAAAGGAAAATATTATCTTGAATTATCCTAAATATCCTATAAGGGAACTTGTTTGAAATTGAACAACAATTTTTTTTCATTTACACATTTTCCGCATTATTTCAATAATCATTGAGACTCAAATTTAGGTTTTTAAATAAATTAACACTTCTAATGATAAAAACCACATGTCATCTAAAAACTATATGAGAGATTCCAAAAAACACATGCCTTCCTTAAAAAAGTATGAGTCAGCCATTACTAAAAAATATTATTTATATTCTTATAGATAATATCCATAGTATCAATTAAAATGGATAATTAAATAGGTTCATTATTTCTCAACCACTTGAAGATTGAAAAATTGAAATCTTTTTCCCATAAATGAAACATAAATCCATACCGATGAAAAGTACCTAAAGAAAAGATCTCAAAACAATTATGAATAACCCCAAATTCTATGAACGTTAATAATTAAATACCAATATATCTGATTATAATAATATTTAATTACAATCTTTAAAATAAAATTAGATCTAATCACTTTACTACCAAGATCATAAATAATTTATTGTTTTATCTTTATTGATCTTGGATTTCCTCTTTCATTAATGAAACAATGTTTTTATTTGGAATCCTAGAGAGAATAATGAAAAAAATAATCATTTATTAAGGATTATATCTAACACTTTGTATTATAAATTAAACATGTCGATTGGATAAAACATCAAAAAATTATTAGGATGGATGAATTTTGGTTGAGGATCCAAAAAGGTAGATGTGGTGAGTCTGGGTAAAGGACCACCCCTGAAATAATCCCAAATATAAAAAATTGCATCCCCTCCATAATAGTTAATGAATTTGAATAGAAATAAATATGGAAACTATAATGGTTTTTAGATATCATTGAATTAAGAGAATTAATTTATTCATCTTCATCAGGTAGGGATCCAATACTTTTGTTATCTTGGTCAAAAATGGTCGAAACAATGATGTCTATATAGGAGTTACACTCCCAAAAAATTTGGAAAGAACCTCATTGATAATGATTATGACAACAAAATACATAAGAAAAATATTCACAACCATAGGAACCATATAATTAATATGATTCATTTATGTTTCATCCAATTATGGAAACCAGAGAGCATTGTGTGGGAAAAAATAATCACACTGGAGAACCAAAAATTCATTAAAAATCTCTTAGAGGATGTATAAATCCTAGAAAATTATTTTCTTCTATGACACCATAAGTTTATCCTAGGTCATTCATAATCAAATCCTATTAAATCTTTCTTAATGGTTCAAAAGGAGATTTTTAATGTTTACGTCATATACCCAAGGAGGGTCAAATCAGGTCTGTAGTATGTCATGTTGTAGTGAACCAAGTGATTATAGAGTAATTAAAAATATAATTTGTTTGATGTTATAAAAAATATATTCGACTTTGGTTGAGCCAAATCAGCTTTTAGTATCTAGATGGTATGTAATTTCAGGGAAACCACTCACTCTATCATTTACCAAAATTCATGATCATTTTCTTATAACTGGATTCAACCATAGAATAATCCATAGCCATATCCTTATAAATATCCATAAATTCCTCACTTATGTTTACATAATCACGTTTCTAAATCATAACAAATCATTTCCTCTTATACCAAATATAGAAATACTTATCTTACAAGTATATTACATATTTTTATATGAATATCCATGATAATATAGAAACTGATGGATGATGGTTATAATGGTATCATTCTATTGGAAACATGTAAAAATATAAAACTGGTCCATAAGTGAGCTAATTCATTTTATAATTTGTTCATCATAAATGAAACACATATTAGACACATCATTGATAATAATATTCATCACAACCTATGCAAAGGAAGCATAATAGAGGGTGAGATAAGATTCATAGTAAAGGTTAACATGAATGATATCAACAAATAATTAAAATAGGGGAATAAGAACATGTGAATTACATTTGAAAATCATAAACTATATATTACATGAACTTATGTCATGGCATAAATCATAGATGTTTATAAGAAATTAATCATAATGGAATCGATGAGCATGAACCATGAGGGCATAATAATGGAACAATACATTGAATTTTGTTATATGTATAATAATAGAAAATCATGATTAATAATAGACATGTCTTATTTTCAAGTCTCATATTTGAATAGATAAAACCCATAACCATTAATGTATTCATTTTTTAATATCACGACTATCATATTATACAATTTCTCTTATTAATTGATTTCACTCCGAATTAAAATCCTTTTTTATAAAATGAGATATCAATATTTATCCAGTGCATTGGTGGGATATATAGGATCCATCGATCCCTTATAAATAATCATATATATATATATATCCACATGATAATAAAAAATTTCTCGTTTCATTATCTATAAAAAGAAATAGGTTTCATAATAATTCTATCAGAACATAACATATAGAAAAATAGGTTTCAAAACCTTTTCATTATTTCATTAATAAATAACCCATGAAAATAGAATCATGTTTCAAAAGCATTTTATCACAGTGTAGCATTTGGAAGAGATATATGTTTCAGAAAAAAATTCCTTATAAAAATTAGTGTTTCATAAAAATAATAAGAATGTCATCCATAGGAAAAAATCACATTAAATAAATTATTAACATCAATTTATGATATCTTTGATTGAAAATGATCATGATATTAAATTTCTTAGAATTTATCTTTATGAAAATATTCGTTTATTGAAAAATAATTATTTTAATCAAAATATTCATAAAATATGATGGAAATGATTTTATTTTAAAATAACCCTGATAACATATAAATTTATCTTTAATTAAAATAATTTCCCACGAATAAGGAATGTTTTCAATCTTGCCATAAATATTACAATAAATACCACATTCCCTTTTTTGATAAAATCCAAATAGGCCTTGTTTTAAAAGTGAAAATATGATTCATTTTAAATCATTCAGCAAGAATTAAAACATGAATAAAAGAAAATATAATAAATCATTATGATAATAATAAAAATTTCTTTTACCATTATTTATAAATCATTGTTTCAGAATAAAAAGGGTTTTGACCGAAGAGAGAAATAATAACAATTTTCTTAAAATATCATTTCAAAGAAATAAGCACATAAATAGAGAATATTATTGTAAAAAATTTATTTTCATGAAATAACCAGATAAGATTAAAATAAAATAGTTTTTTGAGATATATATAACAAATTTTCTATATGATATACATAATCAAGAGAAATCATTATAAAATATGAGATTGAAACACATAACCCTGACCACTTTGGAAACAATGAATCATAGGTCCCATGAATGAATAAAATTAAATGAACCTTTTAGAATAATTATAAAAAATTCTATTAAATGTATTACATGCAAACTAGTATTTATATACATATCCTAAAATATGATAGGTGTATAACATAACATATTACTCATATATGAAAAATTGAGACAAAAATCACTTATGATAGGTCTCAATTTCAATTTAAATAATCAAAAAACATTGTGTTATAAATATATGTTTAGTATACATCTATTTTAGAACCATATATATATATATATCATACCGTATATTATTTACTTGTGTCCTTTTATTAAACTTTTATTAATAATTCCCTTTTAAATTCATGTTTCAAACAATAACTACTTTGGTTTTTGTGTATCTTTTGATTTGATATTTTTTCCTATTTTATTGATCAAGATTCAAAAAATTATATAATTTTATCCATTATATAATTATCATATATAATTTATATAAATATATTTATATTAATCAATAAAATTTACAGATACAAAATGAAACATGTCATTCATGGGGATGGTTGGTCATACGTACGCATTTACGTTGTTTCTATTTTATCAATGAATTAAAAAAAATAATTTATAACAATATAATAAAAAAGTTAGTTATTTATATGTCATATATATATATATATAATTTTATATAAAAACGACAATATTACATTCCATCTAATTTTTAATGAATCATATCACTTCTTTTGGCGGTTGACTGTCGTACACATGAGTCACATTAACGTATTCCCATATAATGGAAAGATTAAATATATATGTATAATAATAGATACAGAAGTATACTTATATCATAAATATTGAATTTAATAATTTACTCTATCATTATATCATGTCATAAGAGGTTTTGGATGAAATTGAATAGCATCAGATCATGAGGCATTAGTCTTCCGTACACAGAAATGGTGATTTTTTATCCCATTTCATGGATGTATAGATGATTTAAGGACATTAACATAAAATAAAAACATCTATCAAGATTTATGAGACAAATAAAATTATATTATAATTATTTAATAAGAACTAATGGATGTAGAGAATGAATGTTAATAAAAACAGTTGGTGATGTACAATACCTATTCTTTTGCTAACCTCTTTATGTTTGCACCGAAGCCTTACTATGATGGTTTAATGAACAAAATAAATCATATAGGATGACAATAGGTAATTAATGAATATATTTTGGAAGGTATGTTAAGATACATATTATTTCATAAGTGTTAATAATAGAGGATAAGGGTTGGTATTTTATAACAAATGTGGGTGGAATACGTTTATTGTTTTTTGAAAAAGCGTGTATCCATTGTTTTCAAAGGCCATAATGTTCTAAAAGGGATAATTATAAATACATAGAAACTATAAGGTATATATGATGGGTTTCTTAAAAAAAAAATTTCTCATTTTGATCCATATATAATTAGTTTGGCCCCCCAGTAAACACATTTTTACCTTAATCGTTGTGAATACTGTTTTTCCATTTTTACTATTAATTATAGTAAAAATTTAATCTGATCATATTATAAAAAATAAAATTTTCACAATATATATATATATTATATTTTATTGAACTCCAGTCACTAAATTGGAGAATTTCTATCTAAAATTACACCCGCTAATAGGATCATAAAGCAGTTTTCCAAAAAGGAAATTCTCAAAAGTTTATTATGTTTTTATATCAAAATTTAATACGAAAAAGATTGTATAGAAATAAATTGATTTACTTATTATATAATTTAATTAGTAATTTTTCATATCAAATTTCAAAAAAAAATATATCAAACAAATTCTATAAACTATTATGTGTTTTTCAATAATAATATTAAAATTTCACAATTCATCAAAAAAATTAATATTTTCCTAAAAATCCAAAAAACAATATCCCAAATAAATCATTGAAATGATTATTTAAAATAATATGTTGATCTTAAAAATTCAATTTTATAAAATTGTTAAAAATTATTTTTATTATTTTTCATAAAAATAAATAAACAAATATACTGTTTTTAGAAAATAGTCTTTTCGAGACATATAATGAATTTACTAAAACATAAGAATTATTATAAATAATTTTAATTTAAATAAATAAATTTTACTTAATTTTCTATATTTCTATTTTAATCATTCCATAATATTTAATGTCTAGGTTTTAATGGATTTCTTTAAATAGTAATAGTAATAGTTTTTTATGGATTGTAAAAACATTGTCTTGCATAGTAACATCCCATGGATTTAAAATTAAATTTAATATTTAATATATTTTACACAACACTGGGTCTGTGTGAAATTTTTTTTTCCTATAATTATTTTAACTCTATATTTATGCCCTATTCATTTAATATATTTTTTCTAATTATATAATTTAAATTTTGAAAAACAGATATACATTGTTGGGCTCGGTAACAAATTTATAGTATGATAGGATTAGGATAATTTTTGGTTGAATACTTACATCACACTTTTGAATAGTAATGATACCCTTATAAATATTAATACAAATATTATGAATAGTAAACTAACTATATTAATAGTATCCTTACCCATGAAATAGTAAATAAAATTTAAGTAACTTATTAATGAAAGTATAATATAATTATATCACTATATAGGTAAATGAGTATTTTTAAAATTAATATTACTGTGAGTCATACCTATATAATTAAAAATTGAAAATTAATAAATTAAAATAATATAATATTCATCCTTTAAAAATTTATTCATAAATATATACTTTATTTTCATATTATTTTAGGATAATATTATGAAATCGTAGTTAACTTTATAGAATGTTATAAAAACAGTGATAAACAAAAAATCTGTATTTTTCTAGTAAATAATGTTTTTAAATAATAATTATATTTCTTTTATGTATATAATTATTTTCATAATATGGAGTTCATTTTTTAATTTTACTTATCAATAAATTATTGTGATGAAATTTTGATATTTTTTTAAATACATGGATATTTTGGGAATAGAAAAATATGATAATATGATAAATGTAAAATAAATTCATTTTTTAGACATTGTTTTTGTAAGGATGAAGTGAGAACCATTAGTTTGAACACATATTCACATGTTACTATATTTAGTCACAAGAATAAACTCTATTTCTTGTCTTTCATGATATAACAATAAAAAAAATAAATAATGAGAAATCAAACCTCTCATATACTATTAAAACCACCTCTCGCCACCTCTTCTCCACACTACTCTAATACATGATTTTTATTAGTATTTTACCCAATTCCTCTTCTATATTCTCTCCCCACATCTAGGATCTCTTAGTCTGACCAAAATACTAATACTCCATTCCTTATAGAGGATTTCATGAAGGGGTAATCAAGAGATAAAATACCCTTTCTTTTCCTTTTATTTTATTCTAAAAATCATTCTTATACTCTCCTCCCCACCATTGTTCAAATGATCATTTTTACTATTGTATTGTATGTATGATAGAATGATATAATGTTAATTTAATACCCATTATTAATATCCTTAATATATAAATATATATATCTCTCTTTTTAAATTTAAGAACGAAATCATCATTCGAGAGGTACCAATTTAAAACATTTGTGGATAACAAACCTTTGTTCTACTATTTATTCGTCAAAGATGGACATGATAAACCTTATTAGGAAAACCAAATATTTTATTTTATAATAACCTATTTAATGTTATGTAACTAGTATATATACACAATAATAATTCATATGGTCAAACTAGTTTGTGATGATAAAAAAAATTCAAAATAATCTAAATGTTATCACTAATGTTTATAAAAAAATCAGCATTATACTATAGGATCACATGTATTTTTTGAATAAATTTTTTTATTTATATTAATATTTATGAATAAGATATTATTTTTTTACATTAAATGGGATTCATTGTCTGATAGATTACAGAATACACAACAACTAGTTTCTATCAAATCATATGATGCACACAACATTGAGTTATTCTGAAAAATAAAATAAAATAATTATTATGTTAAATGGTTGTTAAAGCCTCGACATTGTATAAGAAATAATGAATAGAAATAAAAAAAATACAATTTTCCATATTTGTTATATATTTTTACATTTATCCAATTAATTTTAGAAGTTTAAAATAAGAATGTACTTGATTTTAGACATGAAATAATATAATATTGTTAAAAGGATGGTTTACTTTATTTTAATGGAAAACCCATTTTAAATATATTTTTTTCAATTTTACATGTTCTATTTGAAAAAATAAAATACTTCTATAGAAGTGGGACATCAAAATTTAAAATGGATATATTTTTGGTAATTTTATGATAAATATTATTTCTAAATGAATAGTACAAATACCACATTTTAATTCAAAAGTACTTTTTTCATATAATTTATTTATATAGTTATATTTTTTTGATAATTGGTTTTAATGTATAATTGGATTTTGTTATAATAATTTAATAAAATTTTGGACATTGAATATAATTTCACTTTTAAAATGAACAAAAACAGATGTCAATCTTTTGATAGTTATTACTTCCTAAAAAGTCTTTTTTTAGTTTTTAAAATGAGAAATAATAATAAATTAATTATTATAACTTCTGTATTTTATATTTTCAAAAATGGATTCCATATTTTGAATTAAAAATTACAAATTTTTGGAATAGGTACCTTTTATTTTATGACAGTATGAATAGTAACTTAAAAATTATTTTTTTACCCTGGTTGAATGGTAATTCTGCTAAATAATTTAAAAAAATAATATTATAATAATATAAAACAACCCTAACACATGTACAAATACTATTATGTATGATATGTCCATTCATGGACATCTATAGGTCAACTTTGGGACCCCATGGATCCACGTAGGAGTGATAATGATATTTTATAATAATTAATTTAAAATAAAGAGAAAATCAACATAAACAAGTATCTTTTATTATAATATATATAGGGTTATATAAGTGATCAATTCGACCATAAATAGTCATTAGAAATCTAAAACAATTTAAAAAATCATGATATTTTATAAGGAATTGACCTTAAACATTACGTATTCTTGAATTATGTTAATAATTCACATTGAGGATATTTTCAGTTTTACACCTTTATTGAATTAGGTTATAACAGATACATAAACATTTCAATATTACATGTACCCACTTCTACTTAGTATCCATTTGTTTTCATAAAATATAATCTCTTTAACGAAAATAAACATGTTTAGTTCCATGTTTTAGTCATCATGTCTTTTTCGGGATCCTATCGTTGACCCTATTCTACAATAAGTCATATGAAAAATATTTGAAAAACGTGGGATGATCATAAAAAGCACAATAAGGGATACACTAAGAAATAAAACATTTAGTTTTTTCAAAATTATAGATTAACCATGAATACATTATCATAATTAATACTTTTCACCTTTATGAAGTAGTAAATAATGTTCACTGGATAAATGTCCATTGCTTACCATTTTTGTAACCAAAATATTTTTATAAAACCCACGGGAAGAACATATAAAATTTAAAGATATCTTGGGACATAAACATAGTTAAAAGGAATACAAATATGGTCAAATTCCACACATATCACTAAATTTAATAGTCATATGGCCAACATCCATACCCAATGCATTGGAGGTTATAACATAACCACCCGTCCTGGTTTATCCCAACACCACCCGTCATTTAGTTAATCATGTAACCACCCTTTAAATGTCTATGTACAGTTATAAAATCATAACACATAAAATATTGCAAATATAAACACTTAACTAAGAAAATTTCATTTATTATCACAAAAAATAAATTCAAGATATTGAAATAATAAATCCATTTCAAAAACCATTTTCAATACCAAAAGTTCTAAAAAAAGAGGTTTTTTCATTTAAAAAACACTAGGGCTTATAGTGTAAGTCAAATAATGATTACGATGGTGGAGTGGTCATTTTCACCGCAAATGCTAAAAAAATTCATTTTGTTAGTCAATAAAATTATTCTTAAATAAAATATTTCCTTTGTATGAATGTAAAAGTAAAAGGGTTTTATTATACATTGTGTGAATGAAGGAGGCGTATATTATCAAAACATGCCTCCATAAAAAGAGATTGAGATGATATCCCTTACCTCGTGCCCAACTTGACACCTACATTCTTTAATCTCATGAATAATAAACTAACATTAATTTATCATTTAAATATTTAACATTTTAATGTTTATTATTCCTTTTATATATCTTATTACCATGTTATAGTCAATATATAATTATTTATGTTAATAATGGTAATTTTATCGATATTTGGTACTTGAGTAAAAAAAATGAACTTCTTGTATTTAAAAATATTCCAATTTGGAAAAATTCCATTTTATACAGAATTATATTCATGATTTATATGTCATATATATAATATATTCATGTATTTATAATAGTACATATCAATTGGAGATATGAAACGAAATGCATCATTCATGGAGACAGTAAGTCGTACTTACTCATGAATGCTACATTCATTTATAATTAATATATAATGTAATGAAAAACTAATAATGAATAGGTATATAATAAATAAAGTATAATGTAATATATAATTTTATTAAATCCATCCTTTATACGTTCCACGTAAGGAATGAATGATTCATATCACATTGGGGGTGGTCATAGTCCGCACTTCTTCAAAAGAAATTATCACATTTACCATATTTGGAAACCATAAAGGCATTATATAATTAAAAAAATATAATAATAGAGAAAATATAAATATAATATATATCACATATAAATCTAGTTCCATATTAATGGCCACCATGAGAGGCGGTAGGAGATAATTGAACAATCGTCGTTTCATGGGGTAAAAGATCGGCATCCACAGAAACTGTATGTTCTTTACCCATTAGAAGGAGGTGTGAGGAATTGTAGTTTGAATCCATATCATAACAAAAACCAAGTATATATTGGATACTAGTTTTTTATGTAATCAATTATTAAGAAAAACATTGGTAGAGGAGAAGTAAAATTAAAGAAGTGAACCTGGGTGAAGATGTTACCTTTAAATCATGAAACTCAATTTGGTATGAACCAACATGCTATCTTGATGTTCCATCTGAATAAAGTATGGATTATAGAATTAACTGAGGGATTTTGGGATCTTATTTCATCAAAGTTTTTATAATCCAATGGGATTTAGAGGTATGAGTAATGGTTTGAAGTGATATCTTTTTATAAGGGGGTGGATGTGCTCTTTAAGAATGTTTGAAAATATATTTTATTATAAATTAAATATAGGTTTAAAAAGGTCCCAAATTAATTATATTCTAATATAAGATGAAACCTATTTTAAATCCTCTAGAAAATAGGTTTTATAAATGTTTTGGTTTCATTTTAACCTTATCATTTAGCATTAACCCATAGTTAACTAATTTAACTTTTACCATGTATTCTTATATATCCATACTATATAGTTAATATAGTTATAATAAAATCCCAATAAAACCACTAGTGTTTCATTAATGAAATTTTAAAACTTATATAATTCATTTTCATAATCTTATATTTTTATGATTATTATATCATTTAATAAAATAATATTTCATTTAAAACTTATTTGTGTCAATTTAAATACTATTCATTTCACGACTTTTTAAAAATTGAAACAACCTGATTATTTTAAAAAAATCATTATATCAATGATATAAAGTCATAATCATCTCTAAAATTCGTGGATGGCCTAAAAAGTTTCAAAATAAAATTATTTTATTATTTATAATCTCATATATTTAAAACATTCATTAATGAAGTAATCATTACAGCATCATTATGGAATAAATAAATTTATTTATATAATGTCTAAAAGTTATATATAAAATACCATGATTTAGAAATTATTTTTACATTTATAATGACTTTTTATAATAAAAAATTATAATTTATATTACCCCACATTAAAATTTGTTTAGTAAAACAATAAATGTTTATGATATTTTTAATTTTACTTAAATTAAAAAGGTATTACTGTATTTATCTAACCAAATGCATTTCAAAGCCCAAAAGTTTTACCCATGGATTTTACTGGTCGACCATGACACATCCAATAATGTTTGGACAAGTATTAAGTTAATTTTATTTTATTATTATATTATTTCTACCTTGAATTTCCATATTTAACATTAACCTCCATAAATATAAATAAAAAGTTACGAATCAACAAAAACTTATTTATATATTATTGAACAAAAATTTACCTAATGATTACAACCATGTATAGAAGATTTTTTAAATGTAACTCCTAGAAGTAATAAAATTTTGTTTAAGTGAAAATGTTTGTTTTTAACTACTATTTAGTGTTGTTCATTATTCCTAAAAAAATAGATCGTTTTCTGAAAAACACCAAAAATTCACCCAAATATAATTTTGATATTCCGAATTTGAAAATAAATTCCATTATACCAAATTAAAAACATATAGGTTTTAATAATGAATTTAAACTTAATTTCCGTTGTCAAAACTATAAAGCGTGTTTCTAAGAAGTAATAACTACAAATTGAGAAGTGTCTCTGTCCAATTTCAAGGTGAAATTACTTGAAATGACCATAATTGGATTAAATGGAAAAAATTAATTTCAATTACACTTTAAAACAATTAAAAAATATAATCTAATCATTTAAATAAATTAGATGAAATGACAGTTTTGACTTAAAATGATATATTTTTTACAATTCATTATAAAAATGAACACTATCAGAAAAATACAAAAAACATACATAAAGAAAATTTTTGTTTCCCCACTTCTAAAAAAGAATTTTATTTTGTCAAATAGTACATATAAAATTAATAAAACTAGATTTAAAAGTGATTCTCCACTAAATGGTGGTAAAATAATATTTAAAAATATTAAACTATTTATGCTTAAAATTTGATTCGTTCTAATTTTGGTCCTCTAAATTTTATTGGAAAACTGTAAAAACATTTAAAAAACATGTTTAATCATAATATGGATACTTTTTTTAATTCCCACTAACAAAACAACTTGGTGTTAACTACCATTTAAAATAAAAATTTTATATTTTTATTTCTATCAGTATGAATCAACATTGTGTGCAACATAAGACTTCATAGAAACTATTTTCTACATGCTAGGTACACCACAGAACATAGAATCCCCTTTAATTTCATTTTAATATTTAATTTAAAAATATTAATCAATATGAAAATTTTATATTCTTCATTTTCTTCCAATGTTACATCCTTATCCCTTTTTAGAAATTGCATCACTGCAAATTTATTCACCTTCTAAATGAATGAATATATTTATCCCTCATAGAATTTTCAAGTTAGCAAGTCACATCATCAACCCTATATTCTTTTCAAAAACACTTTACCTAATGAATTACCTTATTCTACAACACATTCTCTCTTTGGTAAGGAATCTGGATAGGTTGTTTCTCATAAGAGATATTTTCTTCTAACTAAACTATCTCTTGTCTCAAAAAATGAGATGGATTCAGGATATACATACTCAACATTAAAACATGAATAGCATTGTATACCTGGGATAAAAATGGGGGTAAAGCCACTCTTTTAAGAACAGATCCATCATTTTCTAGGATTTCGTAAAATCCAATGAACCTCAGACACAACTTTCCCTTCATACCAAAATGCCTCACACATTTTAATGGAGAAGCAATAATAATGACATGATCACTTACCTAAAAAAGAAGATCTTTCCTCTGGTTATCCGCACAACTTTGTTTCCCTTATATGATATGTTCTCAATCAATTGATCTTTTTCTTGCATATCATCTACCAATTCAGGTCCCATCAACTTTCTTTCACCTAATTCATCTAAAAAAGATGGAGTCAGACACCTCATTCTAATTAATTCCTTCAATAGAGCCATATGTATACTATAGTGAAAAATGTTTATTGGGGAAAATCTTTCAAGGTATCATTATAGCATTTTGATGTGAATTTATTTGTTTATAATGTGGGCCTCCATTTTCTGTTTGTTCACAAAGCACACCATGCTGTAGAATTTGTTGAAAAGGAGGAATTACAAGGTTATTTTTCAGGTTCAAGAGATATTATTTTCTTTCTATGATTGATTGAAGAGCCTTGACCAAGGTATGGACAACCTATGAGGGGAGTGAAAAACAAAAGAGGTGCGTGAAATATTAGCGTCATGCGCAAAATAATATAGTGGTGTGAAAAATATTAGTGGGGTGCGTGAAAAATTATGTGGTTTGTGAAAAATTAGCATGGAGTGTGAAATATTGTCAAAGGCATGATGTGTGGAAAAAATTGGAGCATGGCATGTAATATGGTGCGATATAGAAGATGTATTTTCTGTGCTCAATGAGGATTACGCGCGGAAGAAGGTTTTTCGCACATGGGTCGATTTTACCTATAAATATGACGTAATCTTCCTCATTTGATGTAGCTCAAGACTTAGAGAGTATCTGAGCTCTGTCAGGTGAAATTGGAGTACGCAAAGCTGTTGCGCGTAATCAAAAAGTTTTCATGTATAGAAAAGGATGCACGTACAAGATGAGAGTAGTGTGTAAAATCCTCATTTGCATGTAAATAAATTGATGTGCGTAAAAGAAACAGTGGTGCGTAAAAGTGGTGTTGCACGAATAGTGGGTTTCATGCGAAAGAAGAAAATTACGCGTAAGGAAGTATAGAGGATGCATGGAAAATTTGGTGTTTTCGCGTAAAAATTGGGTTTCCATGAATAATGGATTTCGTGCAAGGTAAGAGAATTACACAAAAGGTACAGTAAGGGCTGTGCGTAAAAGTTGCAGTTTCTCGGTAATCATGGTGCAATGTGAGATTCAAATGTGGGTGAATGTTGGACGTCAACAAGGGATTTACCAATAAATGAATATGCATATTTCATTAGTGATAATGAAGATACCTACATGTCTATAAATAGTTAGTCGATCCCTTCCAAGTGAAGTGAGCCAAGGAATAGGAAAAAGATTATCTTTTCTACCAGCAGTGAGCTAGAGAGAGATAAATAGGGAGCGACTCTAGGGAAAGCAATGATCTGACCCTAAACAATGTAAAGGATGTGAGCTTGGGCATAGAAGTGATCTACCCAAACATTACTGGAATTGAGATTTAGTGGATTTGGTACAGTGGCATGTCGTCATAGTATGCTCCTTGAACATAGCCTAGTGAGGGTGAACCATGGAAAAATCTATGTGTTTTCCTGGCCGGTTCCCTGCATTGCATAAAAAGTGTAATCATCTAATAAAGATGAAAATAAGTGTTTATAATAAACACACAAGAGATAAACAATTGAACCTTTTGATAAAGAGGTCAACATCTAGTGGGGCGGGAACAATTTTAAAGAAGAATATTCATACCCTAATTCAGACCCCCTTTCAGGGTTTATAGGGCCCTTTTGGTCCTAGCAATTGGTATCAGAGGGAATGTTTCTTTTATCAGACTTGTTTTCCATGATAAGGGTCAGTTGATTTGTGTGGTTAAAGATTCAATCTGTTCATATCTTGGTGCAACATGAAATAGGGATGAATATCAAATAAAGAATTAGAAGTCTTTTGAAATTCCCTAGTGTGAAAGTGTCAATGGATAGATCGTGATTCAGTTAATAGAATTGTCTAGTGAATAGAAAAATGGTTTTGGTGAATCATATAGTGAATGTACATACTTATTCAATGATTATGTTGGAATGAGTGAAGAACATGACATTCCAAGTGATGTTGGAAGTGCTGATGACGAAGAAACTCCCAGAAGTCAAAAACTCAAAGTTATCCACAAAGAGAATGAATTGGATAAGAAATTCACTGATGAATTTAAATCTAATGATATTTAGATCCATGCAATAGAAGCTGAGATCAACAAGCTAAAAGGTTTGAATCAAAGGCTAATTAACGTAGCTACTGATATTAGGGAGAAGAATTATTCTCAAGATGAAGAACTGTGATAGAGATCTACAAAGGTAGAGAAATCAAAAGGTGATATCAAGGGAATGATTCTGAACTCAGATGAGATTCAAAATTTCAAATCCAAAAATGATGATATTGCTACACAAATATCTAAACAAGTTCAAAAGAATCAAAGGCTACAATAATAGAATGCATGTTTTTCTGATTCTCTTGATGAATAAAAATTTAAAGTGAAGGAGAAATGTGGCATGGTATTAATGATCACACGATAACTGGATGATGAGATGAGTAGTGGGAAGAATCTCAGAAAAGAACTCAAAGCTCCAATTAAAGAAATGGATATGATGATTCAAGAGGTAGAAGATGAGTTTGAGTCTGTCATGATAGAAATAGATAAATCTAATTCCAAAGACAAGCCCAAGGTAAAGGATGCCTTGCATATAATATTTGATTATCATTCGGCATGTGATGATGAAATGTAAATAAAATTTTATATTTATGAAAAAATGAAATAAAAATTATTCTCATCTCAAATACCAGACCGTTTTGGAAAATTTGTTATTTTATTTGATGAATTCCCTCTCGTGCATGACCGAAAATAGAGTCATGAATAGTTCCATAAGTGGAGGAAATTTGGTAGGTGCTGGATACAGGCCTAAGAGGACATTTACAAGAAGTAGTGACAACATGTTCTATTTATTTGGGATTCATGGCTACACATCAGGATTTTTTTTAGAGGCTCAGGAATAAATTTTAGGTTGTGAACATAGAAACATTAATAAATATAATAATAAGAATATATTTCATTAAAAATAATAAAGAAAAGTCTTTAAGAGGAAAGCATTTATCAGATGCTATTACTGTTGAAGAATGGGACTCATTATGAGTATGTTTCAGGATGCTCAGGAGCTTAATGTTAAAAGAAGGACTCAAGCCGCATCAACTTCTCAATTGAAAAATTATAAAATGAGGTATGCCATTGATGGAAATTTTTTTGTATGTTCTCATTATGGGTATTTTGCATGACATTGTAGTAAGAAGAAAGAAGGAATTGAAAAGGCACTTCAAAAAATATTCTCGACTCCAGTGATGCAAATGTGAGATTCTAAACTGGGAGACAATGTTTTATAATGAAGGATAGGATTAGAGATTTAGGGGAATCACATGGAGATAATAGAAATGTGTATCTGTAACCTCCTCTATGACACTCACAACAACTCTCTAAGAAATAATATGAATGAATCAGAAGTAAAAGGGAACAAATACAACTCCAGATGTGAGTAAGAAGAATGAACATTCAATAGTGGATTCTCCACCAGTGAAAAAGAGTACATTGTCTCAGATATCGAAAAAAGAATGATGAACAATGAATGCATAAAAAAATTCACATGTTGTGTTCCGCAACATGAAGTGGAGGAAAGAGAAAGACCCCTACAATAGTGGAATAAGAAAGAGAATATGACAAGTAGAGAGATTCCTACCCAGAGAATGAATCATGGGAAATAGAATTTTTGTGGAACATCAATGAAGGAGTTGTATTCTAGTGAGATTAAACCCCAAATGTTGAGAAAGGTCAGGCCTACAAAATCTATATATTACAGAAATATTTATCATGTGGGTAATGAATTCTTAGTCATATGGCCAGAACAGTTGAATATGTCTAGGCAAATAGATAAGGCAAGGAAGGAGTGTGATGCTCTGCATGAAAGAATCAAAGGGTTCACCCATCAGGATCAACCACTATCCTCATCGTGAGAATTCTAGAACACCCCCTCTCCATATTTATATAAATTTCGTTATCTAATGATTCAGATGTTTAAGGTTTTAGGGAGATATATCCAATAGGAAGTTGCATCAAAAGATGCAAAATTGAGAAGTGATTTTCTTCAGCATTTCTATTGACTCAAATTAGTAGGCCTCGAGATTTTGTTAATGGATCAATGCTAAGTTCTAGATGATAATAAATGATGATGTGAAAGAGAACGATTTTGGTTCAAACATTTGTCCCAACAATTGAATGATTCGGACATCAAAGGGGGGGATATTTATCTTATAATCAAATGCATGAGACTTAGGGGGAGTAGAAGTGGCCAATGCTGATTTCGAAGATGACACTGATAATGACCATGAGGAATGAAAATACATATTCACATGAAACTCAAAGAGCAGTGCTGAAATTGACTTGAAATATATAATTGGTAATCAAGCGGTGAAAAATATGTTTATTGATTTCTATATAGAAGACAAATCAGCATTTTTTAATGGGGATATATAGGAAGAAGTGTATATTTAGCAGCCAATAGAGTATAGTTTTCAATGCAGGATCAGTTTTTTAATAAACATAGTTCTTGACATTCCTAAATTGATTAAAATTCGTATGTGCAAGAAGTTTTATGAATTTTGAAAATGAGGTGTTGAGAAGGTTTTGGAATAGAAAATGACAAGGAAATGGGAATTATTGTTACTGCCTAGATAAAATATTCAAGGGATATACTATTGCGGATTGGGCCGGTTCAGCGGATTACAGGAAATCAATGTCAGTTGGTGCATTCTATCTTGATGGATTGTGTATTTATTTGATAATAAAGAATCAAGTTTTCATTTCACTAAGCACCACAGAAGCTGAGTATATTGTGGCCATTAAAGAATGCACACAGTACTTGGGGATGAAGCAGTAGTTGGATGACATGCGAGTTGATGTGAAGTCTCCGATCAGAATCCAATGAGATAACTCAAGAGCAATAAATCTCAGAACAAAATCTCCTCCATCACTCAAGATCAAATCACATTAAGATAAAGTGTCATTTTATCAAGAAGAAGGATGAGTAGGGAATCATGATGATGGAGTATGTGCCTATAGAACTCCAAGGTGGTAGACATTTTGACCAAGGCCTTAGCCAAGGTAGCTTTTGTGAGACATCGACTATATCTGGAAGTCCAGTCATCTCACTTCACTTGAATCAGTGTGGATGTGGAAACCCACCCTCTCCCCGAGTTATGCTATGTTTTTCCATAATGTACTTATTTGTGTTTTTATATTTTTCTAGATAGAAAGAGAGTTCCCTTTGGGTTTATTGAAAAAGGGGGAGAAAACAATGATAGTTCAATGGGGGATAGAGTGACTATTTGATAAATCATGATTTATATGGGGAGAAGCTGATAGGTGGAGAAGCAAGATAGGGGGAGATCAATGATGAAAAGGGAATCTATAAAATATAATTATTCAAGAATTGATTAATCAAAGAATAGATATCACAATAGCTGAGGATCATGATAAAAGAATAAGAGAGGTGTTGGAATGGTGTTAGAAGATATACAACTAACACCAATTGGTTTTAGAGTGGTATCAACAATTGGTTTCAGTTTTACAACTAGTATCAGTCGGGTGTCAAAAGTTGGTTTCAAAAATGATTTTCATTTACTCTTGTTTCTCATGCCGAGCATTGCTCGTATGTTATTAGAGTATATGTTGAGTAAATCATATATTTCTGTATGTATCCCAATAGGCGAATGGTGGTAGTTCCTATAGGAAGATTTCATGAGGTATTAAAGTCCAGATTATTATTATGAAAGAATTTTTCAACAAAACCAAAGGGGGATATTGTTGGGAAAAAATCCCTCACGATATGATTGAATCATTTTTGAGGTGATTGTATTTGTTGATAATGTGGGCCTCTAGGTTGTGTTTGTTCACAAAGTAGACCATGCTATAGAATTTGTTCAAAAATGGGGTTTACAAGGTGATTTTTCAGGTTCAAGAGATTTTGTTGGCTACCCATGTTTCATTAATGTGCCTTGACAAAGTAATGGACAATCTGGAGGCCGTAAAAAAGAACACATACACGGTGGTGCCGTCTTCCAGTGTTTTCCAAATTGTTGGGCCTGATAATCGGAAAATGGATAGATTCATTTTTGGCCGAAGGACATGTGCATAACATTTATGTGGTGTGCGAAAAATAATTTGTTGCACAAAATATTTTCCTAGTGTGTTAAAACTGAAAGAGTTGTGTGAAAAATTACCATCATGTGCGATAAAATATATTGGTGTGAAAAATATTAGAAATTTTTTGGAAAACTGATGTGGTGCACAAAAAACTAGTGCGGCTCGCGAAACATAATCTAGTGCACAAAAAATTGGTGTGGTTTGTGAAATAGAAGATTTATGTTTTTCACAGAAGTGTTGTTTCGAGATAAGACATTAGAAAATTTGAAAAGGAATGAGGTGTAGGAAAAATTGGAGCATGGCACCGAATACAGTGTGTCACAGAAGATGTGTTATCTGTAATCAATGAGGATTATGTGCAGTAGAATGGTATTCATGTAGGGGTCGATTTTTCCTATAAATATGAAGTAACCCTCCTAATTCGATGAATCTCAAGACATAGAGAGTATCCATGCTCTATCACGCGAAATTAGAGTACGCAATGGAGTTGCACTGAAACAACAAGTTTGTGCGTAAAGAAAAGGCTATGCATAAAAGATGGGAGTTGCGGGTAAATGCCTTATTTCCATGTAAAGTAATGGTTGCACATAAAAGAAACCATTGTGTGTAAAAGAGTTTTTAGGTTAAATGTGTATTTCGTGCAAAAGTAGACAATTACACGCAAGGCAGTGTAGATGCTGCGCATATTATTTGTTGCTTGTGCGTAAAAATTGGGTTTGCGCAAAACATGGACTTCACGCAAGGCAAGATAATTATGTGCAAGGTGCAGTAAGGGATGTGTTAAAAATTGCAGTTACCCAGTACACATGCTACAATGTGAGATTCATCTGTGGGTGAACGTTGTACATCATCAAAAGAAAGATCTTTCCTCTGGTTATCCATATAACGTTTATGATTGATATGAGCTGTTCTCATGTGCTTCTCAATCAATTGATCTTTTTCTTATATCTATTCAACCAATTCTAGTCCCATCAACTACCTTTCACCTATTTCATCTCCAAAAGATGTATATAAACACCTCATTCTATATAATGCCTCCAATGGAGCCATATGTATACTTGAGTAAAAAATGTTTGTTGGAAAAAAATCCATCGAGCTATCAATGATGTATTTTGAGTTTCTTTTATTTGTTGATAATGAGGGCCTCCATGTTGTATTTCTTTACAAAGAAGACCACACTGTAGAATTTGTTTTCAAAGGGGTTTTACAAGGTAATTTTTCGAGATCAAGATATATTTTTGGCTATCCATATTTCATTAAAGAACCATGACAAAGGAATGGATAATCCGAAGGCCTTACAAAAGTATAAATACAAGGTGTCATTGTTTTCCAGTGTTTCCCAAATTTTTGGGCCTCAAAATCAAAAAATGGATAGATTCGTTTTTTGGAAAGGGATGTGTGCATAAAATTTAAGTGGTGCGCAAAAAATAAAGTGTAGCATGAAAATTTTTTGTGGTGCGTGAAAAACTAAAGAGGTGTGCGAAAAATTATCATCGTGTGTGAAGAAATATAGAGGTGTGGGATATATTAGAGGTGTTTGAGAAAAATTATGTGGTGTGCAAAAAATTATCATGGTACACGAAATATTGGCAAAGGCATGAGGTCTGGGAAAAATTGGAGCATGACACGGAATACGGTGTGGCACAAAATATTTGTTTTCCATGCTCAATGAGGATTACCTGCGGAAGAAGGGTTTTTGAAAAGGGGTTTATTTTACTTATAAATATGACGTAATATTCCACATTTAATGTATCTCAAGACTTATAGAGTATCTGATCTCTGTAGCGTGAAATTTGAGTACGCAAAGGAGTTGCAAGTAATCAATATGTTTGCGTGTAAAGAAAAGGTTGTGCGTAAAAGATTGAAGTAGTTCATAAAAGCATCATTAGTGAGTAAATAAATGGATGCGCGTAAAAGAAACTGTTCCATAAAAAAGTGGTGTTTCAAGAAAAGTGGATTTTACACAAAATCATAAAATTACGGGCACTACAGTGTAGAGGGTGCGTGTAAATTTTTTTGGTTTCATGTAAAAATTCTGTTTGCGCGAAAAGTTGATTTCACGCTTTGTAAGAGAATAATGTGCAAGGTCTAATAAGGGTTGTGTGTAAAAGTTGAAGTTTCCCTATAAACCTAGTGGAAAGTGAGATTCATCTGCAGGTGAATGTTGGAATTCAACATAGCATTTAACAATAGATGAAGATGCAGATTTTATTAGTGATAATGAAGAGACCTACATGTCTATAAATAGTGACAGATTCTCTAGCAAGTGCAGTGAGCCAAGGAAGAGGAAGAAGATTATATTTTCTACCAGCAGTGAGCCCGAGAGAGAGAAATAGGGAGTGGCCCTTGGAAAATCACTGAGCTGACCCTAAACATTGTAAAAGATGTTAGCCTAGGTGTAGAAGAGATCTACTGAAACATTATTGGCATTGAGATTTTGAGGATTTGGTACAGCGGAAAATCATTTTTTTATGCTCCTTGGACGTAGCATAGTGAGTTTGAAGAAAGTAAAAATCTATGTGTCTTCCTGGTCCATTCCCTTCATTGCATACAAAGGATAATCAACAGATTATGATGAAATGAAGTAATAACAATAAAAACACTGTGGAAAACAAATTTACCCTTGTTTTAAAGACATCAAGATCATGTCGGGTGGGAAGAATTTATAAAAACAATATTCATGCCCTAATTCACCCCCCTCTAATGTTATATAGGACCCTTTTGGTCTTAAAAATGTTATTACATGAAACTTCAGTCATGGAAAGATGTTGGTTCCACGTTCCCTAGTAATCCATTGAGAAACCAATTAATATATCTTTAAATTTCTGAATTGTTCATGTTGACTGCCCATCTAATTATGGATGAAAAGATGTATTAAAATTTAATTCAGTACCCAATAACTTCAAAAGGCCTTTCAAAATGTTAGAAGTGAATCTGGGATCATGATCATATACAATGGAGAGGCTAAATCCTTGTAACCAGAATATATCATTATCATACAACTAAGAAATTTAATCTAGAGATAGATTATCTCGAAGAGAAATTATATTAGAAGAGTTAGTCTAGTGATCATCAATAACCCATATTGCATTGTTACCTCAATATGCCTTTGGTAATCCAACTACGAAGTCCATATATATATTTACCATTTCCACTATGGTACCGGTAAAGAATAAAAAATCATTTTCGAAAATTGTCACTCGCCTTCAACTGGTTGACAAGTCAAACACTTCATAGCAAAGTCAGTAATATCTCTTTTCATTCCATCCATTCACTAATAATCCCGATGATCTATGTACATATTTGTACTATCAGGATGAATTGAAAATGGAGAACTATGAGCTTCACATAACAACTCTTTCATAGATTGTGAATCAAAAGGAACATGTATTCCTTTTATATACCTCAAAATACAATCACTATCATTGTTAAAATCAAGTAACATACCTTTCTAAACTAAAACTTCCTTTTTCTACAACTCACTATATTCCTTTTACGCATGTTTAATTATGTCTCATAGAGTTGATTTAACAGAAACCAGGAAAAAAAAGTAGAATTTACTACACCAAAAACTTCTATGTCAATGTTCAAAAAATCTTTAATTAAAGGATCGTATTCCAAACATAACACAATTAAAGTAGAATTAGGTTTTTTGACTCAAAACTTTTGGCCACATTATTTTCATTTCCCTGATGGTAACGAAGTTTGAAATCGTAATCATTGATTAATTCTATACATCTCATATTTCTCATGTTCAACACTTTTTGAGTGAATATATACATCAACCATTTGTGGTTGGTATATATTTCACATTTTACTCCAGATAGATAATGCCTAAAATTTTTTAAAGCAAAAACAATATCAGCTAATTCCAAATCACGTGTAGGGTAATTTAACTCATGGGGTTTCAACTGACACGAAGCATAAGAAATTACCTAATCAGTATAAATAAGGACACAACCATGTCCTCCCAACGATGCATTATTTTAGATAACAAATTTAGTATTTCAGAATGGCTATTCGAAAACTGGATCATTCACTAATCATATTTTTAATTTCTGAAAACAATCATCACATTAATTTATCAAAATTAATTTTACACCTTTTTGAGTTAACATATTTATTGGGCTACATATCCATGAAAAATATTCAAAAAACCAGGTGTAATAACATACTAAGCCATTAAAACTCTACATCTTCCCTATATTTGTTGGTTTGGGCCATTATTCAACAACTATTCTTTTAGCAGGATCAAAAGTTAAGCCATTTTTTGAAACAATGTGACCAAGGAATGGAATTCATCGTAACTAAAACACACAATTTCTAAATATCCCATATAGGTTCAGTTTTTTATGGTTTTCAAGATAACCCTAAACTTGCTGTTATGTTTTTATTTTCTTTTGGAATAAACAAAAATATCATCAATAAACACAACCTAAAATATATCAAAGAACTCCTAGAATATTTTATTAATAAAATCAATAAATATAGTAGGACCATTGGTTATCCCAAGAAGAATAACTAAATATTCCCAATGGCTATATCTAGTAAGAAATTAAGTCTTCATATTGAATTCTCACAATGATTTCAACATATGGCATCACGAACTTCTTCTAATCATCAAAAAACACTAATATCCTTGGAGTGATAAAAAATAATCGATTATTAGGAAAAGGATACTTGTTCTTTATAGTGATATTATTAAAGTCTCTACAATCAATGTAATGTCTCATTGAACTATCTGTATTTTTAATAGAAAATACTAGAGAACCCCTTGGTGATGTGTTAGGTTGAATGAAACCTTTATCTAACAACTCCTATAATTATTTCATTATCTATAAATGTTCATTTTGAGCAATTAGATAAGGGGGTTTTGAAATTGGATTGGAATCAAGAAAAAATTCAATAGTAAATTCAACTTCCTGATAATGTATTATACCTGGAAACTCATTAGAAAAAACACCAAGACAAACATTTATCCCTAGAACATAATTAATATAAACAGTTACTTTATTCCTAGTAATAAATGCAAGGTAACATTAATTTCCAACATTCACTAGTTCCTTAGCTTCTAGATATGTTATCAAAATTAAAGTATCATTCTTGTACACAAATTGAAATTACTTCTGAAGAGAAACATATTTAGCTTTGTAATAACTCTTAGCATGATAAACAAAAATCCAATCCATGCCCAAAAAAATCAAACTCTATTAGAGGAAAAATAATAAGGTTTTCAAGATTATTATTTTTGCAGACAAGGTCATGAAAATTCTTGTAATTTATTTTTCTCATCATTTCCTCCCGGTGTTTTCACCAAATGTTCATGATTTATATCTTTAGAAGGAATTCCCAATTTAATAGAATATTTCTCAGAAATGAAAGAATGTGTGTATCTTGAATCAAACAACACATTAACATAATATGAAAAAACTAACAATGTAAATGATACCACTTCATTTGATGGTCCCACATTAACCGTAGTAGTAGAAAATGATTTTCCTCAACCCTTCTATTTTTTATCTTCCTATTTTCCACCCAAGTTTATCAACTTTGTACACACATTGTCAAAATTCCCAAACACATTGTTTATAAAATATCTTACCAGTAACTTTTCTTTTATTTCCTGATCAACTTTTTTAGAGTAATGAGAAATAAGAAAAGTATTACTACATCGAATGCACTTTCTAGACAAAGATAAAAATTCTGATGGATTCTTTTTACCACACTTCTCACAAGATAGATATTTAATTTTCTCAACTATATGCTTGTTTGATAAATTATTTCCCTTTTCTTGCCAGTTGAACATCTTATTTTGCTTCCTCTCTCGGAACACCTGACCATAAAAAAACTCCATTTCTATATTTTTAAAACATATGACATGTTTCTAATAGCTTTTGAATTCATGAGTGGATAATTCTTATCGATATCGCAGCTTCAGTCCTGATTAGAATCGAATAATCTTACTATCAGGACCTCAAATGAAATTTGTAGTATAGATTGACAGTCGAGTGAATGTTTTTTCTTATGCAGCAACTGAGTCATCCTTTATCCTCAATTCCATGACTTGTTTTCCAATCATATGTTGATCCTCCTTAGTAAAAATCTTCTCATGAAACATACCTTTTAATTCATCGCAGTCAAGAGCATCAATCTCTTTACTGTCTATGATATTTTTAAACATCAACCACCACTAATTAGATTCTCCTTCAAATTTATAAATAGAATAACTAACCTTTTGATTATATGTCCAACCGATGACATCGATAATATTTTTTATTTTTTGGATCCATCCTTTAGCTTGAAGTGGGTCAGATGATCCTCTGAATGATGGGGGAGTTACCTCATGAAATGATCAACTATAAACAAGTTCATATAGGGTTGATATGGTTGGTTTTGTGTATGTATACCACCTTCATTTATAGCATAATTCAATTAATCTATTACTATAATAAACTATTACGTTCCAATTCAAACAATCTCGTGATGCTTATTTGGAAGGTTATTCTCTTCTGTATTCATTCCTAGAACTAATACCCAGTTTCCACTATGGAAAACCATTCTAAACACAATAATATACTAGGTGAAGAAACATTGTAATCTGTAAATGTTGTATCATTTAAATATTAACAAAAAATAATTTATGGATATTAATTTAACAATACCCAAACAGTTAAAGTTGTGTATCCGGACCTTTGTTACCAACTATAAGGAACCAACATTAAACATTATGTAATATTGAATTTAATTATTAATTCACATTGAGGATCTTTTTTGGTAAATGGAATTAGATTTTTAGGTAATAATATATACATAACAATTTGAATTTTATATATAGAAACTTCTACTCAGTATCCATTTTATCATAAATTATAACCTCATATAGGAAAATAAACAAGTTTAGTTCCATGTTTTTATCATCGTGGAATTTCTGTGATCCCATAATTGACCCCATTTCACTTTAAGTCCTATTAAGAAAATTTCAAACACTTGGTATGATCCTAAAAATGTCAATAAGGGATGTACAAAGAAGGGAAAATTTTAGTTTTTCAGAACAACAGATAAACCATGAATACCTTTTCCTAAGTAATACCTTTCACTGTTATGAAGTTGTAAATAATCATTACTGAAGAAAATATCTTTTCTTACCATTTATGTAACCAAAATATTACCATAAATCCCATAGATAGCACACATAACTTATAAAGGAAACTTGGGACATAAACATACATAAATAGAATAACCATGGGATCGACTTCCACACATATCACTAAATAGAATATCCATATGGTTGAATTCCATAACCAATTAATTAATGTTTATAACATAACCTCATTTCCTAGTTTATCACAGAACAACTTGTAATTTGGTTTATCACATTACCACCCGTTAAATGTCCAAGTACCATTATAAAATCATAACACATAAAATATATCAAATATAAACATTTCTCTAATAAATTTTCTTTTGAAATCACTAGATATCATTTAAAGATATATAAATAATCATTCCCTTTCAAAAACCATTTAAAATACCAAAACAACCAAAAATAGAATAAGGTGTTTCTTTTTATTTTAGAAACACAAAGGCTTATAGAGGAAGTAAAATAGAGATTGTGGAAGTGGAGAGGTCATTGTCGCCGCAAACGTTAAAAACATTCCCTCTTTAATTTTGTGAAATGATTCATAGATAAAAGATTCTCTTTTAAGGAAAAAAAGTCAAATGGGTTTATTATACACCATGTAAAACAAGAAGGTTTATATTATCAAAACATTCCTCAATGAAAATAAGATTGAGATGACGTCCCATACCACATGTCCGACATGACTCGTTTATTCTTTAATCTCCTGAATAATAAAATAATGTAAATTTATAACTAGTTCAGAACAATTTCCATGTTTATTATTACTTTTATATCACTTATTACCACATTATAGACATTATATATTCATTGAATTTAATAATAGTTGTTTTTTTGATAATTGGTACTTGCGTCAAAAATGAACTTCTTAGAATTAAAACTTGTCCATGTGGTAAGAATTTCATTATATACATAATGATGTTAAGGAATAAAATTCTATATATATCATATATGTATAATATATATATATATATATAATATTACATAACATTTGGAGATAATAAATGAAATGGACCGTTCCTTGAGAGGGTAAGTCGTACGTATGCATGAACACTACTTTTATTTGTATTTAATATTAAATGAAATGAAAAAATAATGACTCATAGGTATATTATAAATACAGTATAATAAAATATATAATTTCATTAATTCATTCCTTTATATGTTCCACATATGGCATTAACAAGTCATATCACTATGACATGGCGATAGTCTTCACTTCCACAAATGAAATTATCGCATTAGCCCATTATGGAAACCATAATGGTATGATTTAAATGAAAAATAAATAAGAATAGAAACTATATAAATTAAATATATATCACATATAAATATATTACCATCTTAAGGGAGACCATGAGAGGTGGTAGATGATAGTTGAACAATCATCATTTCATGAGGTAGTAGTTCACCGTCCACGGAAATAGTATGTTATTTACCAATTAAATGGAGGTGTGTGGTTGTGTAGATTGAATAATTATCCTAAAATCATACTAGTATATTGGAAAAACTGGGTTTTTATGTAATCATGGAATAAAAATAACATAGGTAGTGAAGAAGTTAAATAAAAGAAGGGAACTTGAGGGAAGATGTTTCCTTTAAATCGGGCAACACCCTTTGGTTTGAATCAAAAGCCTTCATTGAAGTGACTTCATCCCAAGGTAAGGATTATAAGATAAACATAGCTTTGTTTGGTGCTTTTCTGGTTAATGGTAGGACAACTGAAGTAGATAGAGAGGTGTGAGTAAGGGTTATAGGTGATGGATTTTTATAAATAGGGGAGGGGCTTTTAGAAATTTTCAAAAATATTATTTTATTATAAATTAAATTTCAGTTTAAAAAATTCATAAACTCATTAAATTCGAAGATAAGTTCACTATTATTTGATAGCCTCTCAACCAATAGGTTTTAGACATGTTTTGGTATCATTTTTTACCTTATCATTTAACATTAACCAAAAGTTATCAAGTTAAACATTTACCATGTATTATTGTATATTCATAGTATATGGTTAATATAGTGACTATAAAATACCAATCAAACCAAAAGTGGTTCAATAATGAAACATTCAACCTTTTATAAGTCATTTTTTGAATAATATATTTTTATGATTCTCATATCATTTAATAAAATAATATTATTTTTAAAAACATATTTATGTCAATTTATATTCTATTCATTTCATGTCTTTTTAAAAAATCCAAAAAAACTTGAGACCTTCAAAAAAACTTTATTAATTCAAATATAACAAGTCAACCAATGCTCTAAAATTCTTGGATGGTATAATAATTATCAAAATAAATTTATTTTAATTTTTACAATCTCATTTTTAAGACATTCATTAATGTGGTAATCATTACATTATCATTGTCTCATAAGTAAATTTATTTATTTGATCTCTATGAATTATAAATAAAATACCATGATGTTGGAAATAATTTTTTCTTTCTAATTAATATTTATAATAAAAAATATGATTTACAAAAACCCACATTAAAATTGGTTTTACAAAACAAGACATGTTAATGATATTTTTATTTTTACTTTAAATAAAAAGTTATTATTGTCATTATATAACCCAAATTGCATGAAATGGCCCAAAGTTCTACCCAAATATTTTATTGACCTAACATGACTAATAAAATAAGTTTTGGACGAGTGTTATGTTAATTTTATATTATTATAATATTATTTTACCTTGAATTACACTATTTACCTTTAAAGGAGGTATATAAAAATCAAAAGTTATTATTCAGAAAAAATTATTTCATCTAATTGAACCTAATTTTAATTAATGTGGAAAACCATTTTTGTCTTATTTTTGAAATTATATTTTCATAAATGGTAGAAAAAATTTAAATGAAAAATTAAATTTTTTAACTACTATGTAGTGTTTATCACTTTGAATAAAACAATTGAACGTTTTTAGAAAAATAAAAAAAATTCACACAAATCTAGTTTTTAAATTTTGAATAAGAAAATTATTTCTATTATAAAAAATTAAAAATATAAAAGTTTCATAAATTAATTTAAAATTAATTACCATTGTCAAAACTAGAAAATGTGGTTTTAAGATGTAAAAATTACAGAAAGACTAACCTTTGTTTACATCCAATTTCAAAGTTACATTACTTCTAAGGATGATAATTAGATTAAATGGTAAAAATATAATCTAATTACACTTTGAAACAATTAAAAAAATATAATCTAAATATATTAATAAATAAAATGAAATGATCGCTTTGATATAAAATGTAGTAATTTTCTATATTCATTAAAAAATGAACTTAAAGAGAAAAATACCAAGAAATTACCCAATAAAAATTTTGATGTCCTGAAAATAAAGAAGAAGTTTATTTTGACAAATGGAACAAATTAATGAGACAAAAACTAAATTTAAAAAGTTTTATCCACAAAAGGTAGTAAAATAACCTTTTAAAAATATTAGAGTATTTATTCTTAAAATTTTATTCATTCTCATTTTAAGACTCTAAATTTAATCAGATATGTGTAAATACATTTATAAAAATATTTAATCATAATATTATTTTTTCTATTTCTTCCCACCAATAAAATTACTATGCATTATCTAACATTTAAAATAATAATATTATATTGGTATTTTTTCATTATGAATTGACATTTGGTGCAATAGAAGACTTTGGAGAAACCCATTATTCTGTGTCGGTTATGCCACCAAAAATAGTATCCCCATTAAATTAAAAATAATATTGAATTCACAAATATTAATTAATATGATAATGATATATTCCTTATTTTCCTAGGATTTTACATATTTTATTTATAATTTCTATACATTAAATAAATAAACATAATTATGATACAAAGAGTATGATGTGATTGCTTCATTAATAAATCATTCAAATAAATGTAATTTGAGTATTTTGATGCCATCCGCGAATTTTGTGGATGATATTAACATATTATATTTGTATTAATGATGTTTTTGTGATGTAATCAAGTTGTTATTGGAATTTAAAAAATGCATGATATAAATAGTGCCAAAATTTAAATAATTATTATTTTAAAATATAAAATATAAATTAAAATATTATAAAATTAAAAATTAAATAAAATATTCATTCAAATGGTTATGATATGTAAAAAATTACATTAATTACTCTTTCTTTATACATTTTTCTTATTTTGTTAATATTTTCATTCTCAAAGTGATAAATTATTGATAAAATAGTAAGAGTAAAAAACGGTTATATAAAATATAAAAGGATTAAAAGGTATCCAAAACCTGTTTAATTATTATTGGATGATTTTATTTCAACTTATATTAATATTATCTTAGAAATACTTTAATTTGGACTCATTTTATATCTATGATATAATTTATAATAAGTAAATATTTTTAGACATTCCTAAAGAGTCCCTTCTACCTCTTATAAAGATCCACCACCTCTAACCACATAATGAAAACCTATCAATACCCATTAATCATACCAATTCTTCCCAAATAAGCTCCAAAAATCCATTAATTAATCTTAAAAGCATTACTTTGGGATTAAGTCAATTCAAGAAATCCTTTTTTTAATCAAAGAGAGTTACTCATTTTAGAGGTAGCATCTTCTCTAAAATTCCTTTCCATTATTTAACTTATCTAATCTCCATGATATTTTTATTATATGATAAAATAACAAAACCAGTATCCTCAAAATACCAGGACATTGTCAGGAGAAGTATTTGAACTACACTAACCCACACCTCCATCTAATGGATACACACTTAGTGTTTCTGTGTAAGATGAACAACTACCTCATGAAGTAATAATTGATCAATTTTCCCTACCACCTCCCATAGTGGCCAATACGATGGAACTGTATTTATGTGTGATATATATTATATTTATATTGTCTCTATGGTTCTATATTTTTCGTATACATAATACCTTTTTTCATTCTATGATGTGTAAATACGATAATTTAATTTGAGGAATTGCGGAATAATACACCCTCAAAGTGATATGACATGTTCATGCCATTCATGGAATGTATAAACTATAGAGTTAATGAACTTATAATACATATACAACATATGCTATTATATTGTAATTATAAAATTCTTATGTATCATTTTGTTTTCATTTCTTTAATATGAAAAATAAATGAAAGTATTTTTCAGGTGAAAGTACGACCTACCGTCTCCATGAACCATGAATTTCCTTTATTATCTCCAAATGTTATGGAATATTATAATTAAATATAATATTTAAATCATTAATAATATTTTGGTGATATTATACTTCTGACCACATAGAGAATTTGTAATTATATCATGTTCATTTTTGACTCAATTACAGAATATCAACAATATAAACGATATGAACATAAATAATTATGTAATTTTTTTAACAGGGTTAAAAGTAACATAAAATGAATAATATATATGAAAAGGGTTCTGATGAAAGCATAAATTAGCCTATGTTTATGATTCAGAAATATAAATAATGAACAAGACAAGTCGGACTCAAGGTATGGGACTTTATCACAATCCCACTTCATTGAGGAATTTTTTTTATATACACAACCTTCTTTTATACAATGTATAATTATATGATTTTTCTTTTAATTTCATTCAGAATTTTTCAAATCGAATCATTTGTTTTATAAAGCACTTTTTTAAATGAGAAAGGGAATGTTTATTTTTAACACATGCGGTGACAAATACCTTTCTGACACCATGAGAATTATTTGATATTTGGTTTACATATCTAGAAATAATGTTTTTAGATGGAAAATAAATACCATATACCCTTTCTATGTATTTTTCTATTGAAAAAGGTTTCGATAAAGCAATGATTTTTTCAATATATTGAAATGATATATTGTGATTTCAATGTTGAAATTTAATTTTTTTTCTTTATTCTTGTTTCATGTGTTATGAATATGTTATGGTTTTTGGGCATTACTTATGTATATGGTTGGTTACATGATAAACTAAGAGTGGTTAAGCATGATATATCTCTCCAATTCAGTGGGTAATTTGATAAATGTAAACATTAATGTTTCCCCATGGAAATTTGTGGAATATAATTAGATGGGTATTCCAAACATAACTCAATATATAGTTGTGAAATCTACAATGTATATATGTTATTTATTCTACATGTTACCTTTGTGATTCATGATTTTAATGTGTTATTCATAAATATTATGATTTTATGAGGTATGTCAAAGATATTATGTTTTAGGATTGAGGTTTCTGATTTCTTGATTTGTATGTATTCATGGACTAATGTTTTTATTTATTATTTTATATCCCTTAATGAACTTTTTATTTTCAAACCATTTTTTTGAAATATTTTTCATAGGGTATAAGGAAGGGTAATAGAAAGGAAGAATACAAGATGATTTATATCATGAAAATAATTCTTTTTTATTTAAATAGTTTTATTGCCATGAAATATTGGACAGAGTACAAGAGTCTACTTTGTAATATTATAGATGAATTGTATTAGTGATGTACCAATTCATTAAAAATATAAACCTTAAAAGTTTATCAATGTGAATTCCTAACATAACGCATGATTATGTAATGTTTAAGGATGACTCCTTTCACATACCATATTAAAAAATGAATTATATAACCATTTAATCATATATATGTTTTTATTATAATAATAAATCAATTTTGGAGAATTATATCCATTCCACATGAACTCTATTATTTACAAAAAAGAGGATCGATCATGAATACTAAGAAAATGAAATCATTGTTATGATAAAATTATACTCTAACTAATTGATAAGCCCCTAAAAAACGTAATAAAACAATAATAAATCTATTAAATTTTGATAAGGTTATGTATTAATAAATTAATAAATAAATATTATTATCCCAGACAATATAGCCATGTGTCGAACACATTTATACACAAGGTAAGGGTTTTCTCAACCCACTTATATTTTCGTGAGATGTGCCTTACTCACCATTAATTATTGTGTGTGGTGTTTGTATATTTACCATAGATGTATAATATAATGAATATATTTATTTTTAGGGTATTACATATATTTCATTTTAATATAATTAATTTTGGGTCTTGTGATTTGATTGATTACAAAATGTTAAGGGATTCTACCAAAACCCTGATTTTTTGTTATGTTTACACGTTCTCAATAATTACCCAAATATAATATTTCATTATTTTTTTATTTATTTTCAATAAATTTTAATATGATACATAATTATATATATGTATCACATAAACTTCCTTTTATCGGTATATTTAGGTTTTAAATAGTCGATATTCCCAATTATTTTCGATAAACAAGCCAGATTCAAGGGAACATCCTGATTTGTTATCCATTTTCAAGTGAAATACAAAATCTATTTTACTCCAGTACTATTATTATAAAACCGCTAATTTTATCATAAAAACCGTTCATGGTTCATAACTGATTTTATTAAATTAAAATTTTATTTTCCTATTTAGAATTAAATTAATATTTTCCTTAAATCACAGTAAAATATTTTATTTCTAATGTTTCTTGAAAAACATTTTTACATGATTTAACTTCAGTGGGTCATAATTTATGAGTCAAATATAATTTTAATGTTGTTACCATCTACATTGAAGAATATAAATTTTTTACAACAATATTTTTGGAAAAATATAAAAGATTTTCCAAAGGTAATATTCATTCTTAATGAAAAATGGGTTTTCTCATCTCATTTTTACCTCTATGAGATATATTCCTTATTCAAAAATTATTTCAAGGATGTTTTGTGTGTACTACCCATTGATGAATAATATATTCTGTATTATTATTCTTATGATATTTTATTTTATTTCTTCAATGGGATTAAAATCTAAAATTTTCAAGTGGTATGACATACTTTGGAATGTTTAAAGAATACTTTAAATAGAGAATTTATCTATTAATTTATGAGAGCATTTTCATCGATGAAAGTGATTCAAGGATCAAATTATTTATAAGATACATTATATAAATAAAAATTTTTATTAGAAATATTATAAATTTATTAGTCATAAAATGTGATGGGTGGGGATCGTTGTTGCACCTCGATGCATTGGTAGGTCTCATGAGACAATATGAAAATGCATTTTCATTTGGAGCTTTAACCATTAATTTTTAAAAGTATTGGATGAGGCCTCACCAATAGTTTTATGATGTATGGAATATTAATTCCCGAAATATGATATTAGTAATTGATATATCATGTGATTATTATACTATTAAAATATTGATGATGATGTTTCATGTGATTGTTTATAAGGAATTATTTATTGAGCTTTTATTCCAACAATAATATGCTCAAGAATATGTTTTAATATAATCTATAATAATTTATTCATTCATGACTTATTTTTTACGTTATATTTTCTACTATATTTCTTACCCTTATTGATAATTTTTTCTTACCCATTTTATATTTTTAATTTCTCCACAATTCAGAGAGGTATATTATGAATTAATTTCATTGTTAATCTAAGAGTTATTGAGTGTTATAAATATTATTTCTATATTTTTTTCCATTAAATTTGTAATGTAAAAATAATATATGTAATCTAGTTATAAAAACTCCAAAACTATTCGGTCCTTCGGGATGTGGATTCCCTATAATCATACCTATGTAGTAATGTAAGGCACTAGCTATTGGATACTAGGGTCGTGGTCCTTACATTGGGTATCATTGGATGTTTAATATCAATCCTGAAAACTAGATTTTGAGTATTTGGGAACATAAACCTAAGATAGAATTTTATGATCAGTATAGAATAAAATCCTAGAATTATTGTATTATAGATATTATATGGGTCTTAATATAAATACAATCATGTATTCATTCTATAAGTGTATGTGGCTACAGAATAGATGATCCTAGGTGTAACCAATATGACAAGGTGTCCTGGGCCTGACTCAACGTAACCTACTAGATGAAAATGGGCCTTACTAGACACCTAGTTTGACACTCATGGGGGATATTACTAGAATAAGTCACATTTTCTTAATAAACTATCATTAAGGATATAAATTCAATTATGTCCCTAAATAATCCATGTCTATGATTATGGGAATAGCTGCAGAGAAATATTCTAATTTATGTCAAGTATCTCAGTGTTATCTATGAGTATAAATTATTTTTCCTAATATTATAGTATGATATTGTGTATAAATTATTTTACAAATTGAACCTACTGAAATGAATGGGAAACACATCAATTATTTTGATCTAAAGATTATGAATAATTAATTTGTTAATGGTTTTAATCTACTTCTTCAAAGAAAAAAAGTCATTGATACATTCTCATCATATGAGAAGATAATATCACATCCTAAAAAGAATGGTAATGATATTTCTATGTATAATATATTCAAAGGAAGATATAAAATAAGCGGAAAAATATCGAAAAACATAAATAAATGGAATAAGGGAAAGAAGTATTTTCCCACATATGATAATTGTGGAAGGAAACACATATTATATACTTATTAAGAAAATGAGTTTTCTTAAAATATGGAGAAATATTTGACCATTCTCATGATTATAAGGAAAATAAATATTTTTCTAATGTTCAATGATTATATTAAAAAGATATGGAACACTACACAATGAAATGACCCATGAATCAAAGGAATATACCCTATAAGAATATTATGGATTCTGGTCCATATTATCAATCTAAAATTGAAGAAGAGGGGTAATTTATGTGTTTTTTATAGTATTAAAAAACTATTTCATTTGATTATTTTTTCAGTTATATACTAGTTAAAAAATTATTCAATATATAAGGATTGTATTGTAATACAATTTCATTAAAAACATGAGGTCGTATGTTGAATGGTACCATGAAAAATGATTCAATGGATTGTTAAACCTTGGAAAATAGATGGCTATGTGAATAATGAACCTCAAAATGTTCATGGTGATGATATAATGATGTTTTATAGAGAGATTATTGATATGGATGAAATTAATGGGACAATACAAACTTTCATGGGAATGATATTAATGTTTTAGATCATGATATTTTTAAAAGTGAAACCATTTATGAAATGGTTTATCTTTAAATTTGAATGACGTCTTTGATGTAAATGTATTACTTCACCATAAGAATAAATCTGTTCTAAGAGATGATGTATCGATTGATTGAGGTGAAAACAGAGGAAAAGATTGTGTTTATATAATAGGAATGTATATTTATAATCTTATATTGTGAAATAATTCTTAATACCTTGGAAAATATTCATAAACAAAAATATTATCCTAATATCAATATTTCATTATGATATCAGTAAATATTTCCATAACTATAGTTTATGGTTTGTGATGATTAAACTTCTAATGACAATGTCCTATATAATTATCCATTATAAATTTTTCTCTATATTTGACATTCATGTCCATGTTTTCACCTACAAGAATTATTCTCCCACCCAAAAGTATACTTTTGTGGTGACCACTTTATTTACATTATCCTTTTTAGGAGAATATTTTATTAACACTATTTCTGATGTGGTATTCCCATAATAGAATTTTCAAGTATCAACCATTATCTTTCTTTGAGTAATTTCATATTTTGGGGATTAAATAAATTAATGGAGGGGATAATGTAACACCCCAAATATTTACAAATAAATTTATTATAGAATATAATGAACACCAAACTGAGTCAATGTGAAAAACCACTTAATTATTATAATTATTTAAACAAGATAGTTATAACTTAACCATTTAATAAAATATTTCCATGTATTTGATATGAATTTTAAAAAACGGGCACACATGGTTTAGATCAATAATATATTTAGAGTATGATAGGATCAACTTGATTGTTTTTTAATAGTATCTTGACACTTTTGAAGAGTAATGTTACCCTTATGAATACTAATATGACCCTAATGAACAGTAAACAGGGAAAATTAATAGTAACCTCACCCATGAAAGAATAAATAAAATTTATTCATCTTATAAAGGAATTTATGATATAATTATATCATTGTACAAGTAAATGAAATTTGTTTTTAAAAAAATTATTTAATTGCTCGTATTATTGGGAGTCATAAGTATTTAGTTATTATTTAATAATTAATAAATTTATTTAAAATAAAATAATTTTTTATAAAATTTATTCAAAAATACATATTTAATTTTTATATTATTTTTGGAAAATTTTATAAGATCATTGTTATATTTTTAAACGTCTTAGAAAATCAGTTATAAATATAAAATCTGTATTTTTTTGACTAAATGAATGTTTTAATTAAAAATTAAATTTTACATATTTATATTTTTTTTATAAAATTGAATACATTGTTTCATTGTACAATTAATAAAAGTTATATGGTGAATGTTTTTTATATTTCTAAAATACATAAATTTTTTATATAGTAAAATACTATAATTTATAATAAATGTTAATTACATGAATATTTATGTCATTGTTTGTGTGAGGATCAGTTAAAAACAATTATTCAAAAATCACATGCACAGTTCTTGGTATTTAGTAACTATAAATAAAAATATCTCTTTTATTTTCAAAAAAAATAAAATAATGAATTAAATAATGACAAATAACACCTCTACTCAACTATAAAAAACACCCCTCATCCCATTATTTCATCACTAATATATTCCTTCATGAAAGTAAATGTTCTTCCCTAATAATCTCTCATATTATATACCCACATCCAAAAGCTATTGGTCTAACAAAAATACAAAAACCCATTTTCTTAATAAGGTTCTATTGAAGGAGTATTAAAGGGGTAAATCATCTTCCTTTTCCTATTATTTTTTTTCGATTTATTTCTTATAATCTCCTCACCTCCTCTATCCAAATAGTCATGATCTCTCAAATAAAATATATATTATGGAATAATATCATGTTTATGGTGTACCCATAATCATTATATGTACTCTCTCTCTTTTATTTTATAAATGAAATCATCGTCCAAGATGTTCAAATTTATGACCTTCATGGATGATGATCATTTATTCAACAATTTCTTCTTCAAGGATGTCCATGATACCATTTTTTAATTTTTAAAACATAATATAATAGGTTAATTATAACATATTTAATATTATAGAACTAGTATATATATATATAATACTTATTAATATGAAAAAACTATTTTGCGATGATCAAAAACCACCAAAATAATCGTAATGATTATCACTAATGTTTTATCTTAGAAATAACTCTCACGTCATAAAAAATGAATTATATAACCATTTAATCATATTAATTTTCATTATTATCATATTAAATCAATTCTGGAGATTTATATCCATTCTATAAGAAATTGTTTACTTACAAACAAGCGAACTGATCCTGAAAACCAAGAAAATGAATGCTCTGAAATGATTAAATTAAGCTCTATAACTCACCAATAAAAACATTATTGAACATAATTAAAATTTAATTATTCAAATAAATGTAAATAAATTTATAAATTTATTAATTACTAGAATTAATTTTTTTATCCTTGACTTTAAGTTCATGTGAAGAACACATTCAGGCATATTGTAAGGGTTTTCTCAACTCACATTCATTTCAGTGAGAAATACCTTATTCACCATTAATTTTTATTTTCATTGTACGCACAAATAACATTAATATATCATATCTTGAATCTTTTTGTTTTTATGTTATTAAATTTATTGTTTTATGTTAAATAATTTTGGGGCATATTATTTGATAGATTAAAAAATTTTAATGGGTTATACCTAAACCCCCATTTTTTCCTTTGGGTTACTCTTTCTTCATATTTACTCAAATGTAATCATTCTTTATTATTATATATTTATTATAAATTGTTTTTATATGTCAAAAATCATATATACATATCATATAATACTTCATTTATGGGGATATATATGTTTTAAAAATGTTGCTTTCTCAATTCTTCCTGATAAACAAGCCTGATTTAAGGTAACTTCCTTATTTAATACCAATTTTGAAGTTCACTCCAAAATCTATTTTAATACCGAATTATTTTTATAAAATATTTCATATCATAATTAAAAAATATCTTTTTTTATTTCAGGTTTTATGAAAGAAAATTCATTTCAAATTTAAAATCTGTTGAATATTTTCCACAAACCGCACTAAATTGTTTTATTTCTATTGTTTCTTAAAATCTATTTTTACATGATTTATAATTAGTGGATATTAATGTATGAATAAAATAAAATTATAATGTACATAAATTATTATTTTTGGATATATATTATTGAAATCCAAATTTAGGAAAAATTTAAATTATTTCTGAAAACAACTGGTCATTCTAATGTTAAAAAGTGTTTTGTCGACTAATTTTTACCTCAATAAGATATATTCTTTGTATACAACTTATTCCTTGAATATGATGTGTGAAATTTTTATAGATCTATCATATCTTAAGTATTATTATTATTATGAGATTATATGTTATTTTATCATAGGTTATTTGATTTATATGTTTCAAGTGGTATGAGATAATTTTTAATGTTTAAATAATATTCTGAACATTGAATTTTTCAATGATTTTATTAGTGTTTTTTCATTGACGATTACGATCAAAATATTTCAAAGTGTGATGGTAAAATTTTATTTAAAGACATATTTTCATTAAAAATTTGAGTAATGAATTGAAATTAGCAAGTGACTGGCATGGCCTGCTATATCCCTTCGAATAATTGATATCTCTTATGAGACAAGATAAAAATGTATTTTGGCCGAGGCCTTAACCATTTATTTTAATAATTATTGGACAAGGGATTAATTCCAATTTAATGATTTCCAAAATCATAATTATTCATTATGATATATGTAATTGATGAATCATTTCATTATTCTACTAGTAGTATATCCATGGTGAAATATCATGTGATTATTTATGTGGAATTATTTATTCACCATTTATTCCCATTATATTATGCTCATTATTATGTTTTAGTGGAATGAATTATTATTCATTCATGAATTACTTATTTTTATGTTATATATTCCACTATATTTATTACCCTTACTGATAATTAGAGGTCATCTATTTTATATCAGTCATTTCTATATGATTTTGATAGGTATGTTATGAATAACATGTAGGGTTAATCTAAGAGTTCTTGGGTGTTATCAATGGAGTTTCTATTTTTGTTTTTTTCCATAAAATGGTTAATGTAATGTTTATTTATGTAATTTGGTTTCCGAAACTACTAGACTATTTGGTCCATCGGGATGTGTCTTACATGAAATCAAACCAATGTAATGATGTAAGGCACCCGCTTCAGGTTATAGGTGTCAGACACCTTACATGTGTGTAATATATGTTATCAGGTAACTTTAATTTATTTCAAAACGATTTCATAATATAAAATATTGTTAAAATATATCCCTTATTGGATCACTATATTTTGTATAAATCATATTTAAAACCATTCTCTATTACTTTCACCCTTTCAATATTCGTTTATGATATCTATATTGAATTTTTTTCTTTCAATATATTTGTTTCGTTTTCAAAAATATCCTATTACATTCCAAAATAAATATTCCATAAAATATTGATTATATATCAAGAATTTCTATTAAAAAAATGCAAATATTTTTTTAAAATAATGGTCCCAAACCTCTTAATTTAATCCACATGATATCTCAAGTTAATATTTCTTTTAAAAATCCATGATATTCTATATTTATATCATCACCGAAATAATCATTTTAAACTACAATGGAAATAATACATTGCACTATTCTAGGTAATATATAATATATTATCATATTTTTATTCAGTATTTATATTGAGAACATATATAATATAATATTCTAATAAAATATTTTCATATTATATTCATAAATTTCTCATTTAAATATATTATTCTCAAACTCACAGAAAGGAAGTATAATCAAAATTTTAATAATCCAAAATTTCCAACTCATCATGTCATTAAATTTCAATAATTTTTTACATTAAAAAAATTATTTTAATATTACACATAAACATCTATCTAAATCATCCATATAAATAAACATTTAATTATCAATGGAAATATAATATGATTATTTTAATTAATTCCCAAGAATAATTTATCAAACACATTCATCGTAAACATCCATCCCAATTAACGTACAATTTTATATAAAATTGTCACAATAATGTCACTATAAAATTAATCACATTAAACATATGTGAGCATAATTTCCCTCTGTTTAATATTATATGATCTATATTTTACTCATAGGAAACACTTAAATCCTTTAAATTGATAATAAACCAACTCAATTGTATTCTTAATTATTGTGTGGTATTTATGATTTAATTTAATGAGACACTTACTCTAATAGTGCACAGACATTTAGTCTATAAATTTAAATATTAATGCATGTATATTACTCTAATAGGAAATAAGAAACATTATCTTACCCTTATGTGAGATCTGGATTATTTTTAACTTAACATTCATAAATATACTATACTATAACACGTGGGCATAGTGAAATGTATATATCTTCAAAAAAAAGTGGACTAAGAATTATTTATATTCTATTTAATCTAATTATAATTACAAAAAAATCTTTATGTAATATAGCCATCATATATATGGATCTACTCATAGACCAGAAGAGTGAATTCTAGTTTATAAAAATGTATCTATTTAAACTGAATTTAATCATACATTACACTAAATTTTTAATTTTTACCATGATATTACCTAAATATCCTCAATTGTGATCCATATTCATATTTAATAAAATTAAAATATAAGGGGAAATCATAAACTACATTAATTACAAGTAATCCAATTTATCTTCAATTTTGGTTCATCAAACAATCGTCGAATCTATTAAAACAACTACCATTTCATATATATGAAAGAGTTTATACAATTAGTCATCATTACCAAAGAATAATATTTTTTAGATCTACTAGAGTAGTAATCCATTCATTTTATGATTATTTATTTAGCTCCATAAATGAACATCTCCATTTATCTCTTCTATGTATAACTAAATATGTTAATGTCATCTATTTTACTAAAATTAGACAATGATATGAAACTCTATAAAAACAGGACTCTATTTATAAAATCCATCGTATCCATCTCTATATTCCTCTATATAAGATAAAATATATCTATAAATATCACTATGTACTTCTTTCATCCATTTAACATTATTTTTTCTTCCAAGATTATCAATATCAACTGTCCAAAAAATGAGTTTTTTGAATGAAATATTTATCATATATATATATATATAATAATTTGTATATTTAAAATAAAAAATATATATTTTCATAAATATTATTACAATATTATAGAATTTGAATACATTTTAGGTAAAAAATTATAATTATTTATTAAAATATATTTGTTATAAATGAATTAACTACATAAAATTACATAAATTAAAATAAATTTAAAAAAATTATCTTCTTTTTGGAATATTCACATTGAAATTTATTAAGATTGACATCTTTTCACTTTTAAAAATAATAATATATGTTGGAGAATTTTAAAATAAGTTGAAATATGCTATATTACATTATTATATATATACATATTTCATTTTTCACTATAATATGGAATCAACCATTAACTCCGACAAACATTCATAATTTAATTTTAAAAGTTAAATAGATTTAAATTGTAATAGCATGTGTGTGAGGAGATTTTTTTGAAGTTAAATATAAATTTCTATTTTTAATAGGTGTTTGTTTTAGATTTTGAACATTGATTATATATTTAATTTTATGAGTTTGAATAAAAAAGAGATTTTTGGGAGATAAATGATTTTTGGTAGGTGTAAAATTATATATAGATGGTATAGGGAGGGGTATAGGTAGCTATTGGAGCATGACACAAACCTGCTTATGGAAGCATAATACCGTGCCTAAAAATGTGATTGAATATCTACTCGCTTCTGATAACAATATTTTAGGAGGTTATAATGATTGGCTCCTAACTATCCTTATACAGGACAGAAAATATGAATTTGAAGATGTAAAATTATATAGTTTCCCTATTATGTTTTAGGTGGTATCCCATATTTCTCCCTCTAATTTGGGTGGAGGAATAGATTTTCTTGACCACCTATCCACCCTTCACCCCCTTTATTCTAGGGTTTTTATGTGATATTTAATATCGTTTTACAAGATAATCTATGTCCTCATTCCTCCATCATTATTACACATGAAATTATTCTATTTTTCATTTTGATCGGATATTTATTTTATGGTGATATAATCATTATATTTTAAATTGATCATGTTTTATAGATATTTCTTCCCATGTTTCAAATGTGAAAAAATAATTATTCATGTATTCTTGTTTATTTATACATATATTTAATATATAATTAAATTGAAATGACTATGTAATTTGTAACATGAGTTAATATTTTTACATAGAATGAAGTTGGAAGGATTCCTTGGGGAATTTTCATTCAGTTCATCATAGTTCAAAGGTAACATGACATTCTTATGAGTGTTCAACGGTAATACCAATTTGAATAAAATTTTAAATACTATAATTTAATTTATTAATAAATAATAATTTTATTATAATTAATTAATATGGAATACCTGGCATGAGATAGAGAATTATGTGGATTGATGATAGTTTTTAACTTGAGAAAACTCTCTGATGGACCATCCAGTAATGGGAGACTAATAATTTAAATGTTAATTATCGACAACAAGTGGTATTTTTTATAGATAATTCCATTTGATTTTATGATTTTGTTTATATTTATGTAGGTTGACTTTTTTCCACCTTAGGTGATCATCATTAGATTAATTAAATGATTTGAATAACGAAATGATCTATTAAAAATTTTTATATGTACCCTATTCATGTTATTTAATTAATATTTGTATATTGATATTATATGAAGTGTTTGAGGTCACATTGGGCCCTTGGACACTAGCTAGTACTCCAGGCCACCCATAGCCCAGGGTTTGAATATTTTACTGATTCTTTCTAAACATTCGATACCTTTTTAGGTGTGACGAGACTAGATTAGACATTGTTGTAATTTTTTATGATTCATTGGAAACCAAGATAGCGATTTGAAATAAGAAATATGAATAAAAACTCTTTTAGGCCATATACAAACACTTCAGAACCCATTGTGCCAATTAGATCATCTATATATGTTGGACTAGTGGACCCCCTAGTATTAATTTAGACATGAGATGGCATAAGGGACATATCATTAGGTGATTTCCTGTAAGACATAAATATTATGTCCCATGAGTTCATTCTATTTTATGGAACTACCAATATGAATCACATTCTTCATGAGATGAGTTATAACCTATATTACATGACAAAAACTGAGGACCCATGGTGGGTACATCTGGTCATAAATATACCAAGAAAACCCCAAAAAGGATACTTCTACTATGTAGTGATCCATCGGAACCATGTGGGTTCCATACTTATTTATCAACCCTAAGATAGTTTGTAAGGATATGGTTATAGATTGTTTAAGGATTCCCACATAAACAGACAACATTTTTCCTCAAATGGGATATATTGATGATATTGTGAATGGTTTTTTAGAAATAACTTATAATACATAATTTTTCTATTTTTAGTCATGTTATGTTCTTTCCCTGCACAATGGAAAATCAGTTGTTGGTATGTACTCTGTGGTGATTCCCTAGGATTCCATTGAATCGTTTGAGGTGAATGATGAGACCTTGTGATGCAAGGAATATTTGGGATCTTTTCTATTATAGATTTTGTTGTGAAAGCATGATATTTATGAAATTATAAATGTATTATGGAGTGATTTATGTTAAATATATGTTCCATGGATCTATCATCAATTTATGTGATAGTTATTATCTAGTGTTTCATAATATTATATGGATTTATACAGTGAGACTGTTGTGAATTCCTAAGGTTCCTTGTACTCAAATGGTCATATATTTTGACAATTGTGAAATCTGGGGATCTCTAGTATTTTTATGTTAGTTTCATGCTTAATTTGAGAATAAATCATAGTGATTGGATATAAGAAATCATAATATTAATTGTTCGGTCTCCTTAATCGATGCATTCACAACCCCCTTAAGAATCGGTGCACACAAAGAATATGGTGTAGTTTAGGAGACGATTGTTAATGGATGCATATGATATTTTTTAGGGATAAATTATGGTATTCAAATTAATTGTATAGTTATCCCATGAATTAGTCACTCTATGATATATAGAATTTCCATTGACCACCCATTAATATGAACTAGATATTGAATAGACCATGAAAATTCCTATGTATTACAATGGGGTTTAGTGAGAGGTAATTAAAATAAATGATTATTAGTGACATCCCAGGTTCAACTAATCATCAAGGTAGATAAATTCACATGGGATTCCCATTGAGTGGATAGAAGACCCCCTAAGGTGACGCTCATGTTAATAAACATTACGAATCTTGTGGAGTCATGCATGGTCGACCTAGGTCACATTCATAAGGTTCGATGATGGGAATTGTTCCCAGATATGATTATAAGTAAATGACTATAGAAAGGTTTTGATAATGTGGTTTTCATAGTCCTAGTGTCATTCATAGAGACAAAACAACACTGTTAAAAGGGCATTGGATATGGTTTTATTTAATTCTTCATTAGTAGTTTTCTTTATTCTAAACATGTCACATGCCTATATCACTACATTAATCAAATAGAATAGGATCCTATATGTGTTTCCTAATAGAGACAAATACTCACACCCTACTCCAGACCCCAACACATTAGGGTATCTGAGCATCCATCAGTTGGTTATAGGTATTGGATCGACAGAGGCATTTTATTACATGATTGATATGATAATTAAAATGATATTGGTTATTGGATTATGCTATTGATGTGTGCTTTAGTGTGGAAAATTTTATATTTTATTAAAATATGTATTCAATATCTGTGATAATACACATGGGAGATTAATTATATATGATTTTATGACAGTATATCATTTTATTTTAACACACATATTGTATTTATCCTTTGCATGTACATCGATATGTGTCGATTCAAGGCTATTTATTTATGATTGATCACTCTAATATGTGCTATTTTCAGCCCATTTTCTAACATTGTCCCGTGATGCTATATGGCATCCTATATCATAGTGGGAGGCATGTATGAGGCCACATGATTGTATTGTTATGTAATAATTCATTATTATTTCTTATGGAGAATTATAAGGTGCAAACATTTCCATTTATATTTGTTTTTACTACATTAATATAGTTCACATTATATATAGATATGTTCAAGAGACTTTTTTCCATCATGATAGGGAATTAAAAAAGAATATTATCATAGTATATCTATGTAACCATGGTCTCATGATTTCTATTTTTTATTTTTTATTTTATGGTTATATGTGATTATCACAATGAGTGGGTAAGATGGATGTGAGATGATCATAGGATTTATATAGTACTATATGATCTTGTAATGTTAGAAATAATCCAATATCATTGATTCATGTGAATTAAATTACATCATTCTGTATTTATATGGAATCACATTACGTATATGCTTGTTTGTGAGGGATTAATGTCACATATGATAATGTTTTAATTGATTAAATTTTCAGAAACTCCTCAATATGGAAATTTATCAAATATGTACATTGTGGAATTATACCAAGCTATATTAAAATATATTCTTTTTCATTATATGGTTTTTCATTTTTAATAAATGGTGCGATGATTTATGGTGATGATGTTTATACTTTCCATGATCTAGGTGATGTTGAATTCCATTGGATAGTCAGTAAGGCACATGGTCCCTTAGTAATAAACTTCTATTGGTGTTTATTATAAAAGGTTTGGTTATTGATTATTATATTAACACCTTATATGGTGTTTTATGATATATCTTGGACTAGTACCCTACATATCCAATATAGGTAAAATAGTTTTTCATAGTGTTGGTTATCCAAGATGATGTTCTTTGATGTAATAATAGTGGCCAAAATGGTTGACCCTCAAGGGTTACATCTCATAAATGTATTCATAGAAAGGACCAGTGCATAGTGGGATATTACTTTTCTCATATAATATTGGATATATTTTCATTATATCCATGAGTGTATGGTAGGAAAAAATTTATGTCATGGATTTTTTGAGACATGTAAATGGATGATGCTACCTAATTTATATAATATTAATAGAATAACCACAGGGTTTGGATTGAAGAAGTAATTACCTATAATTACTGACTCAAAATATAAATTATGTTTCGTCTTGAATGGTCATGGGAATTTAATGGAATGGTTTATCCTCTGTAATTAAGTATTTTATTTGTGGAACTATAAGTAGATGATTTGGTTTAAGACCAGTGAATGTGATGTTTTTCTATTGGTATATTATGGGGATGATGAATGTTAATATTATCTCAGGAATCAATGAAAATTGAGGTCTAGGAGAATGTTAGGAGGATAATTTTCAAGTGCATTATATTTCTAATTCTATAATGTGTGTTGTAGATATGTTCATCTGAATTATATTAAATAATTGGTTGATAATCATGTTTTTGAACATTTTTTAGGTGAAATGACAAAATGTGTTAGATCATGGAACTCATAAAGATACTAGTTTCGAAAATTAATTATATGTGATCATTCGTTAGATGAAATTTACATCCCATGGAGAATGGCTATCTGGTCTCAATACCATCATACTCAAGAAGTTGTGAGTCTGAATGTGTGGGTTGAAGAAGATCATGTAACACCCTTGGTTTTTTATTAGACCTTTGTAATGTATACTGTTTCAATTTTATATTTTTTGAAATGTAATTTTTCAATGGTCGTGTGTGACCCCATTTCACGTGGATTCTAATGGGATGTAGTGGGTGTGGATCAAGAGGATTGTAATGTGCCTATTTATAAACAAACAAGATGATATTGATCCATTGAGTGGTGTAAATGTTTATCCCACATTTTGGATGGGGTTTAAGTGAATTTTAAATAATGATACCCCCCTGATCTGGGAATGATATGTAAAATAATTGTTTTCTTAAGCACTATATTTTGAGAAATCATCACAATGATGGTTATTTTTTTTAGTGGTGGAAATATCATGGTCCTTGATTATGGGGAATTCGGTTTGGTTTGACGATGAAATAGATTATCCAATGTTAGGGAGTGTGATATTTGTCTTGGGTTAAATGTACCTCTTGTTTAAGGGTCATGGGGGAATATGACCAGTTGATAGATTGTTGTTTAAGATATGGCGAAATGTTGAAAAATGGATCACTGTTGATCGTTATTTTATAGAGAATGGTATATATGAGTTTTGAATAAATACAAGAAAATTTCAATGAATTGGAGTTACACATGATATTAAAGTAGTTGATTAATATGTGTTGGATAATAGGATCTTTGGTTCCCATGGTATGGAAGGACACCACATATAATTTTGATTATTTTTATTTTTAGTAGGGAAATTTCACATAATGTTAGGTATAGAAATAGATGTGTGTATTTAGAAAATCACATAATTTAAATGGGTATAAATTCATTGTTATTGAGAAATTTAAATATGGTTTAATAGCTAATGTTGATAATCCTTGAGATATTTTAATCTGAGGCAGTCTGACTGATGTTTTCTTGATAATGAGATACGATGATCTAGAAAATAAATTTGGTACACTATTATGGATATGGAAAGAACATTTTTGGATATGGTCCATGATTATTGGGGAAAATCCAATGTTATTGTGTGACTTCTAGATAGTGGAGGAACATATATTTTTTCTGGTAGATAACAATTAAGAGTTAGTACTTTTTTTACTAGTTTTTTCATATGTCATTATGTATAGTTAGTAGGAAACTATATTGATTAAATCATGGTGATGCTTAAATTATGTTTTGATAGGTAATTTTGATGGTGGAGAGAATTATGTCTCAGAATTTGATGTTTACAGCAGTGGTTGTAATGTGAAGTACCAATATACATGTCATAAAATGGATGATGATATGGGAATTTTTTGAGATAGTTGTGTGATATGGATAACCATATAATTTTTTCAATAATGATTTTGAGGTATGGAGAATTTTTTTGATTGATTGAGCACCTTATGTTTTAAGTTTTAATTGGAATGTGCATTGTGGATTCAGGATTTGAACGCAGATGATTTATTAATGAATTGGAAACCTTGTTAGGATATGATTATTAATGTAATGATTGATGATACATCCTAGGGATGAGAAAGGTTTTTGTTTTTCTATTGTAATACCTAATTTATAAGGATGGGTTTGAGATTTTTAAAATAAATTTTAGTTTGAGTTATTTAATTAGCCATATTTTGATCCTATATTCAGAATAGAAATTTAGAGGTGTGAATAGAAAAAAAATTCTTTTGTATGCATAATAATGATCGGGAGGTGTCTATGGAGCATAATAGGGATACAAATGGGGATGGGGTTTCTATTGTATCTTTGGATATATCAAGGAACTAGCCATCTTGTGGAAGCATACAATCTATTCCATATACACCACCTACCATGAGGTGTTATATACAAGAAATATTCTTGCAGAAGACTGTATCAATGTAGAATTATGTAACCATTGGATTGGTGGTGTACATGTAAAAACAAAACGTTGTGGATTTTATTTAGCGAAATTATATATTTTCTCCGAAATATTTTGAGTATGTAGCCCATCAAGCTCCCTATCATTTTGGTACATCACCAAGGGGTTTGAACCTCCTCCTCTCCCTTCACCCCCTTATTTATATGTTGTTCATGTTTGTGATTTCATATCATTTGAGGTTAGTATATCCCTCCTCATTCTTCTGTTCTTCCTCCTCATTAATTAATTCTAAATTTAAATTTCCCCAATATGGATTAAAATGAGATATCATATATCATAGTTAAATTCGCTGAGATTGATGGGTATTTCATTTAACTGGTTAAAGGGATTCTCTAAGATAACGTCCACCTACCAATAAAACAATTTTTTGATGAATTCCTCTCAATGTATATAATATACCCTGGATTTTGTGTATAATTAAATTAAAATACATATAGAATCTATGACCAATGATTGGATTTTTTTCCTATAATACTATTATAAGAATGCCTCTAGCAATTGAAATTTTATTGGGGGTGAATATGGGAAAACATCGATTTCAACTTCTTTTTCATAGTTTATTCAAAATTTCAGTAAAATTGAAATTAATTACATATAATATTATATTATTTATAATTAAATAATAAATAAATAATATATGATATTTATCATTCATTAGGGAATCACCTTGATTGGTGGTGTCTAGTTTCACTTCAACGGTCTCGGATGGGTCACGATAAAAAATTGAACAGTCTCTAAACAAATACAGGTCGATTGAAATTGGATTCACTATTAGATGGATTTTCCATGTACATTTCTATGGTTTTTATGAATTTGGTAATACTAAGGAGGTATTCAATCTCTCCACATTTGGGTATAAAAATTTATTTAATTAAATGGCTTGATAATATAATTTTTTATGTTTCATTAGTTTAATAATGAAATAGTTGATTTAGTTCTGTGAAGATTCCTCAATGGGATCTCTACAAGGTGTCAAGGTTCACTGTAGAACCATAGAAAATTGTTTTTTATCTTGAACATTGACTGGTTGATGTTTGAATAGATTAATGATTATTTGAACTTGTTATACCATATAATGTGTGGACAATCATGATTATACATCATGGATATTTTCATAAGAGTCTTGGAAAACATCCATTTAAATGTAGGATATATCTTATTTTGATGTACCCTTGTAGGAAATGTCAGAATGATTAATAAATTTTATAGCTGACTAGATCCTATAGGGTGGATCAGTTAGTAGACCATCATAGAATGGAATCAAACATGATATGAGAAATGTTCATTCCCATTTTATAGATCAAATTTGGAATTAATTCATTGAGTCCATAGGTTCATGATATGTTTTCACACTAATTTGTAGTGTGAGAGCCTCCATGATATTGGATTTGGAATGAGTTAATTAATTAATATGTTTAATCCTAGTGGGGTAACTATATCATTATATTTACAAAGATAACCAAACATGGTTTCCCCTCCGATAGGGTGGATCAATTAGTTGACCATCATAGAATATCGTCGAACATGATATATGAAATTTTCATTCCCCTTTATTATTTTCAATTTGGAATTACTTTTTGGGAACCATAGTTTCATGATATGTTTTCACAATAATATGGAGTGTGAGGGCCTCCATGATATTGGATATGGAATGAGTGAATTATCTTATTTGGTTTATCCTATTGGGGTAACTCTATCATTATATTTAAAATGATGACCCCAATAAGATTTCCCCTCATATGATGTATTCCAATTCACCCCATAATATTCCTCATTGAAAGACATACGTAGATTGGATGCATATGGACATAGTTAGAGATGGCTTCAGGTGTCTCCCTAGAACCCAAACCGATGGTCAAAAAATACAGTGGTAGAGACATGATTTTGAGCATGTTTCTTTTTCTTTAGCTTGGTATTGTTTATATAATTTATTTGTAGATATAATTTTTGATTGACTAATACACCTGGGAAATTATTGATTGGGTAGTCTCTATAGTTATTTCCTAATATAATCAGGAAACACTAGGGGATATAAATGGTACCCATGGATGAATAAAATATATAACATAGAGCTTCATATATATTTTTTGTTTGATTCCAATTTCATCTAGTATAAAATATTATTGATGTATATATGGTAACCTATTGGTTGTTCCAAGGTCCAGCCTCATGTAATTTGATCATTAGATTTATGGAATTCGGATAATGTCATGGATTCTATTAACATAGTGTCTCCATTGAGAATTCCCATGGTTATTACGATCTGAATAGCGATATGGTGTTATAAGAGTGTTTATAACCATGATTATATATATCATATATTATAAGGGTGAATATTTTATCCCCTGAAACAATGACTTCGATACCACTTAAGATTAGGTGGGTGGACAAGATATGGTATGTTTGAAGGGCTATGTGTTGTTAGATCTCCAAGATATTAACATTTGGATCTGTAAGGTAACTAAATTTTATTTTTTGTGTCACCCTAAAATAATTGAAACATGGATGTATTGGACAAATTAGGACGTCCCCCTGATAAAAATAATACATTTCCATGAGCAGGAAAACTCTTTGGTTTTATCATGGGGACCAACCTAAGGGATTTAGAATGAGGGATTCCTAGTTATTTTCTATGGTTCAAAATTCATATTGGTAGATGAGTGATAATGGTATACTACATGTATGTTACAAGCTCCCCATAATGTGATAATCATTCTTGGAGACCTTCCAACACGGGTTGATGTAGATATGGTCGATCTAGTTCATGATCCTAAGGAATGAAGACGTTCATTGTGATTTCACTAAGTTTATGTGTATATTACCTTGGGTTGGTTGTGATACGGTGTTTAGAATGGTCCAAATTACATACTCAATGACATCCCATCTTTAGCTGAGGAACATATTATAGATTTCTTCATTTACTTTTTTTTAATTTTTATTTATTTATTAGAAGAAACTCACTTCCACTTATCAATAATTTAATATTATAATATCGGACCTCACATGTGGCACTATAATGAGTTTTGTACTCGCACCATACTCTATACTCCCTTGGACGAGGGTACCCATGTGACTGTCACTCAGTTCCACATATAGGATGAGTATAGGATTGTTAATTCTTGATTGTTTAAAACAGTTTGGATGGGATTTTTTATTTGAGTGTGATGTTTATAGGTGATTTTGTATGTCCTTGTTTGTATATTATTTTTTCAATATATTATATATATATATATGTGATTAGACCAGTGGGTGATTACATTGCATACATTTATGTCATTATTTTGTTTAATTATAACATGTATATTGTATTTATCCACTTAGTGTATAATGATATGTAATGAATCGTGGTTTTTATTTTATAATTTTGATATCTGGTGTGGGTTACAGTCTCTCATACGTAATACCCTAAACCCCAATTGTATCTCATACATTCATGGAATACATGGAACCATGCCTGAGGTAACCTACTTGTCTGGTCCCGGTTACTATTCATAGTGATTCACATTTTATATTTAAAAATTGTATGAATATTAGTAAGATAAATTATAATTCAATTGAAAATTTATTCAAAAAAAATCATCTCAAACTCTTGTAAATACCACCATTAGCCTCTCTACATCCCCTCACTGTTTAAACATTATAAAAATAAACTTTTTAAAAAAATCGTTTCTCCTTGACCTCTTAGACATATTAGCGAGCTCTATTCTCGTCAAAATTTCATTATTTGAATTATTATGTTGATTAATAATGGAGTAATACCAAAGTGTAATGAAATAACTCCTTAAAACGATCTTTCATTTCCACACTTTTGTTTCTTATTCTATAATGTCATAAATGTTTCTTATTCCATACCTTCATAAATATAATAATAGTGTTTCATATTAAAAAATAGTTGATGTGATACATTTATAATATGAATGGAATTACCATATAATGTATATAATTGTTTCCTTTTATAACATATACATTCATTTTTTCTACAACCACCTATAATGATTTCATTTATAAAAAACTTTTATCGCCACCATGGTTTGTTATATTAAATAATTCAATGAATAAATATAAATGTAATAATGGTATTCTATATTTATTCAAAATATATAATAGGTTAATAATCCTCATATTAAATATATTAATATAATTAATTATTTTTGGTAGAACTATAAAATGATAAATAAAAAATAAAATAACAGTTATATTAACTTAACACTACTAACATTGGAACACCATTTGATATCTAAAAATTGTTTTTAGGAATAAAAACAAATACATATTATTAAACATATAGTTTTATGAATTTTTTCTATAAGATACATTAATGTAATTGATAAACCCATACAATTCCAGAACTCTAGAATAAACATCACCAGGATGACCCATATGAATATCGTTTTTTCATAAATTGAGTATGATAATAATAAAAATTAATTATAAAGGAAATAAACCTAAAGAAGGTTTTGGATTGAGAATTTAATAAATATAACATTAATATTCAATTGGATACACCCATATATTATGATAAGATAGGACAAATGGTATGTTGTCTTTTCTAATCACCCTCCATTCTTTGGATTATTTGATCATTATCTTTTTCTCTATATCTCAATATCATATAAAATTATTTTTTTCAATGTTCTTTATATATATTTAATCTATATATATGCCTATTTTATATTCCCTTTTTATGTGTATATTTGTTTTTTGTATTCATGTTCTCTTAACATTCACGTATTTAATGGAATCCTAATAAAAAATAACTTTTCTAATTTTTTAAAATTTCAAATTACCAAACATTGAATGGATTTTATCATATAGGATTTAAAATATTTAAATATATTTTTGGAAAATAATTTGATACATTTTATTTATTTTAGGATAACCATGATCCATTATATTCATTAAATGTTCAATACCAATTTCATAAATTATCATTTAATGAGTTTAATTTTACACATTCTTTATCACACCATTTAGATGATTCTCCATCACACGAACTCTATCCGAGTGGAATATACATAGACAATTTGAAATGTATAAAATTCATTATTCTATTTTTTTAATATTTTTGATATATAAATTTCTCCCTTTAGGACATAACTATTAAATTGATTTAGTTAGTAATTTAAACGAATCATTCTTGATCTTTAAAAATATATCGGTCCACCAAATTAGAAATTCATTCCATATAAACATGATAACATAAAATTCCATCATTACACAGGGCCATTGGGAGAATAAATAATGAATTATGGGATACAGGTCCATCATTCCATCAATAATGGTCTATGTGACTTCGTGCTGATGTAGTACAAAACCTATTGATATAATAAATATGTAATAGCAGTAATTTTTAATCAGTATGACATGGGGGTACATTAATAGAGTGTTTTGGACTCACCTATTGAAGGAAATAAATAGGGATGAGTCAATATCAAGACACATATGTGAACGCCATTATATAAAAAATCTAGAGGTGTGGGATTCATGAAAACGGGAAGGATCCATTCTATGGGGGTCCTGGAATTTGACATTACATATTGTAATTGAAGCATTCTACTAGTCCTTCCTTGAATGTAATATAAGTGGAATTAATTCATTAAAGAGTTCCCTCTAAACCCAATTACAATTGAGATTATCAATGATTTTGGAAATTGTTTCTTATCATGGTTTTCCTCATGTTTGTCAATTAGGTAGGATTCTCATTTAGGTATGAGGTGTTTGACTGTAGATATTATGACGTGATGAGTGGGCATTAGAATATATATCCACATGATTATTTTTAAATTATTTCATATAACAAAATATTATGTATGGGGAATGAGTTGTGGGATTGAACAGTATGTTATGATGTCTTGGGAGTGCGAATTGACTTATTTTATAGTGAATTGTTTTTTTGTAGTGTATTCCGATGTAATAAATCAGGATTATCTTATGATATTGAATTAGTATATATGTTTTTTCTAACTACAATGAATTCCAAAAAAAATTAATGTCAAAATATTTTCACACATTACCTTATGATATAATCTTATTCAATTATTTTTCCATCCCTATGATATATATAAAAATTAGGATTAATTGTAATTTTTTATTCATATCATATTGGAATTTCTATGACACCCTTCTAATTAAGTTATGATCTTAGGATACCTAATGATGTGATAAATGTGTGATAAAAGCATGCAGCATATTATACTGATCAAAATAAATGAAAATTTTCATTATTTTTAAAATATCATATTATGATTCTAATATCCCAATTACAATAAACATCAGAATTTATATAATTTTTCTATAGTATTTATAAAAAAAATAATTTTTCATTTAGGTGATGTTGTTTGTTATATGATCAATTTTAAAATCATATAATAATCGTATAAAATATCTATTGGATAAAAAATGATTGAAATTAATTAAAAATAATGATTTAACTAAACATTGACTTTTTAAATAATAGTTGAACAACATGATATCACTATTAAAATATTTACATTTCTATCATTCACTACCTATGCACCAGATATAAACATTCTATAACTTGGAGAATCATAGTATAACCCCCTCCCCCCAAATAGAATAACCACATAATTTTAAGGGAAACATATCTATGGTGATTTATAATACATTACACTATAATATAATACAAAATTGTGAACCAATGTAAACATTATCCTTCTAAGGGAACACCAAACTACTGTAGATAATAATTTACACTATAACCTCACATATCTTAGGAAACCATATATTATAATGAATACTATTATCCACATGAAAACAATTACATATGAAACACTAGGGGTGAACGAAGGAAATAATCTACCTATTTAAATTTTACCTGAATTTCTTTTAAAACTATACATATCCTCCACTACTAACCTCAAATATTACGCCTAACAACTCTAACACCAGAACACTCAAAATTATAGGACTATGGTAATCATATCCACTTTATTTGAAAACAATAAATTAATTATTTTCTTAAATAATGAAAATTCAACCCACGAATTTAATAAGGTAAACTCAACATCCAAAACCCACAGTGAATAACTTATAAACAAATCCATTAAAATCAAAATAGCTCAATGTAGAATACAAAATAATATAATTTCATTCATAATAGTATTGAACCATTACATAATATAAAAACCCATATTAAAAATAATATTGAATACTAAAAAAGAATCCTCTACACTCTCACACATGTATACTCTTTCATGCCTCCACTATTAAAAAAGAAATAGACCAAGGGAATAACAAGTCCATTCAATAAATTCCCTTGGTGGTCCTAAACATCAATATGTTTACCCCAATCACCATCATTTTACTCCTTCATATCAACGACATAAGAGTAATTATGAATATATGAACAAATATGTAACTTGGATAAGATATACTAGAAGACAAATCACTATCTAATACACCAACACATTTAAATATACTCAAAACATGATTGTTATTATGAATTATGAAAAAAAAAATACTCCCTTTATTGAACCATTTATCCCCATGAATAAGAAATATCTATAAAAAATCCTTATCACTAACCATGAACCCTAAAGTTCACCCCCATAAATCATCATAATACATCTTTTAATATTGATCAGACTTCATCCACTTACAAAGAACATAAAACTTATCTGACATTATCTACAAAATTTAGGTAAAATAAGTGCTAAATATCAAGTCATTTTAATTTATAATTGATAACTTCAATGTTGTCTATTTAATAGAAAAAATGTGTTATTTATAATGGATTATATATAGTGGTTTTTATGTAAAAATTCATTCATGGGTAAACGGTTCACCAAAAAAACCTTTAAAATCCTAAACATATGAAAAACATAACCTACATCAACTGAATGTTTTACTCCATCATAGTATATATATAGGGATAAAAATAAATACTAGGGAATGGATGAAAAAAAATCGTAATGTCTCCTATACACTAAGGAGGTAATATTACGATATTGATAACATGTGAATAAACTTGGGTTTTCATTAATCCACATGACCTCCCCTGTATTATTTCTGTGATGGAATCCACCACCCACAACTCTGAGATCTAAACTACATGAAATCATGTTTTCATTGAATCCAAATTCACATTTGTATAATCCCATCATTATAATGAATGATGTAATTTTGTACTTAAATCCATTTAAATATCCAATTATTTCCATTAAGGAACCTCTAATATTTTTAGAATAACAGTAGGAATAATATTATTAGAATTATCTTTTTAATAATAATACACCAATAAAAGATATTAATCACTCACCTCTATAACAATTTTTTATAAGTAATTCTTAATATCATAATAGATCATCGATATATATTATTAGTAATAATAATGCAGAGTTATGGAACTAAAAAATAACCACCACCCACACTTGAAATTGTATAAATAGTTTTTCATAAAACAACACCTAATGTCAGTCACCTTCGGTATATCACTCATTATTATCAATAAAAACAAAATATTTCTAAACCTTCATATAAATATCTTTTTAATGAGGATCATCCACAAGATATATCAATTCTATTTGTGTTATCATCTAATGTATGCATCTATAATCACTAAAATATTCTATATCTTGACTTAATATCATTAGATCCACTATCAACATCTATTCCATTACAAACTATAGAGAAACATGAAAATATGACTCTGTTCTAAGAACATCAATTACAAAAATTTATTTTCCAGCTGGGAATGAGATCGCAATGTCATTGTACACTATGAAATCCATCTAAAACTACTAATATAGATTCAAATCAATCAAATAAAAAAATACTGCATGTCTTTTTAGATTAGTATAGAATATACTCCACTCTAAATAATGTAATTTATCTGTAGATTTATTAAAACAAAAATGGTTTCCAAATCATGATATTGGGTAGTGTATTCATTCTCATTGAGATATAACTTCCTCAAACAGTATTTTATAATATACCATTTCTATATAAAAACACAACCTAAAATGAGATGATAATAATTACAAAAATCTTGGAACATGACTCCCTAGTCATATAGACAAATAATATGAGATCTAGTAATTTTATTATTTATTTTTTAAAATTATATAAAATATTGGATATTAAATATAAATTTAAAGTACATGCTGGTTCATTTTTTCAATTGATATGCATCCCACGATCTCATGGGCATGTACATTCAATAATAGCATATGAGACCAAAAAACTAAAAACAACTAAAATACCCATAGAGAATACCAAAGAAACATCTCCTCTTTATATGAATAATATATCGATTCACCCTATATAGATATATTAAATTTATAGAAATGTACCTCCTATGTATCAAACATTAACTTGGATAAGTTTCTATATAACTAGTTTGGCAGAAAGGCTTATTCAAGAACAAAAAATTCAAAAAAATATCCTCTTGTATCCATGAATATTTGAGTATTAAATTTATGAATAGAACTAAAAACTAATATAATAACTCCTGAAGCATTATGTTACTCGTTACAATGAAAAATATTGGTGTTTATAACACATAGAGGAATTCAAACAAACAGAATTATTCTTTAACAAAACCAAAAGATAGTCTTTGAGATATATTCCCTTTTCATCCTCATATTGTTATTTCATATCCAAAGATAATTCATTGTGAACTATTTATCTCCCATAAAATTTTTCAATAAGTTTTCAATCTATGATAATAGATAAAAGTTATTCATAATCTATTGATTCTACTTATTAAAATATATACACAACTACTTGTTACTGTATTGCATCATGGAGAATAACACTACAGAATGCCATGTCGAAAAACTACAGAAAATTAAACACTTTTTTAAATTTATCATTTATATATATGAATCTTAAAAATAATAAAATGTTTAATATGATAAGAAGACGTCATGAATAGATAAACATTTGTTTATAACCTTATCTCGAATTCAATGTCGTTACAAGGGGGTAGTGCTACAATATATTCTATCAAAATATTATGTTCCTACATCACACCACTAAAAAACATAATTATCTATAATTAGCATAATATTACCATCAAATATATTATAATATGGGAAGTGCACTATATGATATATATATCCCTCTAATGATCTTACTTTCCAATGAAAACCACATTTTAATATTCTAAATTTGTGAACAAAAATATATTTTATAATAAATCTTTAATAGTATCCACATAATAAAAATAAACATAATTATATTTACATTTCATATTTTATCCATAAGAAGAGAAAATATCACAAGTACGTTAGCTACCCTAATATTAGCTCATAACGATGAAACTCATCAAGAATTAATGTAAACATTCAATTTTTGTGTTCACTAACATGTGAACTGAAATCATTCAATGTTATGTCTCAACTATCCGATAAATATATTTAAAAAAGGGAGTGGGATGCTCACAACTCCAACAGTGCATAAGGTAAGAATAAAATTAATAAAAATTTTCCTCGGATGATCTCATTCCCACCCTAAACAAGTGAATCGGTGGAAATAACTAATCATAACCGAAAAATATACCGTATTAGTCCTTATAACGACCCCCACCATGATCATATCCATTCATATATTCTGGAGTAAGAAGAACATAATGGGGATTCTTATTAAAAACTCAATCACATCAGTTATGTTTGATGTCTTAAAGGAAATATTGTTTTTTATTGTCTTGAACACAACTATTGTATGATGTTTAGGAGAAATTAACCACCTTCCCCATTCATATGACTTATAAAAATTAATCTACATCCATAAATCGTCACAACATATATAATAATATTTAATTTAGCCATTGCTCCAAGTAGTAGTTTATGAACATCCAACTCTAATGAAGAGTGAATGAGAGTGCTGGGATATAATCCATGTCGTTATAAATTTTGATTTTTTGATTAATAATGAACATACTTCTGTATGTTTTTTCCATCATATGTTTTGATGACTCCCCAATCAAGATTAATCAATCAATGTAAGGATATCTTCTGTTTCCTATACCATCAATATCACTTCAATGTAAATAGGTGAAGAATATTGGGATATTAGTTCTACCTCACAAGGCACAACACCACTTCAAAATTTCATACCCTATTCACATTATTAGGGTTTATTTAATGGTTTTATTTAAGATTATAGATAAAATGGAGTTATATCTCGCATGAACATATGTTCTCTAATCGAAGAGAGATAAATCCCTTCCATGTAGTCACCTGCAATGTTAATGTGATAAATATACCATTAAAAAACATCAGAAATGGCTATAATGGAACCTTTAATTCCTTGTTATCTCCTGAAAAAATAGATACCCCGTTGATTAGTATCAGCATTAAAAGATAACATAAAAACCAATTATTTTTCCATTCCTGGATCAGAATAAAATAATAGTTTTTCATAACTAATCTCATCTTTATATAATAATTCAAGACTAGTCCATAACATTTATAGAAGTTCTATATTTGAAACACACCAAAAATTTTCACCATAAGATTATCCACTTCAAAGATAATCCAGTCATTGTTAGATACAAAATCCTATTTCTCCAATATAATTAGAAGTATATGAGGATGCCTTCTAATAACTATATCTACAAAACAATAACTCTTAAATAATAACAATATTACACAGTCATCATCATTTCATAGATTTTTTCCCATGAATCACCCATGATCAATTAGAGGTGAAAAACATGTGAGACATATACCATAACAAGGTCATTAAAATTTTATTTGAACCATATTACCTTGTATTATTATTATTAATAAGTCCATTGTATCATGTTAATATGGGATAAAAGAATGTTTCATAGTTTTTCACCCAATCCTATGTCACATGAAACGTTTGATTGATATTATATATCTTCATAATTCAATATATCATTACTTCTTCCTTTAAATGATCAACATTTTAACTTTCATCCTTGGATATAAATCATCTATATAATTTATTTCATTTTAAACCCCTTTTTGGATGATGATGATGATGCTTTTGGCCCACAAATAGTTTATAAGTTTGTAACTAGTATTGAGTGTATTAAATCATATATATAATATTTATTAGACTTATAAGACCAATAGAAAATTTACATATACAACAATAATTAAATCTATCACATAAATATAATATATCTCATAATCACATAATTCATGTTATTTTCACACAAAACCAAAGCTCTCTATATTAAAATAAATAATATGATTAACATATTTTTATGAAACATCATGTACCCCATCCAACTTAATGTCATTAACTTTTAACGCACTGCATAATAACCAAATTCATCACATTAATCTATAAAAAAGAATATATAACTATATATGGGTAAGAATATTATTATACTCAGTAGGTTCCTTGCCAAAAACTCATTAAAAATATAATATAATTATGCTAAATCCTTAGTGAGTAAATAATGATAATGAATTTTTACCTAAATCCTGTAAAATAACACCCAAAACCACTAATATTTAATTAAAATTCCAAAAACATAATAGTAACATAGTAATAATTAAAATAATATATCAAAATTGTATCCCATAACCACTTACATAATAAAGTTGTCACACTCACACCCCTATGGCATAAATCCGTGTTCTCCCATCCGATCATTACCATTGTAACTCAAAACACCTAAAATTTCCACATCACTACCACATTACATAATTTTATAACCATACATACAAGTACCAAAACCACATTAATTGATGATTACCCACTTATAAATAACATCAACCCCATAAAAACATCCTTCTATGCGTGCCTCCCCCATTAAACCACATCACAACCTCATCAATTTCTCATTGAAACATTCCAAATACTAATTTTTCACAACTTATACCAAATAAATTTAGACAACTAGTGAAGGGAGAATACTTGTCCATCGATGTCACCTCTATCATATAATTTCATGAAAATGCATAGATGTTAAGGTCTCATATGGTATTATATAAGGTCACCCAAATAAGATGTTATGGGTATACAAAATATAAAATAATGCTAATATATATATCATTAAATACAATGATATGGGTAAAATATCATATAAAAAATTATTATAATTACCATAAATATATCTTTTCATCACCACCCCAAAACAATAAGAGAAGCCTCCACTCACCACTCATACCACATAGATTCTAATTTTATAATTCAATTTCATATATTAAATTAATATATACCATCAATAAGGGATTTATTTTTACACAAATCAGTTATAGAAATTTAAATTTAACCAAAAAATTTTGGTTTGTTATATTCCCTATTAAAACATATTAGTTACAAATAAATTAAATTAATAATTCTTTGAACTTTGTTAAAAAATTGTCTTTTATTCCCACCTTTATTTTTATTTTATCATTTTTATGTATCATCCATATTCTTTTTCATATATAGCACATAAGTACTTGAACCTTACTATATAAATCCATCAATATTTGAATTTCCCATTACCACGGTAGATTATAACAACAACCAGAACCAACCATTACCTTTATTATACAATAAAATACCAAAACACAAAAATAAAAAAAATAAATGTATGAAATTATAAAATTATGGACCATTAATTCATTAATAATATATATTTAATAAATTATTCACAAATTATAAAATATTTTAACTCAAAATTTTATCCTCTTTTATTTAATAATATTTCCAATTTATTCCCTATAAATGATATAACATGTTACTATTAATTATAGTAGCATAGTTGTATAATACTTGAATAGGAAGAAAAAAACAATAATTTAATTTTGGAACTAATATAGAAAATATGCATGGAAACATATTTTATTAATTTATCATGTATAATTTATTACCATATATGTATAATTTTATCTAATTATCCAAATAGAAACAAAACATGATAATTCCATAATTATAATCATAATAAAGGTATACAATTTACTCTTATATCACAAATATGGAATAAAAATGTTAATATAAATAATAAAGAATAAATTAATGAGTAATCACAAACTATATCACATGGATTCTTAAAATCTAAATAAAACATCACAAAATAATAATCATATACAAATATGACACCAAAAATGGGCCTTTTTTCATTCAACGATTATAATAAGTGAAAAAATGGGATTAAATGATCGAAATATTAATATAATACCACCAAGGATAACATGATCCCGATCACAAAAATACATTGATCATGATCTATGAAAGGATATATTGAGATAACTAAAGACAATCCACATGATGTGTGTGGTATAATGTTTGTTAAGTTAAATTATAGGAATATTAGAGATCAATATTATTAATATAAAATAATTGAAGGAAAATATATTATCATGATGAACCAAGTCTTGCTTTAGTGGTGTCCAGATCCTCGTATCATGGAACAATATACCCATTGCATTGAGGGTTAGGGTATAAAAAATGTTTGAAATAAATATAATCAAGGGTAATTACATAATAATGGTGGGAACACAATATAATTATTTAAAAATTTAAATTCACTACATGTACCATAGATTCCCATTAGCCTATCAATACATCACCAAAACATAGACATAGAGAATTTTGTGTTTTCAAGATAAAACCATCCCTAAATAGAGTTAAAGTAACATTTCTTGACTACTACTAGTTCATAGAAATATAAAACACTGTGATACAATACAAGACACCTTGGTGTATTGACTAAACCCTAATATTTATGTAGGAAAAAATATCATTGTTCGATATAAAAATAGTAACACGTCATCCCCTACCACAAACAAACTATAAATGTAAAAAACATAAGAACTCAATAACTATTATCTTCCAACAATCCTATCATGATGTAATTTATTTGGCCATGACATGATTCATCCCTCTTATGAAATTTCTCAAAAAACACAAATACTTATATATTAATCCAATCCAAATTTTTTTCATCAACTTCAATCCCAAAATGTAGTCGATGAAGAAAAATCATAGAAACTGTAGGATCATAAAATATTAAAATATATAAAATATATCAACATATAAACAAAATTTTATGATACAAAAAATATTAAAAAAATTTATTACCTAAATAATCATATCTTTTATGAAACTACATCACCCTTTATCTATTTTAAAATAACTCTAAGAATATAACTCCTCATTTATATATATATTCTAAATCAATACATAAATTAATTACACATTTATATCCATAATAGTACATTATTTATCATACCACATCTCTTAGAGAAAATATCACCCATGAAATCTTACAATATATTTGTGTGTCATCTATAATTTATAATATTTAAAATTTAATTGAATAACTATATTCCTTGTCCCTTAAATTGACCATTGTGTCACTTTTTTCATAGCGATATATTTTTTAAAATAATTATCAATAAATTTGATATTGGTTAATTGTTATTACCCACTAATATTTTAAAATTAGTTAGCTTTATGTTTTGTAAAATTGAAAATAAAAATACTAAACTTTAAGTCTAGAATCATCCAAAAAACAAAATTTTGGGGGAAATATTTTGATAACAATACCTAGTAGGAATATCCCACCCCCCCATGATGAATTGTTTTAAAAAAATTTATGATCTAGGTAACATGGAATTTTATTATAAAATATATGTTTCATTGAATATGATTATACTTATATAAATATTTTATATTAAAAAAATTTATTATATGATGCAAAATAAAATAAAAAAATTATTGATTTGTATTCAATCATGGAGACTGTTTTTTCATTTTTTTTTTCTCTAGTAAAATAAAAGTGAAATTTAATAAATAATCAAGATTAATGATTAGTGATCAGATTAGGGAAAAACTTTCCAACCCAATTTTTATTTATAAATAATATCATGGGTTTTCATTGTGATTATATAATAATATTAATAATTTATAAATAAAATATAAATTCAATATAACTAAATAGTAACTTTAAAAGTGAAATTAATATGTAATTTTTTTGTGTAGAATGTAATATAATATACTTCTATTATTTCAGGAATTATGATGATGATATTTCTGAATGTCTATAACATTGTGGATTACTAAATTTCTTTTTCATAAAAAAATCATACATGAGAATGGAATGATGTGGTGAATAAAAATAATATATGTTTAATAGTTATATCCATTAGGTAGATATTTAGAATTTGTTAGGTAGTTGAAATTTGTATATAGTATATGAGATTTATCTGATGAATTATTTATGTTCGTAGTTATGACTGAAAAATACTTTAACTATATGGGGTGTATATATTTATATATTGAGTATTTCAATAGGCTGATATGGTTGTGTAGTTCATTATACATGGACCATTGTGATTAATATGTGGCCACCGAGTATCATCGACTCTTGTATCTCTCACCACTAGGTTTTCACATGTGACAAAACACGGGAGTTGATGACTATCATCATTTTAAATTTTATATATCATATTACTATTGACCATTATATATTGTATTCTACCCCTTTAATGATCCTTTTATATGCCCAAATATGCTCCCATTGAGTCATGTTCCCCAATTTTTGATCCTTTAGTGTTTGTGTCGAGGTGAATTTCAAAGAAATGTTGAATTGAGGTTCATTGTTTTTACATATAACATATTTTATCTTTGATTCTATGATTATTTGGGTAACCATAAAAACAAAATTTGAGATATTGTTTCTCTATATACACTTTTATATATGGATTGTTTTATATGATTATTCTTCCTGTTTTTTTGGGATTAGAGGGATCTTGGGTATATCTGATGGAGGGAGACAATGATAACATGATCATAGATGGAATTCCATGTAACATCCTAACCCAACAAGCCTAGAGATGGAGAATTACATTACTATATTAGAATGGTTACGAGGAATAAAATCCAAAAGGACTAAACATTTTATCATTTTTTGAAAACTAGATTCCAAACATGATAACCATTTTAGATTGGGAAAGAAAATTAAAACATAATACATTACTAAGAAAAATAAGATACATACATAAAAATCATTCCAAAACATTATCATCATATCATGGGGAAATGGAACAAAATAAGGTTGATATCAAAAGCTCAGTATGGGTATGAATACAAAAAAGTAATCATGTATCAATAATAATAACAAACATTAAAGGATAAATAAGTGAATATACAATACATTAATATAACTAGCTAAAAAATAATAAATATTTTAAAGAAACATATTGAAAACATTTTCCATTTAATAAATAAACTATGAATGAAATTAATCCATTGATTTATTTTCATGATAATTATCCTCTTGATAAGAATAACTGAAATGTTGAAAATGCTTAATTGTTGGATGCCATGTATGTGGAACAAGAACAACTACCATAAGTACATTACATTAGATGGTCTCAGTATCCGGGTAGAATCCAACATACTCTTCTTGGATACCAAATTAATGTGTTCATTAGAAACTAATTTTTTCTAATGAAACTACCGATTCTTCGTAGGGCTTACATTAAATCATCCCCAACTATTGTCTTACATAACAAAAGCATTCCCCATATATTGAATAATATATTTAATTAATAAAAATTTATTCTATCATCATATATCCATATTGAATATATATAATTTATTTATCAATAATTTTTTAGTGGATGATAAGTAAAAACAAGTGTTACTATCATTGATGAATGGAAATACAATTGTAAAATCAATAAAACATGTTTTAGGAAAATAATCATTAAACATTACAATTTTTCACATACCACATTAAAACATTTTAATAGTAATACCCATGAATAAATAAAATTAATTGGAACTTATAATATTACTAGGATAAGGATATTCATGACATAACATGAAAAAAATTATTATATACACCATATAAATGATACTAGTTTCGTAACATTACAATATGTCACAAAGAAATAAAATTGATGAGAAATCCCTTACCATGAGTCCAACTTATCGCGTGTGTCATTAAAATCATTAATTATAAAAAATGAAAAATATTTACATGATTCATAACCATAATCAATTTTATTACCACATTTTCCTAAATTTATACAATTTTTTATATGAATTCATAAACAATTGGGTTTATGTATGGTGTTTTGACAAAAGTTGGTTTATGGGTCAAAAATGATATTGGAAGGTCAACTACGGTAAAAGGGGTAATTATATAAACATATACAAAATATTAATAATTAAATATATATCATATTTATACATCACATATACTTTTAAAACCAATTTTGAATGAGGACTATGAAAAATGAATAAATGTTACAATCATGGAGACATATGGTCTCACGTACGCATTAGTACATTCCCATTTTTCAATGATCATTAAAGAAATACGATTAATGAAAATATATATTTATAGAATTATCATTCTATCCAAAATACCATTTTATTTTACAATATATACTTATATATATATTTCTTGTTATTTAAACAGAATCACGTCACTTTAATGAGGTGGTAGCCCACTTGTCCATGAATGATGATATCAAATTTTTAGTGTGAGAATAGGTAAAAAATAAAATTTTATATTCTATATATATATATATATTTAATTAATTATTAAATTTCTTATAGATTTCATTTGTGTCACATATGTTTAATTAATAATATCATTAATATATTCCATGTAATGTGTGAACATATCACTTTTCTTTTAGGAGGAGGTTGTACACATGTTCACAGACAAAGTAATTTTATTTGATCCAAATGGAAAATTTAAAGGTATATGAAATATAAAAATGATAGAATCATAAAGAAATAATAAATTTCAATATCTCATATTGAAATAATGTTTTGACTATTATTATAGACCATTAAACATGCTAAAGGAAAAAATGAATGTTATCATTGAAAAAGTTTGTTTTTCACTATAAATTGAGGGAAAGTTAATTACCAATTTAGTATTATTGTGTGTATGTGAATGTATGACCCTTATAAAAAATGTTTAGTCTACTTAGATTAGATAACTTATTTTAATTGTAACTCCTATTTGTTCGCACAAATGGAAAACCTTGTTCTTCATTCTATGAATGGTGAGGCATCTATGATTAGGGAATGGATACTCGAATACTATCTATTCAGAGGATACATGATATGATGTGTCTTGATAGGTGTGAGTAATGGGTAGAGTGAATTTATCTTTATAATGGAGGGGGTGTGGAAATATTGTAAATTCCAAAAGTTATACATTGTTGGGTGTTCTATCATACCTCATGTGCGTCAAAAATGGACAACATATAGATTAAATAGAAGTTATGGTTCAGAGAAACCTCTTAAACACAAAAAAGGTTATTTTTTTAGACCCGTTGAATACTAAAGTATGAATTATTAAAAAAATTAGACCCGTTGAATACTAATTATTATATAAAATTTTAATAATATAAATTACTTTTTTTATTAAATTATTTTTAAAACATGTGCATGTAATGCGCAAAAAACACTTTTTTAATCTGGACCATGGAAACATTTTTTTAATATATATGGGTAACAATGACAATTAGTAAAGATAATTTGGTCAATTAATAGACTATATTTGACATTTATTATCAAAAACAAATATTTAGTCTTTTTATAGGATTTTTTTAATTTGAAATCATTTAATAAAGTTTCATTTATTATAAAATAACATTACTTCCAATTTTGACATTTTTTATTATGTTTTAATTTAAAAATATTAACAAATTATTTTAGTTAAAATATATTTAGTTAAAATATATATAACATGATATATGTATATATTAAAATAAGGTAAAAAAATTATTTAGTATATTTAATAAAAATTTTAATTTTGTAGGATCATTTATTTTATTTATTTATTAACGTAATAATCAATGAGTAAGTGTTTGTTATTTTTTTAACATTAATAATTAATCACAAAAAAATAATGATAAATTTTAGAGTCAAGAAATACATTTACATTTAATAATAATGGTCATAAATGAAAATATTTAGCTTTACCCATACACCAATGCTTAAAAATTATTAATGGTTGTGAAGGTTACTTTTGGAATTTTCCATTAAATAACTTCCTAATTGCGTTAATTTAATGACCATGTGTCCCAATGAATAATAAAATGAGAAAACCAAGGGTATATTTTATAAATATTATGAAACAATAACTTTTTGACTTGTTTATATGTCATTTCAACCCAAAGATTATGGTCGAGTCCCTTATTATTCTTAATTTTACCTTAATCGCTGTAAGTAATTTTAATTATATTCACTAATATTTTTTAATAAAATTTATTTTATATTATTATAAATTAGAAATTATTCTCATACAAAATATGGAATCGAATTTTAAAAATTAAAATATTACATTGGAATAAATAATTTTAAAATTAATCAAATAGATGGGATGAAAATGTGAGGATTTAATGTAAAAATGTTCAAAAGATTACAATGTATTTATATCTAATTTCAGGGTAAAATTTATTCCAATGACCAAAATTGAACCAAATTATATTAAATTTATCTAATTATAATTTTAATCCAAATAAAAAAAAATTAAATATTCAAATACATTAGACGAAAAATAATGTTTGAATTGAAATTCTACATATATCACTATTAATCAAAAATTAATATTTCGTAGAATAATAATGAAATTTTTTCATAACATGATTTTAATGTTCTTATTTATAAAATTAATTTTATCATTACATATAAAATATATAAAAGTTCAAAAAAGTGATTTAAAATAGGTTTTCCAATAAATGTAAGTAAAAAATTGTTTTGCATGTAACAAACACCAACTATGTGTTGTATATAGAATATTATAAACATTTGGGATAATAATGATATTGACAAAATAATATTTATTATAAATGTAAAATATTGTAAATAATTTGGGTGATACATTCTCCCCCCCATAATTAAATTATGTCCTTACAATTTAAACTTGATCTTGATAATATAAGGTTTTATATTTGAAAATATAATTATTAGAAAAAACAACACCATAAATAGGCTTAATAACACATTTTCTAAACATTTGGGAGATTAAAATGTGAAGATATCCCGAAAAAATGATTTTTTAATAGGATTACAATAATGAGAACATGGAGATGGAATAAAACAATCTAAAAATAATGTTATGGTAGATAGTGATAGAGAACATGTTTAGATAAATGTCAAGGACCAAAAATCAAGAACATAGAGTTGTGAAAGAGGTAATTCATATCCTAAAAATGATGATAATAGGGCATAATTTTTTTCAAGATAAATTTCATAGAGTTGATATATTTAATCAATATTTCAGAATATAATTAAATATATGTTTTAGTAAACACAATCATTTTCATTGATTGTTCATTGATATAATTTTACATCATCTCTCAATAATAGATTCTTAATATAGTGAAGTAATATATTAATCACTAATCAAATTCCAAATATAATAAACAATTAATTAAATAGATAAATTATCCAAAATATTTTGATCTAACACATTAGAATTTATTTTTCTAAAATTTTTATAATAGACATATCATAATCCATTAATCACGTTGAAGCAGCTCTAAATTATTACATAAAAAAAATGTGAATACCTTTACCATATAATATTTAGAAATATATTAATAACATTAAATATGAGGAACTATTATGTTAAACATGAATTATTCATTATTTCATAAGTTAAATTTTTTTTATACTCATTAAATTAATAACTATTGTAAACTCAATCATTGATGGCATAACCAACTTTTTCAAAAAACTATTAATTAGTTCCAAAGTAGTCAGTACTATCAAATTTACATTATCAAAATCAGTCACATCATTATTACATAATCATTATCTGAGTTTCTGGAACATATTAAGGATATTCTAACCGTTAACCTTGTGTTTCCAAAATAAATTAATTTGAGACCAATTCACTTTTGTTATTATCAATCAACATACAATGTCAAATCGTTGACAACAGATTATTAAAACACAATCCTCATATAATCAATAATTCATATAACTAGTGCATAATTGATAAAATAATCAAATGAAATAATTCATGATTTCAGAAATAATAATATTAATCATTACTCTAAATATATGGTAGTATCAAAATCTTTACCATTATCTATTAGCCTCTTTCAGGATATATTTTTTTGACACATTATACACTGATTTTCATAGTGATCTATTTATTTACAGTTTAAAAATGTACATTAGAATTCATTTTATTATACATTCAACCTCAACAAATTTGAAATTTCTCTCTAAACTTATACAGAACTCTTAATTATTTTATATATGGACTAGGGTGATTATTTCTTGAATTATATCATGTGTTAAAATAATTCTTCCCAATATTCCATTTATCAATCCTTTTACCAGTTTTCCTCTTAATCTTGTGCTTCCTTCCAAAACCATAATTCAAGTTGAATTTTTTGATATCTCATTATCACGTGGTATAATGTCTTTATATGATGAGAATTTTGAGGAGAATAGTTCCCTTATAAACACTGGCTTATGACCATAAAAAAATTATCATTCATAAACTTTAGAACATGTGCATTGGTTTAGTTGAAATTCATTCTTATAGGAAAAATTTTAATTTAAAACATATATTATATTATATATTACCATTTAAAATTAAAAAACTAGTGAAATATATAAAATAAATTAAATAAATTATATGTTTATATTCTCATAATAATAAAAATTGTTTCATTATTATGTGCTTTTATAAATATACTTAAATTATACTAAAGGGTTGTGTTCCCTTATCTTTGTTTTCAAAATAATTTTTTCCAAAGTTTTTACTAATTTTCTACTGATACTGACTCTAACACCCCAACCCTAGAAGCCTTAATCTATTTCATTCTGTTAGTATATAAGCATGACTAAAAGGAATCAAATCATAGAGGGCTGAATAGGTTAACCATTTTGTAGAACCTGATTATATATATGATACCCAATTTATATAAGAAAACAATATAAACTATAATAAATAATAATGAAAAATTAATTGTAACATTGAAATGTATTTTTATAATTCATCTTCAAATCCTAGGAAAGGAAAAAAGGGTGAACTCAAGTGGTTATTATTGTTATGAATATAATGGAAATAACCTTGATTTAGTAAAAATATACAATATGGGAATGTAATAACAAAATAACCTTCCCATTAAAACAATTAGATAAGAAATAATAAATATTAGAAGGTAATGTAATGAAAAAAAAATCCCAATAAAATAAAAAAATGTGTTTTAAATTCATCCATATATTTTGTCATGGTGAAAATACTATAGATAAAAATAAATGAGGTGGAGACAATTCATAATTGCTGAATGTCATGTATATGGAACATTGTTCACGAAAATCATAAAATTTCACAAGATAGATTATTTTTATGGGAAGAAAACAATCTATTATAATAGGATAAAAAAAGATGGTATCATCTCCATCTAATTTCTTCTATGAGACTACTTTTTCATTTAGGGGATAACTTAATATGGTCCCAAACTATGTCTTTCATGTCTAAAGCATTCCTCGTATAACGAATAATCAATTTATTTAAATAAAATTTCATATTATGATAAAATATCCATATTTAATACTTAATATAGATTAAGAATAATTTATTATTGTAGTATAAGTAACAAATGTTTTTTTTTGACATTGATTATTGGATATACCATTTGAATGATCAAAACATATTTTTGAGTAAAGGAATATTTAATCATTACAAAGTGTCCAACATCACTTTGAATCATTTGAATTATAATCCACATAATGTAATAACAATAAATGAAACTTATAATATCATAATATTAAGGATATTTGTGATATAACATGTTATAGTCATGTATATGCAACATATAAATGATACTAGGTGCAGAAAATTACAATATTTCTCAATGAAATAAAATTGAGACAATAACCCTTACCTTGAGTCTAACATGTCACGTGTGTCTTTATCTTCCTAAATAATAAATATATGTTAATAATTTACTTTATTCAGTACTATTTACCTTTTTACTATCAGTTATACTTTTCATATTACATATTTGTGTAAAATTGAAAAAATAATTATGTTTATGTTCATTGTTTTGAAAAAAATTCGGTTCATGGGTCAAAAATGACTTTGGTCGATATAATATGGTCAAATGTGTCATTATATAAAATAAAAAAAATAACATGATTATTATATTTTATCATTAATCATAGTTTTGATAGAAATTATGAAATATTGTTTTAAAAATGAACCAACATTATAATTATAGATACAATAGATATTACGTATTTTTATGTAAGGTTCCAACTATTAAATGATATTTATGGAATGAAAGTAAGTAAAATTATATAACTCTAGAATTATTATTATATCATTAAAAACATGTTATGTAACTATATATATAAATATATAATTTATTTTATATAAAATGAACCACATCGTGTCATGGAGGACGTAGTCAACATGTCCCCAAAAAACATTATCACTTTTTTATGTATGAAAATGTTAATAAATAAAATGGTATATAATATTTAAATAAAATTAATTTTTTCTTATATAAAAAATATATATTATTTATGTAACATATGTTTAATTAAAATATTAATTAATACAATCAATTTAATCTTGTAACGCATCACATCACATGGAGGGGGCAGTGGTCAACATGGACAAAAAAAGTAATTATATTTAAATGAAATGGAATACTAAATTTTGGGAGTTATATATAAATTTCATAATCATAAAACACAATAAATTTAATATATATAACATATAATAATTTTTCCATAAAAAATTATATCCATGAAAGGTGGTGAAGGAAAAATGAACGACATCGTTTCTCAAGGTGGTAATTCACCAAACATTAATGGCATGTTCGTTACCCAGTTTTTTGGATGTGTGTGTATCTTTAGGTCAGACCTTAACATAAAAAAATAAGTATATTTTTGATAATAATTTTATTATATAAGAATGGAACAATAATAACTGAATTAGTCGAGATAGAAATAAAAAATAATTGTGCGTTTGAAGAATGATTTCTCTTTTTCAAGTAACTCCTTTTGGTTTTCCAAAAATAGATTACTCGGATCACATTCAATCCAATGTGGGGCTTCTATGATGAGGTAAGGGATTTTTTGAGACTATTATGGAATATTTTAAAAGATCCAATTTTGTTTCACAAGTTTGTGAAAGGATAATAGTAAATATGTTTTTATAATGAAAGGGGAGTTGAATTCTAGTAAATACAAAAAAGAATGAACTATTGGGGTGTCTCATAGACCTCATGTGGTTCCAAAATAAAAAAATTATGGATTTAATGGTATTAATGTTAATTAAAAACATCCACAATGCCAAAATTGGTTTATTTTATTTTTTGTTCTTTAACCACAATGTTTCCATAATCATTTTATTTTTTTGTTAAAGTAGTTAGTTTTCAAATCTATGTATTTTAAAATTTAACACTAAATTATTGTAAAGTTGTTATAAAATATATACCCATTGAATTATAAATATGGAATTAAATTTAAAAAATAAAAAACCCAATTTTTTTAAAAATTATTATTAAATCAAGCGCATTTATTGCGTAAAGACACTACATCAACATAGACCATGATAATAATGTTTTTACTATCAAGGGGTTAATATAATAATTATAAAAGATCAATAATTACATTAATAGCTCATATTTTATTTCCATAAACACTTAAAAATCAGTGTTATTACAAAAGGTTTTTATTATTATTAAATCATATGATAAAATATCATTTATTATAAAATAACATTAATGTCAATTTTTACATTATTTATTTAAATTTATTTAAAAATTATCCACAAAATTTTGGAATTAAAATATATTAAGTTCAAAATTTTGTAACATGATATATGTATCTAAAAAAAAGATTCTCATAAAAAAAATTTAATTTATATGGATTTTAATGTTTTTAGCATATTTTATTTTACTTAATTATAATCTAAATAATCCATGTGTTATCATTTGTTAATCATTTAATATAATTAATTAATAACAAAAGAATGTTAAATTACAATGATAAAAAATAACTTACTTTTAAATTTAATATATATATAATAAAAACAATGTAGCTTCTCCAATACTATAAATTGTTTTAAATGTTAATGTTATAGAAAGTTCTATTTTTTCCTTGTTTTCATTACATAACATATCATATAGGTCAATTTTATGAACATGTGTCACAGAAACTCATAAAAATCAAACAAAGAGGTGATATGGCCAAACTATTATCATCCAATGGATTTTGGATAAGTATATATGTCATTTTGGTTGTAATGTTTTGGTTCAGTCCCTTGTTAATCGTAATTTTACTTAAATTTCTATAATTATTTTTAATTATGTTCACTAATATTTTTGGTCAAAAAATATTTTCAACATATTATAAATTATAAATTATTGGAATTAAAACTATGGAATCCATTTTTCTATATTATGTCCATATATGTTTCTGAAATTAATTTTAAATTAATCTTTTCGAAGGATTAAGAAAACTAGGATTTAAAGTAAAAATTTTAAAAATATTACAAATTTTTATATCGAATTTCCATGTAAAATTGCCTCCAATTACCTATATTGGATGAAATGATATAAAATTGATCTAATTATATAATAAAAAAATAAAAACATATTTTACTATGTATATAAATTTGATGAAAATAATTTTTGAATTACAGTTCAATATTTTTAGCTATTCCTAAAAAATGCAATTTCTCATGAAAAGACCAAAATTTACTATAAATTAATTTTGATGTTACAATTTAGAAGAATTAGTTTCAATTTGTAATATAAAATTTATAAAATATAAAAAAATTTATTTAAAATATCTTCATCATTACAAGGTGGTAAAAGATTATTTTCTAGGTAACATACAATAACCATGTGTAGTGTGTTGCGTAAGCTTAACATTGTGTATAAAATGTGCTAAAAATATTAAATTTATTCTTAAAAGAAAATATTGTACTACATGGGTGTGTTGCATTCATCACTTATGTTCCCTAACATCTCATTCTTTTACCATTTCTTATATATTCATGTTCATGTTCCTTGTGTAGTTGTATGGTTCTGGAATTCTAATCTACTTTTTTGGTATTGATGCTTTACATCTATAAATGGGATATTTATTTAAAGAAACACTATTTTGAGTTATCTAAAACCATTCATAGAGTGTTCTATGATGATGGATTATTGGATCACTATAAAAATGGATGTTTTATTTTTGGTTAATTATTGTCATTTTTTAGAACTATTTCATAATGCTTATAAATTATAATATATAATATAATGGTGGTTTAACATAACCACTAATATAATTTTTTTACATTAAAATTTATCATAGGTTTTGTTTAAACATCTTCTAAACCATTTATTTATATCTGATATCCCGACCAACCACCCAGGATCTCTCCCCCTCTCCCTGACCTATGATAGTGACTACCCCTCTTTACCCCACTCTCATCCCCACCTCATGGTGACCACCCATCTCGTCCCTAATACCCCCTCTCCCCAACCCCAATTGTGATGACCCCCTCTAATCCCCTCCCCCTAAAAACATTCCATGTTACTTCTCACTCTATCTGACCAATGATATAGACCACCCATATCTTCACAATCCCCCATCTCCCTGACCCCAGACCCCTATCAACAAATTCCATGCATCCATGATCCTCCCTCCCATTGACCGAGACAATAGCTTATCATATCGGCCTATAATCTCCCACCTACTGAACCATGGAACTAGGAACCCCTCTACACAAATCCCCTCTCTCCCCATTGGTGACCTCCCCTTATCCCTTTTCCTCCTCCATTATTGCATCCATCCATCATCAGTCACTCAACTATATTCCACGTGATTGCATACTCACTTCTCCTGATGATGACCATCCATCGACCATCATGCTCCTTGATATTATTCTATGCATATATTATTATTTTTACAATTTTTAATAATTATTTATAAATATTTATAATTAATTATTTATTAAAAGTCACATGATATATGTTCCCATTTATTTTTTGGTGTTGTGTGTAAGACATAAATCATTATAATTATCACAAGAGGTAGGAAAATCTAAAGGTTTTGTGTGTATTTCCCATTCAATAATCATTTTAATGTCCTAAAAATTATAATTTTCTTATTTATTTCATTCTTAAGGACCATTATGGTATTAAATTGAGAGAATATAGTTTTAGATATTTCGTAGAGAGGGTATCATTCGATAAACATGATCATTTAGCCTACAGTTTAAAAAAATCCATATTTTATTTTCAAATCTATTTTATAAAATTAAAATTTTATCATGAATTTATTTTATTGAATAAAAAATATAAAATATTTTGATTAAAACTCCCAATTCATACTACAAGATATGTATTATCAGATTACATGAATCTTTTTTATGTGGTACCATCACCAATTTGAGTATTGTTTTCAAAATTGATTTATAAGGTGTTGTAAAACCATTCTAGAATGAAATAAAATTATTCATATGGAAACACATACATGCGATACCATTTTTCCATGTTCATATATATATATATATCACAACATTATTCTCATATTTATTGAAGTACGATCTATCGATAGAGATAATTAAATTTATGAAATGTAAAATTAGAATGTAAAATATACGAAAATCAATAAATGTAGAGATATTTAAATAGAAATTTATGTTAATATATTATTGTTGACTGATATCAGTGTTCTTAGTATCTTAGTAATTTCCATCCATGCCATAGTGAATATATCCCCCAACATTTGACAATATTATTATGAGTGGTCATATTTAATCATTTTATTGTTTAAATATTTAACGATGGAATGAATCATTTCTATATTGAATTTATGTTATATCGAATCAATACCCTACCCTGTATATGGACATGGTTGGGTGATGTTTAATTTTAATTGTATATATTTTAATGACAATTTATTTCATTTTTATGAATGTAGGGGGATAAGAGTGCTGATCCAATAAAAATGAATATTATTTTGATTAGTTTACCATCAAATTAACCTCAATATTCCAAGAGTTCGAATTCATTTTTAGATTATGAACTGTTAAACTAACTAGTGGATTATATAAATAAATTTCTATATCCTGATTAAGAATTCATGTGATGGATAGATCGAAATAAACAGTATGATAGTTTCAAAATAAAAAGATGGTAACTCGGTATGTATATTGGATTTTGTATGGGAAACAAAATTATATGGAATTCCAAAACAATGAAAATACAGTCAAAGAATCAAAAATTGACCCCCCAAAGTGAATTTAGTTTAAGATATGATAAATTATGAATTTTTATTTTCAATATACAATTTCAATATTTTCAATAGATCAACATAACAATAATTTGAACTGGGGTTGGTTAATCTTGCTCATAAACTATGGGACTATTTTTTTAATTAGTTGATGATTGAAAAGATGAACTCTATGAAGGGTGATCCAACTATTGGAATTCATTTTTACTAAAAAATTTAATCATGTGAAGTGAATCTGTGAAATTACTAATATTTAAATTTCTCTAATTTTGGAGTTTTATAATGATGCATTTATTGAAGCTATGGTTTTGCAAACAAATTAGTATATGAATAAAACCATAAAAAATTGACATGATTATACTAAGATTTATGAATTCCCTAGTGATTTCATGCATTAATTGGGAAAAGAGTCTGATAGTGTGGAATGAATAACATATGAAAAAATAAAATGGAAGTCAATGGACGATAATGAGAGTATAAATCAATGAAACCATAAGAATGAAATGAGAATTAAATCTCCTGCAATGGTATTGATCTCATATAATCAACATACATTTATGTATATGAAGAATAAATCATTCATTATTTTGATGGATATTCCTGAAATAAAAATGCATGGAATTGAAATTGATGTATAACATCAACCTCTAATAATAAATTTTGTTAATTACTGGATTATAGAATATAATAATTTTATTCTTCAAATATAAAACTATTCAAACCTAATACTATTTTAATGTGGATAATTATTAAATTTAATTTCTAAGAAACATAGAGAGTTAGAATATTCATAATGGATTTCTTTTTCCTATTTTAAATTTTATTTTTATCCTCAATGTTTACCTCATAGTATAAAATGGTGTATTATATTCCATTGTTGAATTTTTGATGCTTCTCATAAGTTCAATTTTAAAAGTACACAATTCGATGGAGATATTTAATTGGGAAATCATATGAATGTGGTATGTATTTTTTAAATATACATAATATTATTGAATTTAAATAGTTAATTTTTAAAAATTACTCAGTTTAAATAATGGGTAAAAGGGTATGAGTCAGTGGAATCCAACTGATAAGAGGGATCCCTGTGCGGCGGCCGCGATGTGCTCCTTCGCTCGGGGACGATGGCAGATACTGCACCAGCTCCTTCCCCCTTGATGGGGGAGGGAGCATCATTACACATTGGATGAATGAGGTCCTCTGTTAATCCTTTCTCAAATCCTGATTTCCTGCCACCTTTCCAGGAGGTCTTGTTGATCCGTAAGGTGTCAGGGATCTTTAATGGCCTTATTAATTTGCAGATCTCGACAGCAGAATTCTGGGAAACCTCTGCACTATTGAATCTCCCGATGGTCACTCGGTTCAAGAAGAGGACACCATCGTTGGATGATTTTGATAGGTTCGTCTTTTGTGAATGGGATCTCAATGAGAAGTCAACATTTTGATTTCCTGACAGTCAACACATCCTGATTCGGCATGAATTGGAGTCTGATCTTATCAATTCTTTGTCGGGCGCGCCGTGTAGCATCAACAAGTTTCGATTCTTTCTATCCCATTGGTCCATCAAATTTCATATTAACTGCAACTCATCGACATCTTCAGTTTGGGTAAGCTTTCTTATCCTCCCCTTCCATTCTAGAATCCATCTATTATTAGACTTCTATGAAATCTCATTGGGAGGTTCTTGTGTTCGGATAGCCGTACTGCAATAGTTTCTCACCCGGTGAACCCACTGTTTTTCGTGGAAATGAATGTGTCTCATACAAATTTTGACTATGTTTTGATCACAACCGGGGAGGAGTATAGGTGTAATCTATGGGTAGTTTATGTGAATTGAAAATATGTCTACTCTTCATGCCATAGATTGGGACACTCTTCATGGGAGTTCATGAAGGGGCGTTCATATCTCCTAAAGGGGGTTCGTGGTTGGGGAACATGGCTTGCGGCAAGGAAGGAGAATAATCATGTTGGCAAGGATCCTGAGGCTTGTGTGGACCATGGTCTGGAGTATATGGCACCTGGTGTTGAAGGTCAAGGCAGGGATCAGTCATTTCTGACTGATGAGGTACTTAGTGATATTTGGTTGCTGAAGAAGGATACAGAGCTTCAGTCTTTCCCAAAGGTGGTTATAGCTCTTAGTGTGTTGAGACAGGTCTCGGGGGAGTCAAGTGATCCCAGTGTGAGGAAGGGGTCGATTTGGTTTAGCAGAGGGAGTATGGGTCGAGACACATTGTGTCTGGGTGTAATAGGGACGATAATGTTGGAGTCTCGGATGATGATGTCAGGTCCTCATGGTAGATGAGTAACAAGGTTGGGAACCTTCTGGAGGAGAGTTTGAACTCTGTTAATGTGGAACCAGTTGTTGCAAATGGGTTGTACATGAAGGATTCAAATCCAATGGTTTCTGTATTCCTTAATCTGCTAAGTAGTGATCTGCAAGTGGGGGTTGAAGTGAAGTAGGTTGATAACCATGTTTCTAGTGACAGGGCAAGCTGGCTGGAAATAGCAGGGCCGAGGGGCTGCAACCTTCCCCAAAAAATGCTTTATAGTGTAATTGTGGGGGTCTTGGAAGCACATATTGATGGGATATGTCGTCGGGATAATGATGATGGAAGGGTTCTGACTACATTTAGTTTGAGTAACCATTTTCAGATTTTGGAACATGAAGATGTGGATATATTTTCCTTGGTGAACAATGGTGGAAATGTGTAGGTTGGTCTCGGGAGGCTGATGTTGAAAATTAACAAATGAAGACGGTGCATCATGAAAATCATGAAATGATGGAGCACATGTAATGATTATGAATTATCGATGCTAATAATCAGTCAATGTATTACCAATATGTTTTTATCCCTGGAAAGTGGGGGGATATTTCTAAGAGTGATAAGTAAAATGGTGGCATGGTTATGCCATCTTATGTTAGCATTGTCCAGGGAGGGAAGGTGAAAATGCCTGAGAATCGAGAGGAGATGACTGCCTCAAAGAGATTAAGGTCAAGGAATGATTACTCCATTATCCCAAAGATGATGTCTACTTGTTCATCAATCAAAATGTAAGGTGTGGACATAGTGAATAAGAGTATGCTATCTTCTAATGAGTTTATTTCCATAGAGTGATTAAATCTTAGGAGTAAGTATGCCAAAGTCCTAAAACATTATGAAAGCTTGGAATGTGAGTCATCCACTGAGAAGGAATCATTCTACCCTGGAGGTGGTGACGGGTACGGTTCTTAGGATTTCTAGGTGTTGTATTTTGTTCTTGTGTGCTTCTCTGTGAACATTTATTTTATTTTAATAAATGGTTTGAGGATTTCCTCTTACTGAATTTATGGGTAAAAAGGGTATGAGTTGTTGTATCTGATGTAGATGGAACATAATAGTGTAATAAAATTGAATATTTATTTAAATAAATTATTGGGAGTTTAATTTTATATATCATTATCATATTATAACACATATTAAAAAGAATATCTATGAAAATGTTGTGGAAATTGGAAATGCATAATCCTATTATATTAAAAACTAGAAATAGTTCTAGTTGATTTTTATACTTTACTCTAATAGATTTTTAGAAAAAACAACATCCTTCTATGATTTATACACATCATGATATATTATTTATACATTTTAATTTTTATATTTTATTTCCTCAATTATTCATTCGATCAATTATTAATTTAAATATTAATTTTTTTGATGAAGTTGAACATGGTGTACTGGTACACCATTGATCGATATATCTACTTGAGAGGTACATTAACAATATTTTTATGTTAATTAGAGAATAAAAAATTATCAAATAACTGTATACTTTTTATTATTATAATTTCCATCATTATGTACATTGGTCATTTGAAATTGAACATCAGAAATTAATACCAATTTGAAGACACTATTATTGAAGGTTACATAGCCAAATATTTCATGTCCTTTTATTCTATGTATTTAGGTGTCATTGAGACTGTATTCAATCATTTTGATGTGTAGATGAAGTCTTCACTAATTCTCTTTTCAAAAGCTAGTCATACGTATTTTCAATAATTGGATAACAAATTGGAAAGAGGAATAATTTTTCACTGAGTGAATTAGAGTTACGACAAGAACAAATATAGGTTCAACTCAATAGTCTTATTGGTCATCATTTTATTGAAAATATAGATTGAAAAAACAACAACTGACTACTGGGTTGAGAACCAAATGAGTTGTAATTTGCAATATATGATAATAAGAACATTTTAAACTGGTTCCCAAATTATGTATTAATATACTAATATTTACATTATTGACATGTAGTTCTTTTTTGTATGTTATTATTACCCATTTATTCTTTTTTCAAGCTAATTAATTTTGAGAATAATTCTCAAATTATAAATGGCTTGATGTTTTTGGATTGATTTCCTATAATGTATCCAAATAAATTCAATTCCCCAAATATTAATCACTTCTTGATTCTTAAATTTTTTTGTGAAGAATACATGAAACAAAAAATATTAGTGTATTTACACATACAGCGGTTGGATATAATGTAAATCTGGATGATAGAATATAATTATACAATCTTAGTCTATATATTGTTGCCTTGTTAAAATTAATGTGGGTCAACATTTATTGGGGTATAATTAAATATTATTTCCATTTTACTTCTATGAACTTCTCTCACATGATCCCTAACAGTGGGATTTTAGATTGTGATCCATTTATCATGACATCAAAATTGTATATGGTTTATTATATGGATGATAAAATATAATAAAATTTGAGTGTTTTTATATAATTAATGTGTCTTGATGTATATTATATTAGAGATAAATGTAAATTAAATATTTGTGATAGTAATCATGATAAACAAAAAAACATTGAAAATTTTTAGCTTCATAATATTCAAATAATAAAATCAAAATGAGATGATTAAAATGAATCACTGATAAAAATAAAGTTTGATAATAATTTAGACAATTAAGATGAAGATAATTCAATTTATAAGTTGGTAATTAATCTATCGTACTATTTCTCATTTATATGTTTTTGGTACCAATACATTTTCAATTTTTTATATACAAATATTTTATTTTTTTAATTTCTAATACATAATATATTTAAAAAAATTGAATTGTTGGAATTACGGGAACAAAAAATTTTATGGTACTTGCAAATTAGTATCTTTGATAAATACTCCAATACATTAATTTTTATTGGATCCAAGTTATTCTATTTTATAGAAGACTTAGAGTGAGATCCATTTATATAAAAAAATTTGGTTAACCATCGTCTGATTAAACTCCTCCAATGGAGATGTAGTTCACCCCACCATCTAGGTGTATTGGAGAGTTATCATTACTGGTATGTATGAAATTGTACAAAAAATATATTTTCTTATTTTTTAAATAAAATTTTCAAATATATTAATATAATAACAAAATGGCTATAAATATGAACATGGAATATGTATGGGGTCTGATGGAAGTCAAGATAATAATTTCATTTAATGATTTTAAGGAGCCTATATGTGATGATTTTAGAATATATGGGTATATCCTTCTCTGGATTACTTTTTAGATGTGGAAATTTCCCATAAATTATAGTGATCTGTGGCATACCCTAATTGCAAGGAAAAATGAGTTCCTTGATAATCATGTAATTTTAATAATAATTTAATATGTATTGATAATTTATTTGAAATACACGATTAAAATTTTATAATATACTTATAATATGTTTTGTTTTTTATTTTTAGAGTTTTTTTCATATTGATGCACCTAACTCTATTTCATAATTATGAACTAAAAATTATAAAATAAATAGATATACTTTAAATGGATATTATGTAATGAATTTAATGATGAATCCCTCATCTCAAAAAAATGTACGAGAGAGTGAATAAAGAATTTTTTTTTAAGAAATGAAAGTTGGTTTTAGATATTAATAGAGATGAATCCCATGAGGTAAATTCATACATTATAATATTTAAAAATATTATAATTATTATAATTATTTATTTTACTAATGTTTCTATTTTATGCAATAATTATCTTGAAATATAAAATAATTTGGGATAAACAAGTCATTATTCATATCATAAGGTCTCAATGTTTTTCTAGAAAATGAAATTTTTTTTTTCGTATGTTATCCAATATAATTTATATAATTTTATTATAAGAACATGTTTTTTCTATAATGAATATTTGGTTATATAATGGATAATGAATTAGGTCACTCTATTGAATGAATGGAGAGAGGGTTTAATGGTCTTAAGAACCACAGTGAAAATGACTAAAAGAACCAACCAATTATGTTTGAGTAAGTAATTTTAATTACAATTTCATTTTATTTAATTAATATAAAAACATAATAATCAAAAAAAATTATAACAAAAAAATCACAAAACACAATTAAATGGTTCCAGGTATATGGATAAAATGATTCAAATTTTTCGTTGTTTGATCCATCTAGTAGACCCCCAATTAATTGAGTTCATCACTTATATATTTTAATAATTTATTTTTCATTATTATGTTTCTATGGTAAAAATATAACATTAAATAGTAATTAAAATTAAATTAATATGGTAATATTATTACGATTATATAATTTAAAAATTTGTTGTTAATATTTTTATTAACATGTTAAAAATAAATAATTCTAGTATGTCAATCCTTCAAAATCATCATCTAATACAAAGTACAATGGAGTTGAATTTTTTTTTGAAGGAGAAGCTAAGACTTATATATGGGATTTGTTATTGGCCAACACCATTAGTTATATTTCCATGTATTCTTCATAAATTACTAATACACATAGTGGGGGTTCGTAGAGAGTCATTAACTGTGAATCAAATGTATAAATTGTATGGTTGATGTAAAAAGTGTAAGAACAATACTCCTATAGGAAAACACATGATCTATGGAAATACAAAATAGAAAAAAACAAGTTTCCATATTTCTGTAGATAACCAAAATGATCACTGGGGAAATAGAAGTCCTTATATATCAACATTCTAATGTAAATTCTGAATCCATTAATAATTAATATATTTTAAAATAACAAAAAATCAATAATTAAAACTAAAATGGAACATTTAAATTAATAAAATCACACATTGAGCCTTACCAACCATATTGTATGCTGATTTGGTGTTTCTTTGATTTCAACATGTCAAAAATGAATTATTGATCATTATCCTAATGTTTTAAAACTATCAGATATCTATTTTTTGGTTTTGACTAAGTAAATATTTTTTAAACATACCCATTCATTTAAAAAATCATTTTGAGGGGTAAGGAAAGAAAAAAATGTCAACATTCCATGAAATCAAAGGAAAATGGCAGTTGGCTGATTCTAAAATTTGTGGAACATATATATTAAAATTTTTTGTTATGATGGAATATAAAAATAGACCACCCTCTTCGCAGGATATCTGAAGATCAAGGAAGAATAAGGGCTCAGGTGTTTCAATAAATGAGATTACTAACTCCAAAAGCATGTTCCAATGAGTTGTTTATTTTGGAATTGTTATGGTATTTCTAACCCTAATACATATATTGTTCTTAGTGATATATATTAACTCAAATGCAAAAAAAATTCTATAACTGAGCCTAAAATTAATTTTAAATCAAAATGAATGCAACTTTGTTCGTGTGGTTATACTCTCCTTGGTGCTTGCAAATATGGTCTTGCTACTGAATCCCTTTAAATCTTTTATCATTCATCCTTGATGTTTTTCAATGATTTCAATGTTTTTCAGCAAATGATTACCTATTATTTTTTCTCTGAGGGTTTACACTAATTTTGGACAATGATATAAGCTAAAAATAGATATCAAGATAGTGGACTTCTTTTTACAGGATCTTAATATTCTCATCAATATTATCATTGAAACCTGGTATGTGTTTGGGTATTTCAATGAAATTCTTATCTCCATTGGTAAAATTGGCAGGGCCTATTCTTCTATATCCTCAAGAGAATTAAAATATTCTATTGAGGATTGTAATCTTATCGAAATAAATATTACTAATGCTTAGTTCACTTTTTATAGAAAACACTACAATGGGGTACTGTCAAGAAAACATAATAGGGCCATCACTAATATTCCTACTCCTGATAAATGGGACACCATATTGAGTATTACACATCCTAAGATCAACTCGGATCATCATCCAATTTTGTTCAATTATTTCACTAATATTTTTAAACCCACTATACCTTTCAAATTCAATAATTCTTGGACAGTGGATCTTGCTTAAACTAGTATTATCAAAAACATTTTTGGAAGGCCAGGGGAATCACAACTATTCTTGTTCTTGAATCACTATATCAAAACACCTTATGAAATGCATAAAGAGTTTGTGTAATTCCAAATCTAAACAAATGGACAAATATATATCCTCTATATAAATTGAACATGTTCAAATTAAAAACTCTAATACCAACTCATACTTCTCTTTAGATCCGAAACTAGAAATCAATACCTCTCTCAAACTCAAGTATCTTTTGATTTTCAATGATAACATGGGAAATTAAATCTTCAAAACCAAATGGATTTCACTTTGAGATATAAATAAGAAGTACTAAAATTGTCTCCAATAAATAAGAAAAGTTTATAGACCTTTAGATATTATAAGAGATGATGATTCCCTCTTTGAAATAAAAGAATCTATTATTAATCACGTTGTCTCTTATTTTTTTAAATTTTTTCAATGTTAGGGAAGTTAGAAAAGTTATCCTCAATGAGATCATTCCTAATATGGTGACTAGTAAGGACAACAAATATAATTTTAGCATCCACCTTGACCATGAAATCAATGACATTATCTTTATCCTTAATCATGATTGTTCACTGAGACATGATGATTTTATTAATGGGGTTTTCCAACATTTCTATGAGATTATTCATTTTAATATTTGCAAACATGTCAAATATTTATTTTCCATTAGAATTATTCCACATTACTTAAATTCCCAATCCATTACTCTTATTCCTAATTCGTACAAAACTTCTGAGATTCATCTCTTTTATCCTATTTCACATATTAGTACCATTTACAAATATATTTCTAAACATCTTTCTAATAGTCATTATTCCATTTTCAATTGAATTGTTTCATGGAATAAATTTGGATTTAACAAAGGTTGGTCTATTCAAGATTGCATCTGAATTGGCTTAGAATGCACTAAAATATTAAACAATTTCACTAGAGGAGGTAGTGTATCCATTAAACATGACATTAGGTAGGATTTTGACCCCATGGATTGGAATTTCATTTACAAGTTTTTCAAAACCTTTGGTTTTAGTGACTCTTTTACCGGTATGACATGTGCTTTATTCAATTCTTCCTATATATTTATTTTGGTCAATGGTGTCCCTAAGGGATTTTTAAATGCACCACTAGAGTTAGGCAAGGATTTCCACTTTATACCATTATCTTTATATAGAAAAAGTGTTCATAATTTGATTTCTCACTCGACTTGTGGATCGAAACAAAATTAAAACTATTAATGATTCTTGATACATAAATGCTCCCATGCATCTTTTATATATTTATGACACCATCCTATTGTTACATGATGATAAAAAGAATATAAAAAATCGTAAAAATTATATATCTCAAAATGAATAAATCCTTGTTCAATATATAAACTGGAGATAATCCTTTTTGTTATCCTGAATGTATTTACCTCCAAAATAAAATGTAATATTATTAATTACTTAGGTAGAAAGGAATTTTCTCCTTTTCACTTCTCTAGGGGTCCCTATATTTTGGAGAAGGCATAAATCTTATTACTTCTACTATATTGGTGACCAAATCCCCAATCACATTTTCTCTTGGAAGGGTAAATCCCTATCTATGGCTGGAATAATTAGTCGTATAAAATTTATAATCATTTCTAAAATGGTCTACTCGATGATGGTGTACAAATGGAATGAAGGTCTCGTTAAAAAAATTATCTTTTTAATTAATAATTTTGTTTGGACTGGATTCACTGAGGATAAAAATCTTGTGACCATCCCCATGGCTACTTTTTGTAGACCTTTAGACAAGGGTGGTCTTGGAATCAAAAATCTAAAACTATCTAATGATGATCTCTAGGATAGTTTGACATGGAGGTTACTCCATAGTAGCTATGATTCCATTGTTTTCCTCAATAAAAGATTCATTAATAAACATAATAATGGAAAATTGATCTACATTACTTCTTCTATCTGTCTGTCTGTTAGGAATTCATTCACCATCATTCTGAATAACTCAGGAAGGATGGTTAGTAGTAATTCTTCCATGAATTTTAGGCTTTAAAATTAGACTGGTTAACCATTAATTTCCATGGTTCATCCCAAATCTATTCCTAATAAAACCATCTCCAACATAGGGTATGTTTTTAATTATCCTAATATTAGTCATTCTGATAACATTAGTCATGTTATTGACATATACCTCTTCCCGAACACTGATGATTTTCTAATATGGTAACCTGCTTATAATGGTGTTCTTGATTCCACATTATTCATTACAATTTAAATTTCATTAGATATAATTCGACTTTATTTTGGTTGAAATCATTTAGAAAACCTTTGATTAATCCCTCAAGACATTCCCTTGTTTGGTGAATTTCTCATAATAGTGTCCCCATTTATATTTCTTGGTAATCCTTTGGCATCCAACATTACTCTAAATTTCACATGTGAAACCAACATAGGAAAGATATTAATCACTTGTTTCTGTCTTGTTCTACTACTGCAGGTCTTTTGAATTTCATTCCTGAAATTTTTGGATTCACATTGTTAAATTATGATTCTATTAGATCACAATTTCATCATTATTTACATTTTTAATCATCTCAAAAAATCATGCATCTTTTCCTGTATCTTGTTACTGAGCTCCTCCATGTGATCTGGTATGGTAGAAATAATATTATTTATAATAATTTCTCATTAAGGCTTAATTAAGGTAGGATTAGGATTCTCATGGTCATTCGTGATGCTGCCTCAATTTAGAAGGCATATTATAACAACATAGTTGGTGATTTTGATATCATTCACTAACTCAAGATTTATGGTTTGTACAGACATCCTAGACTCACCATTGAGTTATTCTCACAATCTCCACATATTTGACGGATCGATGTGAACACTGATGATTCCTCTAAAAGAAACCAGTGACCTACATGATGTGTTGCTATTTTTAGGGACAATCTTGGAATGTTTCACGGTTGTTTCTCTGGAATGAATAGTATGACCATGTCTCTAGATTCAGAAATGATGGGTGCGATCCCTGTTGTTTCCATTTCCAAACAAAATGGATGAAACAATAATTTTATTGAACATGATTCTACCACTATTGTCCAACCTATTTAAAAAGGGATGTTGCACCTTTCCTGGCCGCTTACATCCCGTTGGATGAATTGACTTTCATTGCTAATGGAATTAAACTGCATTTCCACTATATCCTTTTGTAAAGAAAATATAGTTGCTGCTGTTTATAAAAACAAGAGAGAAAACTAGGGAATTACTTAGATGAATGATTTAGCTAGTGATTTTCTCCCTTTATATGAAAAATATTGTAAAATTAACATGCCTTTCAGATTCAGGTAATTAGTATTTTATTTTTTCAATAAATTGTGCCATTGTCTTCAACTGAGGTACCACCTTTAAAAAAAATTGAGTTACAGTTTGTTCGAGATTCTGATAAACATGATTTTAATGTTTTTAAAAAATAAAATGACTATCTAGTATTCATAATTGTTTAAGATAATTACATATTTATGTAATATCGGGGAGAATGTGGTGTTGATTTTTTTAAGGTGTATTCATAAAAAACATGTCATTCTAATGTTTGGTGTGGTCTAAAGGACTCATCGTCAACTTTTAAATGTATGAAATCCATTAATAATTTGTTCTAGGGGCCAAAATGAAAAAAAAAATGATTCTGGATTACTATGGAATCATCGGAAAATAAATGGATATTTATTTTCTAATTATAGGCACCAACATCATTTTATTCTGAGTTATGGTTGTTACCAAGATTCATGTACATCCATTTTATGTGGTTTAATGTTCACTACTCGAAACCATATAAAAATGCATTATATTTACTTAAATCATGGTAATACAACCTTTGAGTTGTTTTTATGTGAATGCACATCAAACTGACATGCAACATGCGAAGAATGACCTAGAAAAAAGTATAAAAGGCACAAAAGCCTTTAAAAATGGTGTTAGTAGTTAAAAACATTGAAATGATGTCAGATTCCCATGAAATCATAGAAAATTTGTTTTTGAAGTAATTATGAAATGTAGGGATAAGAAACATCCTTGGGAGTTATAGTTTTCTCTAGAGGATCGGAAACATGTTTTTAGTGATTTAGTAAACTAAAAAAAAATCATGTAAAAATTAAAAATATTGAAAATGACATCATATTGTTGTAATATCATGGGAAATAGTTACATTATTTTTTACACGTATGAAAAGATAACATGTAAATAAAAAAGTGGTGTGGTTATAACGCAATGTAAATAGTTTTTAAAGTTACAAAATCCTTTAAAGACATTTTTTGGAGGGTTAAAACTATAAAAAAGAAATCAGATTACCATGAAATCAAATGGAAATGATCATAGATTAATTATTCAAATATATGAAATGAAAAAATATCACTATGAAATTTTTTTCACTATAATGACAGTAAATACATATTTATTGTTTTGAAACACAAAAATGTGCATGTAATAGTCATTATTATAGAAAATTACATAGTGTTTTCCTTAATCCTTGCCAAACCAGTATTGATTTCTATTTATGTGTACGCATTGTCAAAATAGCAATCCGACAAGGGATGTGGTTGAAATCAAACAAAAAAATAGATTTTAAAGGTAGTAAAACCATCAAGAAACTTGGGTAAAGGGGTCCAAACCATGAAAAAAAACAACAATGTTCCATGAACACATAGTATAATGTCTATTGTTGGATTTTTGAAATATTTGCATCAACCACACATCATTATGATTTACTATTTTCTTGAGTTTCCCTTAGACACATTTTTACCATTTAAAAAACTAAAACATGCATGTAATTGTATAACCCATAACATATAACGACATATTTACATGTAATCTTGGTACAACTACCACTGAGTTCTTATTGATTTTTTATGAACTCAAAAAGATCAATTTTAAATAGTGTTGCTTAAAAATAACTCATAAAATAGGATTTAATGTTACCAAATTCATTATTACTAGTTTCAAGGGTGTCAAAACCAGAAAAAAAATGTTATATAATCATTAAATAAGTAAAAAAAATCATATAGATTCATTTTTTAAATATATGAACTAACACCATCTCATTCGAAATAATGGTTTTCATGGTATGCATGTAAACACTTCTTTGGAGTTCTAAAACACTAACACATTCATGTCATGTTCAAAAAACATATAAAAGGAACTTATATTGATGTCAAATCTAATTAAAAACAATAATGAGTTTTTTTCTTTGTGCGCTTAAAAAATCAAAAAGCCCAGAGGTGTGGTTGAAATAACTTGGAAAATAAATTTAAAATATACCAAATACATTAAATAAATGTGTCAAGAGATCAAAACTATGAAACAATTTCTTATGGTCAGGAAATTTTAGGCATAAAACCATTGATGTTCTTTCAAAACATGGAACCAAAAACACATTATTAGGAGTTATATTTCTTATAGGAAGCATGTAAATTATTTTTTTGTTATTTTAAACTATAAATCATAAATATAAACAAAAAAACCATAGAAAAGTACCACATAAAAATTTTGAATCATGGGAAAACACATTTGAGTTAATTTTTTGTGTGCACATAAATAACACTTTAATCCAACATGTGGTGTTATTAGAATGAATCGATAATCATTTTTTAATGGTACCAAAGACGTTAAAAATTTATATTGTGGGGTCAAAACAAGTAAAACGACATCATATTTCTAGGAGATCTGAGGAATTTTACATTTTATGTATTTTTTTGGAATGTTGGAACTGACGACATATCATTCAGACATATGGTTTTCCTAGTATTCCATTAAAATCATTATTTTTTTAACACATTAAAACCTGTGTGTACATATCAAAAAATATAAAATGATATCATATTGACATGAAATGGAAGTAGAATCACAATTGATTTTTTTACATGTATTCACAATCAACACATCAATCTCACAAGTTGTGTGGTCAGAATGTCTCAGAAAATACTTTTAGAATGTATTCATGCTTCGATAAATGTGTTTTAGGGGGTAAATATTAGAAAAATGATATCATATTTTCATTAATTCATTGAAAAATGACTAATGATTTAATTTCATAGTATATTATTGAAGAAAGTCCATTCTATGTTACATTTTTCGTAGTATGTTCGTAAACTCATTTTTAGTGTTTTAAAACACTAAAACCTGTGTGTAATAGTCAAAACAATAGAAAATGACACCATATTTACTTGAAATAATGGTATAAGCATCGTTAATTTATATTTGAATTATAAGAATTCATTACATGTAAATGTATTTATATATTATTATTATGTTAATTTCATGCACACCACACATCAATTAAAAAATTAATGATATTGTTATATAATTATCAATTTCTAGTATTAATGGATGAATATTATCTTAAATATGTATTTTTAAGATTTCATGTACTTATTAATGAAATATTATTTTTTTTATTTTTAAATTTTTTCTCATTGATAAAAAAATAAAAAAATTATGTGTAACATTATGAATATATTATATGCCTTTTATATTTCTAATTTCTTTTCCAAAATGCTCTCAATATTTTTTATAGTTGGAAAATGTTCATATTAGGTTAGAGGATAACCCTTATGATCCTCCAAATAATTAATATGGATTTCAAAAGGGTTTTTATTCTATATGGTATTATTAATTTTTATTAATGATTTCACTATAATTCTTATTTATTATGTTCAGTTTTTAATTATGTATTCTTTTAATTACAGTAAATGAGATATTGTGGTCAGTACTAGTGGATGAGATTATGTAGATACATATAGATTTAGTATAGGTCATTTTGTGGATTTATATTTTCCTTGGGTAGTTATTATTCAATATAATCTATATCTATATATTGATAAATGAGGTATGGGTTGACTGAGGTAATGAGTTTACTAATGTTATGGTGACTAGGGATATGGTCACTAAGGGTGAATGTATATATGAATGTGGATGTATGATGTGTGTATTTTGGGATTACTGTGAATTTTGGTTTCTGTTTATTTAAATTTTTTAGTTTTAATATTTATAATTATTTATTTAATATATATAAAATAAATAATAAAAATACTATTTAGTGGTGATTTATCATAAACGCTAAAAAATAAATATTATAAAATTTCATTAGCCGTGGTTTATATAAACCACTGCAAATATATATAATGGTTCGTATGTTAAATAACATTATTTTATTTTGGTGTTAATTTTTTTTTAAAAAAATTTATCCGTAGATTAAATAATAACTATCTCTATAAACTCCAAAAATGATTAATACAAAAAAACACTATAAAATGATAATTTCCTCAAAATTATTTAGTACATTGAAATACATGAATATTTTCCTAATATCCGATACATGATATAATAGTTGGTTAAACAAGTGATTGTATACAAAAACCACCTCTAATGTGTCCTTTTTTGTATTTTAGTCTTGAAAGGTGTGATAAATTTTTACATATTTTGCTTTAGGTGAATTGGTTCATTCGGTGGTGGTATACCATGTTGGATCTCATAATGTTGTTTTGATGTCATCTTAATCAAGATGATCTTATTTCATATTTATTTATTCTTATGTATGGTTTATGATTGCAGTTTGTGTAATGGTTTGGCATAGTTTTTGTCTTGTTTTTGTTTTCTCTATGATGTTTAGTGGATAATAAATGTAGTAATGGGTTCGTAATTTGAAACAATGGTGGTTTGGACTTATGACATTTATTAATGCTGATGTGATTCATATCAAGTTACCACGAATTGAATTGGGTTAATTATTTCTACCTTGAGAGAATCACATGAAAACCTCTAGCACGTTTTATATTTTTATGTTTGAAAATATCATCGTGGGTTTGATTTATGTTATTACTTATGTTAGATTTGTATGGATTTTTTATTCCTATATAGGTTCCTACCCAACCACAAAATTGGTTTATATTCAAAAAATAAAAAAATTAATAGATGTATGATAGTATAAATTCCACATGTACATAATGAATTTATTTCTATACAATTAGTTTATCTACCCAAGGAACTATATATAATTATTTTAAATGTTGATAAATTATAAACCTAGAAACATCTCATTTGATTGAATTCAGGCATACACTAGTAGGGTTTCTATTGTCACACCGATTCATTATTATAATGATTAAAATTAATTAATTAAATTTATTTTTATAGTTTCTTAAAATATAATCCAAATAAAATTCTTATTATTAGAAATGGAAGTACGAATTTATGTTATGTCGTTTTAGTAGGGATTCAAACTCATCCTTGCTCAATATATAATTATTTTTCAAAATTGGGTTTTTATTTTCTTTACAAAAAGGGATATGGTTCGATGTATTTTAAAAAATGGGTCTAGAGATGCGTGAACCCCTTTCACACATCTTCACATACAAGAATGCATGAATAGGGTTCATGCATACTTTATAAATTTTATAAAGGATATGTGAACCTGATTCATGCATCTTACAAATTTTATTAATTTTTTAATTTTTTTTACTATTTTTTCTATTATTTAATTTTTTATTTTTTTTTGTTTTGTATATATATATATATTTATTTATTAGAAGAATATATTTGGGATTTAATATCATGTATTACTTCCATTATATCAATCTAGATTTTAACATAAACACCTGCCATGTTCTCCTTTTTATAAGAGGGATTTCTATGGAAATCATTCTGCATTTCCGATGTGTGATTTAGGTTCTTCATTTCTTGTGCAGAACATTCTGGATTTCCGATATGGGATTCAGAAATGTTTCATGTACCTAGATTTGAAAGACTATAAAAATCAAAATATATGTCCAATATAAAACAAATATAAAACATGAATTAAACATATAATAAATAGTAAAAAATTAAAAAAATTGGAAAAAAATTGATGAAAAATAATTTATTAGCTTTTGAATCCTCCACCATGAAACTTAAAAATGTTCCTAGTATGTGTCTTTGAAATACTATAAAATATATACAATAAGACCCATATAAATGAAACATAAAATATGGATAAATCATATAAGAAATAAATGTAAATAAAAATAATTTCATAAAAATTGATGATGAAAAATAATTTTTAATCTTGCAAAACCACCACCTTGAAACATAATAATGTTTAATGTACGTGTCATTGAATGACTATAAAATACAAACTATAAAACCAATATAAATGAAATTTAAAACATGGATTAAACATATATGAAATACTTACTAAATAATTAGTTATTTAGTAATATAATTATTAATTATAAAATTATTTGTTGTATAATTATTAATTAGTTAATAATTAATATAATTTATAATATTAAATTATAAATATACAATGATTAATTAGTTAACTAGTAATATAATTATTTATCTTATTTATTTATTATTAGTTATTTATTACTTACTATTAATTATTAATTATTAATTATTAGTTATAATTATATAATAACTAATCAGCTAATTAGTAATGAAATTATAAATATAATTATTTATTAGCTATTATATAATAATTAATTTGTTAAATATAAATATAATTGTTAATTACAGTTATTAGTTAATTAATATATAACAATAAATTAGTTAATTTTTAATGCATTTATTATTTTTAAAATAAATATCTAATTAATTAGTAAAATAATTATTAATTATAATTATATATTAATTATTTTAATTATTAATTATTTAATAAATAATTATTTAATTATAAATACAATTATTAATTATATAATAATTAATTACATAAGTAGTAATATAATTACTAATTATAATTAGTAATATAATTATTAATTATAATTAGTAATTGGTAATTATATAATAATTAATTTTTTAATTAGTGCTATAATTATTAATTACTAATATTAAAAAAATAATTAGTTAATTAGGAATTTAATTATATAATAAATAATTAGTTAATAATTAATATAATTAATAATTATTCACGAATTAATTTATTAATTTATTTAAAATATAATTATAATTAATCATTATAATTATTAATTATTAATTATTAGATATTATTTATATACTGATTAGTTAGTTAATTAAGAATATATTAATTTATTGTAATATGTAAGATAATTACTAATTATAATTATTAATTAGTAATTATACAATAATTAATTAGTTAATTAGTAATATAATTATTAATTATAATTATTATTTATTATTTATACAATAAGTAATTAGTTAACTAGTAATTTAATTATTAATTATTTAATATTTAATTATTTAATTAGTAATATAATTATTAACTATAATTAGTAATGTAATTTTCATTTAAAATTAGTAATTATTATTTGTATAATTATTAATTATTTACTTACCAATATACTTATTAATTATTAATTATTAAATAGTTAATTATTTAATTGTATAAAAATCAATTAACTTATTAGTAATATAATTATTAATTATATTTATTACTTATACATTTTATAATTATTACTAACATAATTTGTAATTTAATTATTAATTATATAACTAATGATTAATAATTATAATGGGAAATTATATTACTAATTAGCTAATTAATTATTATATACTTAATAATTATATTACTAATTGTATAACTAATTATTATATAATTAATTACTAATAATTAATAATTAATAATTATAATGAATAATTATAATTATTAATTACATTACAATTTTACTTATTAACTAATGAATTATTATATAATTAATAATTATATTACTGACTAAATTACTAATTATAACATTATTATTAATTTTATTAATAACTATATAATGAATTATTATATAGTTTATAATTATTTTACAAATTATCTAATTAATTATTTTATAGTTAATAATTGTAAAACTACCTAATTATTATATAATTATTATTGATATTACAAAATAACTAATAATTATATAATTAATAATTATATTCAAATTGACAAATTAATTATTTACTATTTATTATATATTTAATCCATTATTTTATTTTATTTTATATTGGTCTTGTATTTAATATTTTATAGGCTTTCAAAGTCACATACTTGAAATGTTTTTATGTTTCTAGTTGGTGACTTTGAGATCATATAATTATTTTTCATCAACATTTGTTAAGAAATTATTATTTTTTTGACTATTTCTTATACATTTAATCCATGCTTCAATTTTCCATTATATTGGTCTTGGAGTTTGTATTATATAGTATTTCAATGCCACATACTTGAAACAGTTTTATGTTTTAAGTTGGTGGTTTTAAAAGCTTATAAATTATTAATCATAAACATTTTTACGATATTCTTATTATTTTCAACTATTTCAAATATTCTTAATCCATGTTTTATGTTTAATTTATAGTAGACATATATTATATATTTTATAGTCATTCAAATTCACGAACTCAAAATAGAGTCCCACATTAGAAATGGCTAATGTTCTGCCCGGGAATGGGAGAACCCGAATCCCACATCAGAAAAAAAAAGAATGATTTCCATGGCTTGCCATCTTATAAAAGCGAGCACTTTGTGAGGGTTTCGGTCAGAATCCAGATTTTTGTAATGGTAGTACTGCTGGATAATAAATAGAATATAAATTTTTCTAAATTTTTTTGTTATATATATATAGACATAACACAACAAAATATAAAATATAAAATATTAAAAAATATTAAAAAAATATCGTTGTATGCATGAACCCCGATCATGAATCATTCATAAACTATATGAAGGTTGTGTTAATGAACATCACTCATCTTTCACCACATCTAAAATACAGGAATGGGGTTCAGGCATATACATTGAGATTTTAAAAAATACTTCGACCCATATCTCATTTTGTAAAAGAAATCAATTTTTTTTTCAAAACGTATCCATCGATATCATAATCAACCATCTGTATGAAGTTTATTTCTAGTATATATATATATATATTATTAAATCATATTATATAAAAATATAAATTTATGTTAATATTAATATTTAAATATAAATATACTTACATATTAATATAGATAAATATAGTAACGCATAAATAAATGTGTCTATGTACACACATATTTTAATGTAAAAAGAATAATATATCACATAACACTACACATATAAATAAATAATTATAGATATCTATATATATATATATAATGTATTATATAGAAAAATGAACACTGGGTTACCACTCAATAATAACAATTATCTAGTTCCATTGGGTTAACTATGTAACCCTCATTATCACCTATTTTATATTAGAGGGTGGGAATTCTATAATGTGATCCACACCATACTAAAATTACAATAATTATTATTATATAAAATAATTATTACATGACTGTGATATTGTGGGTTACAATTACAATGTGTTCATTATAAAAATGAATTTGAAATGAATATGCCACAAAATCACTCTACTTTTATCATAAATTTTGGAACTGAAATAAAGAAATAATATTAAATGTTAAATGTAAAAAAGGTTTTAGAATAAAAAAGTATACTGAAATTTAAATATATTATTAATTTATTTAAACCCATTTTAATATTTATTAAATGAAAATTAACATTAAAATAATGAAACTAGAAATTTCATATTAATGACCTTAAAAATATTCTAAATATATCCAATAAAATTAAAGATTCTACATAAAAAATAATATAATAATATTTTTTTTCTTTAAAAGGGAAATTTTTATCAATTTATATTGTGAGAGTGTGAATATGTAATGAAATTGTCTCTTAATAAAATAATATAGTAAAAATTATATGTTCCTCATTCATCTAACATACTCCTATAAATGTTTTTTTATCAATTAGGGTTTACTCGGAATTTTCTATCATATTATAATAAGGATGTATAAATATTTTTAAATTTTATTTGTATATTTTTAGTATATTTGAAACTTTATAATATATTAATTCAATTAAAAATACATTTAGACTTTGTGATATTAGACAAATTTTGGAAATCCGCCATCGTTGTCAGTAATTCAAGAAATGAGTTCATTTTAATAATAATCATTCTATCTAATTTTGTAATAGCATAAGGTTTTGAAAAATAATAAATGTGTGCATGAAACACTGATTCTCTACAATATAATAAATTTTATAATCTAACCATAAAACCCATATTTTCCTCTACTATGTTTTGAATTTTGAAAAACGGCTCTCTAGAGTTGTGATCAGCAATTCATTTGAAGTCGAACAGAACCATATGGATTTTTTGTGAATTGTAATATAAACTCAAGAATAGTAAAATGAATTGTGATATGAACATTATTAATACCAAATATTATTATTATTTTATTTATAGGATATAAGATAATGAGATCTTGATTATTTTTTCAATGTGATATAAAATGAGTGATAGTTTTAAAATTGTTATTTTTCGAATAAATAATGATTTTTTTAAAATTAAATTAATAATGTTTAGAAAAATATTTTCTAAAAATGGAAATAATTTTTTATTTCTACATGTTTAATAATGGGTTGGTTTATTTTTTAGTATTTTTAGGAAATACATGAATTTTTGTTGATTCATGAAATACGGTAAAATATCGTATATACAAATTATCTGTTAAATAAACTATTTATCACAACATGAGTTACTTATGGCCACCTGGATAGAACTCAAATGCACTTATTACTATTATGGGTCACATGAAAAAACACTATTTTTTTCATGAAATAATTCATAAATTAGTGAATAACAATATCAAAATTCACTCCTCTTCTCCACAGTAAAACTCCCCCCACTCCTCTTCTCCTAAGTCATCGTAGGCATGAATCTCATCAATATTCATCAAAAATACCCATCCAGAGACTCTCCCCATGTCCTTGACACTCTTTTCGTTTCTAAAAGACCAAAACCGCTTCCCTTAAATAGGTTCTCAATGAGATGGATTGAAGAGGCAAATTCACATTTTATTTCTTTCATTTTTCATTTCAAGTTCCTTTCTATTGTTATCCTCACCTAACATCCTCTGTCCAAATTACCATGATAATTCCAATACCATATATATAGTGATATTATATTTTTTTAATAATATAAACATCATAGATATTCTTACTCTATCCCTTTTATATTATAAATGATTTTATCATCTGTGATGTTCCAATTTACAACCTCATGGATGAAGAAGTTTTGTTCTTCAATTTCTCCTTAATTACTAGTCATAAAACGATTTTTATGGTTTTACTATACTATAATATATAAATTATAACTTATTTAATATTTTGGAACCATTATATGTACATGTTATTAAAGCATATGACCAAACTAATTCCTTATAATCAAAATACTGCTAAAATAATCTAATTTAAATTGATTACTATTTCATATAATGATTCATTCTCATTCCATGTATATAAATTATATAAATGTCCTTTAAAAACTCTATATATTTTTTAATAATATGAAAAATCAATTCAAGATATTTACATCCATTCTACATGATCTTCAATACCTAATAATAAGTGAACCGATTGGGAAAATCATGAAAATAAAAACTCTAGAACAACAAAATCCAATCTTATAACTCATCAATAAAAACATAAAGAACATAATAAAATCAAGATAAACTAAATAAATTCCTAATAGGTTATTAATTATGTTATTAATAAGTCAAATTTCATATTCCTAGGCCTTCATTTCAAGAGCAGAACACATTCGGACAAATGGTAAGGGTTTTTCTACCCAAACCTCCATTTTCATTTGGGATACAATTATTTTCTAACTAACTCAATGAAATTATTATGTATTATTATTTTCTATTAATAAATTATGTTTTATTGATATATATATTTTAACTATCCATAATCTTTCCTTATTTTTTATGTAATAATATGTTTTAAATAGAACTTTCAAAATTATTTCCGAAATATAATCCTTATTCATTGAAATTTCTCAAATTCATAAATATTTTAAAGGGAACTCTATAATATGTTTTCAGTAACCATTATCATTTAAAAATTACATGTTTCATAATAAAAATAATATCATACTTCAGTCCTTGTTTTATACAAAGTCTCTTCCAAAAGTACTATTCTTTTCAAAACAAAAGAGTATTTATCTCATGAATTACTCAATTATTTTATAAGAGTATTTTCGTCTATTTCAAAACTCTTTTTGATTATTATGTATTATTGGGATTAATATTTTATAATATAATATAACATATTTAATTAGATTATTTATAACTAGTATGATTGTGGATATTCTATCCTAAAACCATTCACCAATTTACTCTAAATGGTTAGTGTTTAAGAATAATGTTCAAGGAAAGTTATTTACATTTCATATGTTAGTTTCAGTATGAATGTATATTTTTTTATGTTTATCCATGCTCATATGAGAAATGCATTGGCCTTATTATGTGATGGTTTGGGCCCAATGTATCCCCTGTATGCATCATCAGGTCTCATGACACAAATAAATATTGACTTGGATGAGGCCTTTGCAATTTTGAGATATGCTTTTGGTCGATGGATTAATCATTTATAGAAAACTTATATGAACCCATGAAGGTATGGTTAAGAAATTCTATCATATGCACGTCCCTCGTTATGAACCTAGTAATTGAATGTTCATTTTATTATTTGACTATTTGAATACCCATGATTATGTTATATTATGGAATTATTTACTCAACTCATACTCCAACCATATTGTCATCAAGTTTAGTATTTGTAAAGTATTGAGTTTTAAATTATTCCCCATGACTAATATTTATGTTTAGGTTATCCTACACTATAATTCTTACTCTTATTGAGTGTTTGAGATCACCCCTATCATATTGTTCATTTTTTCCATGATATGAAGAGGTATGTTATGAGTGACTTGAATGAATAATTTAAGAGGTATGAAAGCTTATAATATAATATATTAGTGTTGTTTTTTCCTTTAAACATATAATGATGAAATTATATATGTATAATGTTTCCAAATGTTACTAAACAACATAGTTCCTTGGGATTTATATTCATTGATTATAGGCCAATGTAATGAAATAATTCATTGACTCTGGGTAACTAGGGTCGGGTCCTTATTGTTAGTATCAGAGGAAGTTTAGTAGAAAACATAGAAACTAGATTTAGAAAATATATATTAGGGAGAAAATCCCTCAAATTTTCTTTGAGGATCAACATACATGAACATCCATTTATTTTGGTTAGCATTATTTTATGTGTATATTTCAAGGAAATAAATTCATATCTGGAAACTAGACGTGGAAGTGGTTTTGGAACAGATTTACCTTGAAGTTAAAACTCTAACATGGAGTTTTGGGCTTGACATTGGGATTGCTGGTATACAACAACCGGGCTTATTGTACACCTATATTGACACTCTTGGGGGATATACTTAGGATAATTCCTATTTTTGTATAATCCATTAAATATGATTTAAATATAAATTTTTCCCCAAAGAAACCATTTTTGTGATTATGGGATTAGTCAGGAATACGATTTCAATTTACTCTATTTATTTGTCTATATTAAGATTATAAATTATGATTCCTAAAATAATCATTGGTATTCCATTATATAGACATTGATCTTAGTGAGATAAATGTAAAATAAATGAACACACGCATTCCATGTAAGGATTTCCATTAGACACAAGAAAATGATGTTGGATCCGGTTCTTCAACTAGTGCAGAGCTGCTTATAACAATACTGGGACAACATACTTAGGATATTAACAGAAACCATACCCGTATGGAACATATGAATCTACTACATGTAGGGGCATTGTTATATCTCTTTATTTAATGAAAACATCCATCATTCAATGGGACTACGAACAAATTTGTATTTAAGCTATGGATACGATACCTACAAGATATATTTCTTGATAAGGGATGTAACGAAAGAGAGAAGGTGGAAGTTTGTTTTCTATTGAGAGATTCTTATCCTTGGTGGTTGGTAATCCAAAACAAAAATGAGGATGAAGAGATAAAAGATATGTAATGAACAGACTTTAAGGAAATATTCCTACAGAAATACTTTCCTCGTGAACAATGAGTGGATATGGAATGGTCGTTTCTATATTTGAGGCAAAAAGAGGATGAGAATGTCGCAAATTAGGATGATAACCTCACAAGGATATAAAGGCATGTTGTAGACTACATATGTAATCCATGGAGCAATTTTGAACAATTTTTGTATGGCCTAAATCCATTCCACTGATGGGAATTGGTCACCCAATGTTTTTTATAATATGAGGATATAATATCATGTGCTATCTAGAGTGAAAAGGAATTATCTATGTCTTATAACTTTAATAGAAACAAAGATAAGAATAGGTTTGTAGAGAATTCTGGAAAAATAAATAAAGAAAAGGGTAATAAGGGAATAGTTGATTTTACACCATATGATAATTGTGGAAGGAAACACCCTAGTGACTACTTGAAATGAAAATGTGTATGCTACAAATGTGGACAGAAAGGTCATAATGATGGTGATATTATGTGGGAAAAGATGATATTAATGTTAAGTGCTATAATTTTAGGGACATGGGACACTTTTTTAATGATTTTACAAATTGTCAAGGAAACATGACCTAGAAAAGGACAAGAGAGCAGGGACAAGCTTATGCAATCACAACCTCTAATGTTGATGTTTTTAATGATGTGGTGGTATGTACTTAAATAATTTTCTCAAAAAAAATCCATTCATTATTTGATTTTTTATCATCACATTCTGTCATATATTTACATTTTTTCAAAAAAATTAGATATTTAAAATTTTATTTTTTAAGGTACTTGTCAATCAAAACACCTAAGGTAAATGTCATTACAAAAAAAGTTATATCAGGTAGTCTCTATTATGGAATGTGAACGTGCTTTATTTTCTGATTTTATTTTCTTACCAATGATTGACATTGATATAATCATCATTATGGATTGTCTTTAAAACCATGATGAAAACATTTCTTGCAATAGGAAAGAGATTAAAATTTTGGAGGATGATTTGGAATCCCATATCATTAGCATAGAAACACCACACTCTGATTCTCATCTTGATCCACCCATAGTATCTCTAGTGAATTAAATTATTAGGTAGGAAGGGAATGAAATAACTATCAGTGTGGAAAAGAATGATCCAATAGAGGATGTACATACTGTGAAATAATATATTGAAAACGTTCCAAATGATTTACTTGGACATCCTCTAGTGTGGGAAATTGTGATTTCTATTTACTTAATTCTTGTTTCAAGGACCATATTAAAGAACACATATAAAATGTCCATTGTGTAATTTTTAGAGATGAAGAAAAAACTAGAATAATTCAGTGATTACATATTTATTCTCTCTAGTGATTCTCCGTGGTGATCCACTATTTTTTCAATATGAAAATAGTTCGATCTATGAGGTTTTCTATGGACTATAGGGAGATCAATGATATAAAAATAAAGAACCAGAATCCCCTACCTTGCATTGATGATTTATTTAATCAACTTCTTAGAGTCCAATATTTTTTGATGATTGACCTTCGATCTACATATCATTAGATTATTTTTATAAATGAAGACATTAAAAAAAATATCATTGGAAACCATTTATGTGAAATACATGTTTACAGTAATGCCTTTTGGACTCACTAAATCACCCACTATTTTCATGGATTTAATGGATATAGTTTTCAATGAATATATGGGTTAATTTTTGGTTTTATTTATTGGTGATATCATGGTATACTCTAAAACCTACTAAGATCATAAAAATCACGTGAAAAATATTTTAAAGCCTCTTAGATGCTATGAATTATTTTTAAAGTATATAAAGTTAAATTTTTTTGCTTCAATAAGTTGTATTTCAAGGACAAATTGTCTCTAAAGATTGAATATATGTTTATCCTCAAATGAAAAAGCCTATAGAAGAAATCCCATCTCTAATAAACATATCATAGGTACATAGTTTTATTTGTTTAGCAGGTTATTATTGGTCTTTCTTTCTGAACATCGCCCATTTATCCAATTTAATGACCATGTTTACACATAGAAAGGTTATGTTCACTTAGAAAAAGGAATGTGAATAATATTTTTGAAGAGTTTAAGAGTATATTAGTGAATTATATGATCCTAACCCTACCATCAAGGAATGATGGGTTTGTGATCTGTAGTGATGAATCATGTAAAAGACTCATTTCTGTTTTTATGCAGAATGATAGGGTTTTTTCCAATGCATCAAGGAAGTTAAAAATTCCTAAAAAACTATTCCACACATGATCATGAATTAACTGTGGTAATATTTTCTCTAATGACATGGATAAATTATATATATGAAGAAAAATTTGAGATAATTACGGATCATAGAATTCTCATGTATATCTTCTCACAAAAAGAAGTCAACATGAGGTAACAAAGATGGATCAAACTACTCAAGGATTATGATTGTACTATACACTACCACCTACAAAAGGAAAACAACGTAGATGATGAATTTAGAATGAAGAATCATGGGTTTCATCAAAAATGAGGATGGATAAGTATACTTTTTAAATGGATCAAGTGAGGATGGATATAGAAATTATAAATGAATTTGAAACATCAATACTTTTTCATTTGGATGTCAAGCCATCAATATTAAAATGGATTAAATTTTCTTACCTTGATATCAAGATCTATCAACAGAAAATTAACACTATGAAAGATGGTAAGATGATTGAATTTATTTGGGAAGATGGTGTTCTGAACATCGGGATGAGGCTTTGTGTTCCACCTACCCCCAATATAAAAAGGGAGTTATTGGATGGTGCCCATAGTTCGAATTTCTCAATAAATAATTGTTGCACTATGATGTATAGAGATATGAAAGAACATTAATACTGGGGTAAAATGATGAGAAAAAATGTGGAATATGTATCAAGATGTTTATGTTATCAACAGGTGAATATTGAATGGAAACAAATATAAAAAGCTGCATCAATCCTATACATATTCCTCAATATAAATGGGATGACATCTCCATAGATTTTGTCACTGCATAACCCAAAAGTAAAAGGTTGACTTATGTGATATGAGTATTTGTGGATGGACTTACAAAATCTACACATTTCCATTCTATAAGGGAGGATTTTCCATTAGAGCGCCTAACAACAGAATATATCAATAAAGTCATGATCCTTCATGGATAACATCACTCAGTTGTGTCTAATAATGACACATGATTTACATTGAAATTTTTGAAAAGTCCTCAGAAATCATTGGATATTGAACTTCGATTTTGTACTGCTTATCACCCACAAACTGTAGGGAAGTCAGATAGGATGATCTAAACCTTATGTAACATGTTGAGAACAAGTTAATTTTACTACCAAGGTATGTGGGATCAACACTTACATTTAGTGTAGTTTTCAGTCAAAAAAATCTCCCATTAAATTAATCAAATAGCATCATATGAAGCATTGTACGGAAAGAGATATCGTACACCAATTTGTTGGGAAGAAAAGGAAGCTTGTGGGCCCAGAGCATGTGGAGAAAACAATAATGATGTTAAAGACTATTCAAGGTCATATCCAAACAGCTCAAAGAAGGAAATATATCTATGATGATAATCAATTGAAGGATATAGAATATTGAGTGGGAGATCATGTTTTCTTGAATGTATCTCCATGGAAGGGCATTATAAGATTTGGAATGAAATGAAAATTGAGTGGTAGGTATATTGGGACTTTTGAATTTTGGGAGAGAATTGGAACTATTTAATATCATTTGGCTACACCGTCTAGCCTATCCAGAGTTCAAAAAGTGTTCCATGTCTCATTGGTGATAAAGTACATTCCTAACCCAACGATTGTCCTCACTTCTAAAGGTATAGAATTGGAACTTGATTTATCTTATTGTGAGGAGAATATTTGTATTTTGGATTCTAAAGAAAAAGTGTTGATGAATCCGAAGACTCTTTTGGTAAATTTAATTTGGATAAATCACTAAATATAATATGTAACATAAGATCCTGAAAAACTAACTATAAAGAACTACCAAAATATTATTTTGAGGTAAAATTCTATGAATTTCGAGGATGGGATTTTTGTAATGAGGGGAGAATGTAATAGCACAATGTGTTTAAAAATAAATATTGAATACATGAAATACAGAGTCTCAAAAAATTATAAAACTTTATAATCTAATTGTTAAACACATCTTTTCCTCTACTATGTTATGAATTTTAAAAAAATGGCCATCTTGAATTGTGATTAGTACGTCATTTTGTGTGTAATAGAACCAACTTGATTTTTTGGGAATAGTAACACAACCTTATGAATAGTAATATGACCCTTATGATTAGTAAATAATAATATTATATTATTTTCATAAGGTTACAATATATTAAGAACATGATTAATTTATCAATGTGTTAAAAAATGAATGATTCTTTCAAAAATTTTATTTTTCAAATAACCTATGATTTTATTTAAAAATTAATTTAATATTATTTAAGAAAATTATTTTCATAAAATGGAGTTCGTTTTTTAATTATAAATGTCAAATAATGGTTATGGTGATTTTTTTGTATTTTTATGAAATACTTGATTTTTGATGAATAGTGAAATACGGTATAATATTGAATATACAATTTATTTGTTAAATACACTATTTATGACATCCAGAGTTCTTTAATGAAACTTGGTTCCAACTGAAATTAATTTTTTACTATTATATACTACCTAAAACAATAAAATTGGTTTTCTTTGAGGGAATTAATTAATTAGGGAATAAAATATTCAAAATTCCCTCCTCTCATCTGCTATAACACCTACCCCTTCATTCCCTCTTCTCCTCACCCTATGACTTGAATATAAAAAATGATCTTCCCAAATACCCTTCTTAGTCTCTACCCACGTCCAATAATCAATTTTTCTTGCCAGAAGGCCAAAACTCCTTCCTATAAAGAGGTTCCCAAGAAGGTGGATTGAAGAGGTAAATTCAGATTTTATTTCTTTTAATTTATTTTCATATTCCTTTTGATTATTATCCTATCCTCACATACTCTTTCCAAATGACCATTATAACTCTAGTAACTAATATATACTAGAGTTATATCATGTTAAATGAAAAACCATTATCAATATTCTTACCCTTTCACTTTTATTTTTAAATGATATTATTGTCTATGAGGTACGAATTCACAATCTTTTGTGGTTGACAATGTTATATTCTTCAATTTATCCTTCAATAATGTACTTGAAAAAAATTTTATTATAGAAATAAACTATATTATATGTTTTATATGCTATTTAATATTTTATAACCAGTATATGTACATATAATTAAATCATATGACCAAACTAGTTCCTAATAATCAAAATATTACGAAAATAATCTATGTAAATGTAATAAACATTTCATCTAATGATTAATCCCCATTACATGTAAATAAATGACATAAATTACCATTAACACCAATTTATTTTCATAAATAATATTTAAATTCATTTCTTGATATTTACATCCATTCCACATGTGATCCATTACATAAAAACAAGTGAACATATTAAGATAATCCTGAAAACTAACACTCTGTAATGACAGAATTCAAACTTATAACAAATAAATAAGGACATATAAAAAATAATAAAATCCTGATAAAATTAATAAATGTCTAATATTTTCTGAATTAATTTATTAATAAGAATAATTACATATTACATGACCTTATGTTCAATAGAGAAACACATTCAGACATAAGGTATATGTTTTTCTACCCTAACCTCCATTTTCATTTGGTTTCCTTTTATAATCTAATTACCTCAATTAAATTATTATTTGTTATTCTTTACTCCTCATAAATTCTGTTTTAGTGTTCTATATATATTTACCAACCAAAATCCTTCCCTATTTTATGGGGAGTAATACGTTTTAAAAGGAATATTCAATATTATTTTCTAAATACAAGCCCGATTCAAGTGAATTTATCAAATTCTTACATATTTTTTGGGGAAGTCTATAATATATTTTAAGAAAACATTTTCTTTATTGAATAAATCATTTTATTATGAAAATAATATCATACTTTATTTCTAGTTTTATAAAAATAATCATCCAAAATAACACTTCTTTTAAAAATAAAAGAGTATTAATTTGACGAATTACTCAATGATTTTATAAGAGTACTTTCATTTATTTCAAAAATATTGTTGATTATTATTTAATAATGGGATTAATATTTTATGATATCATCCACCATGTTTAATTGGATATTTTATGACTAGTATTTAATTTGGATATACTATCCTAAAACCATTCACCAGTTTACTCTGAATGGTTAGTGTTTTATCTTAATGTTTGGGGAATGATATTTACATTTCATATGTGAGTTTCAATATGAATGTGTATGTTTTTATGTTAATAACCTCTCATATGAGGAATTAATTGAACTTATTATGTTATGTGTGGTGACTTCTGTATCCCCTAGATTTTTTGGTAGGTCTCATTAGACAAATATTTGTGGACTTGGACAAGGCCTTGCCCATTTTGAGATATGGATTCGGAAAAGGCCTTAATCATTTTTAGAAGGATTGTCCAAGGCCTTTATGGTATGGTTCTGAATGTCAATAATATTAAATTAATTCCTAATGAAGCTAGTAATTGAATGTTCATGTGGTCATTACAATAGTATAATATCCATGATTATGTTTTATTATGATATTATTTACACAGCTCATATTCCTTCCATAATGAGTTTATGTTTCTTATTCATAAGGGCACGTGTTTTCAATTATTCACCATGAATAATGGTTATGTTCATATTATAATCTACTGTATTACATACCCTTACTGAACATTTGAGCTCACCCCTTTCTTATGATTCATTTTTTCTAGTATGTGATTAAGTAAGTTATAAGCAACTTGCAAACAAAATCTAGGAGGAGTGGATGTTCCTAATGGAATAAATTATTGTTGTGCATTCATTCAAGATGTAATATTGATATTATATATATATATCTATTTTAAAAAAACATATACACTATGCAGTCTTTCAGGATATATATTCTTTGTATATATACCAGTGTAATAAAATAAGGCACCGGCTTTGGGAAGGTTGTGACAGGTCCTTACAAATCTTATCTAACCAATTTTTCAAAAAAATAATTTTAGCCAAAAAATATACAGTAAACTATATTAATAGAGAGTGTCTACAAAAGGTTATGTGTTATATTATTACATTAATTATGAATTAAATAATAAAGAGGTGTAAAAATAATCACAAGTCATGGAATGTAAATTATCTCTATTCATTTCATTAAAATAAAAGATATTAATAAATCAATTGAAACAAATGTAACTGATTCATTAATTAATTAATCTATGTGAATCCTAAAACAACACTAGTTAGTTCCTTGAAATATGTTCAAAAATATCATACACTAGTTATAACGAAAATAAAATTATAAAATATCCTTTGTAATAACATAACTGAAAATATATGAATTTGTTGTAGGGGTTGATCCTATATAAAAGTAAAAAAAATCCTTTGAATTTAAAATTTGATGACTTATTAAAATTAAATATAAAAATTTATGAGAAATTTTTAAATTATGATTTATTATTTAATTATGTTATATTGTTAAGGCATAAATTTACAAAAAAATGTCTTGGTGTGTATCAATTTAATATTATGTTTTATATTCCTTGTAAAATTGATTTTAGATAATTATTCTATCAATATGTTGTTCAACCACACAAGAAAGGCCTTCGTTATTCTCTATTATAATCACCCAACAAAAACCCATTCATTTGTTATGTTATTTTTTTTTATAAGTTTTTAATGAAACCATGACCCAAAATTGAAGTTAAAAGACTCACAATCATCATAATATGTGTTATGTTTCATTGTATAATTTTTTCAAAAATCCATGATTCATAGTCTAGGAAGCTCTATTTGAGTTCCATAGGTTTTTTTTCAATATGATTTATCAAAATCAATGATGTTAATATAAATAGAATAACTAAAATATAAATAAATATTACCATTAAAGTAATATATACAAAAAAACAAGAGATAAATTATATAACATGGCCTTACGGTGATGTAAGGAACTTAACATCTAAAATATAAAAAAGTAACGCAAAACATATTTAGATAAGATGATGATCCCAATTTTAAATTCAAAAACTTTTTTAAGAAACACTCATCCATATTCAAAATCCTACCTTGTAAAAATCTATATATTTTGATAAATGATTATTGGTTTATTAATCCTCTCATTTAAACTACCAGCCCCTATTTATATGATTTAAAAACTAAAAAGAGTTTATAATATATAATTTATAGAAAAATAACGTGGATATATGTAAATAGAGATTACCCACTCAATATAATCATTTAAAATTTTTATATTGGGTAAAACTATAATATTTTTTGGGTGATGGTTTGTAGATAAATGGTTACACAACTTTTAAATCATTGAAGAATGATGTAGAAAGTGTGTTGTATCATCAACATCCTACAAAAATACTGTTGAGGCCTCACATGATGTGTAAACAGGTAATAGAACAAATATATTACTATCCGGCACATTTTTATGTCATTATTTGGCCCCCTTTATCCATATTAAATATTTAAAAATTAGAATTAATTTGATAAAAATTTAATAAAATGTAATAATTACAGAAAATATAGTTAGAAATGTTCATGGAATTTAAAATCTACATAATATATGTAACACCCTTAGAGTTTATAGTTTTTTTATTCAATTATAATATAAGTGTTTGATATCATTATTTATATGCATTCCTACGTTTATATGAACTATTATATATTAAAATATTATATACAAGTATTCTAATTGAAAATTATGAGTACTGAAAACCAAATTATGAAAATATATCTATAAAATAATTATATAATAAAAATTTATAATTAATACACATTATATATGTAATAAATTTAAATTAAAATCATTATCTTATTTAAAAATGTGTTTTCATAAAAAACATTTTCATCCATTTTTTCCCAAAAAATAATATAAATAATTTATAACATATTTAGAAATTTTATTTGGGTAAATTAATATCATTATTTAAATAACCATTTGAATTTTATATTAGGGAAATTTTTAGGATTTCACTGAATAATATTTATTTTGGTGATTAGTAAAAACAAATTTTATTGAAAAAAATTTCATTTATTCTAATTTATATTTAACATTTGGATTTAAATTTAACATATAAGTCACATATACCAAATTTAATTAGAAATTATATAATTAATTATATAGTAATCATCATTATACTTTATTTGGATATAAGTTAATTTTTGTTTTAACATCACATTTTTTATTCAATCGGTTTATATGTACCACATTTTTTATCAAAACAAATGAATTTATCATATATTTTTTAATTTTATTATTGAAATATATAGGTTATATATTCAATATTTTAATTTATAATTCATCTGGAGGTTTTTTCATGGCATGGAATGGATGTATTGTATGTTTTCTTCATAAAATAACGTTTTTTAGAATGGGTGTTCATTACATTTGGAAAAAATAATTAAAATAAAATTCTACCACCAATTAAAATTTAATCTAGTAAAACGTATTTAAATATTATAATTATAATATTTAATTAACTTTATTAGGTTTTCCATAATTGTTTCATAGGGAATGGTAACATTAATTAAATTATTTTAGCATCATTAAGGTTTTAATAGGTTTATTGAGGCAATTAAACTATGAGATAGCAGAATTAATCAGATGGAAACATATAAAATTCTAACAGTTTAATGATATTATAAATTTATCTTATCCTACCATATAATCACAGGCCATTTTGAGCCTCCTTCCAATGAATGGAACGTTAAATCATTAAAATGTTTTATGAAATTACATGGGTGTCCCTCCTCACACATATAATGAAGTGCATATTCTCCACCCATAATCACACCATTTAAGAAATTTAGATCAAATAATCCTTACTCTAAAATAGAAATATAATCCTTATCTTCCTCGAATATCTTATGGTTATCTCAAAAAATTTATCACACCTAGTATCGGGTACTTTACAATTTAACTATTTAATTTTGATGTTATATAAAACATTGGACGAGTTTTGGGACATACTATAAGTTTTTAGATTATTTTGGATGCATTTTTAAACGTCTGTGTTTTTAAAATGGTTTTTAGAAACTATTAAATATCTATATGAACCCATATAAAGGTGATTGAAGAGTCATTGGGAAAGCAAACGGTTGAAGAAAAATTTGACAATCCCATGGACATACATCGGGAAAGTGTGTTGGAATATATAGTTAAAAACTAATTGTGAATATGAGACCTTTACATTGTGATAGAATTAATGAAATGTTGGAGAATAGTTGTTAAAAATATGCTACTCCAACCATGCGGCTACTGGGGTTGTGTCTAGTAGTTTGAAAATGTTTGTTGCATGGTTTCTTAAATCAAGTGACATAACCTTGTAAAAAATATTTAACACTCTAAAAATTAATAATAAATATTGTTAAAGGCCCCCACATAATTATTATTCTACAATTATACTAGTATCATGAACTCGTCTACCCTCATAGGATCCTAAGAAAATTGTTTCTCATTTAAAAGCATCATTTGGATGAATCAAAGCACTTTAGTGATCCAAAATCAGTGGTATGTGCTTGATATTTCTTACATAATAAATATAATATTCTCATCTCTCTCAGTTCCATTTATCAATTCTATTATATAATTATGTACATTTCATGATGAGAATCGTGACGAGATTTTGTGGGATATATTGAAGGTATGGTTTTATGATCCTAGATCATGATGTTCTTAGTTTTATTCTTCATTTTCAACAGCACTTAAGTCATAGGTGGATTATCTCTCGTATTAATTTGTTTTGGATATTGAATTATTAGTTTCATTAAAAAATCATATATTTTCTATGGAACCAATGTGTGATTTCTTGGATGAATCCATATTGATTTATGTTTATAATGATTCAAAATTGGAAGGACTTTTTAAAACCACATTGCATGTTATTTTAAGTTAATATTTTTAAAAATATGTTGTGGATTCTTTTAAAAAAATATTTATAGAATGTTTTAAAAAATAGTATTTATTTAATATTAGTTGAATTGAAATATAATTCTAAATAATTGGGATGGAGTCGTTTTAATGTGTTACAATATATAGTCGTGATGTACCACAGTCAATGTGGGATGGGTTATAGTCATAAAATACAACAAGAAATGTGTGACACTAAGGCTTATAGTGTATACACTACAACAAATAAACAAGTATTGTATAAGGAATTTTTCCCACAAAAATAAATGTTGATAAAAATCCATAATTTTATGTCTCAACTCTCTTTGTACTAATTAAAACCTATTGTATAATAAGTATTAATTTCTTATAAATGTAACAATGATATATATTGCTATAAATAATAGCACATATTATTTTAATATGACATTATATTACCCATTAATTAATAATTCCTTGTTAATGTAACATTTTAGGTAATATTGATGTTTTTTATATATGATTGATTTTTTCAATACTCTTACTTAGATCATGATTAATTATTTACAGAATGTAATAATGATATAAATATCTTTTTCATTCATTATAAAAAAGTTTATAAATTTTTTTCAATGAAATATATATGATATGGAATACACTATTCATGGATATGGTAGGTTGTATGTATGCATGAACAATGTTTTCATTTTATTATTGTATTGAATGAATGAAAGTAAACAACACACACACACACACACATATATATATATATATATATCTGTGTGGGTGTTATAATTCTTGTAGAATTATTATTTCATTTATATCATAAAATTTTCCTAAACCCATCCTTAATGCATTCTACATATTGTGTTATTGAATCACATGGATTTGAGGTGGCGATAGTACACACATCCACAAATGAAGGTATCTTATTTAAATAGAGTGGAAATCATGAAGGTATGTCTTATTTAATAAAAACATAATTAATAGTTCATAAATATTATATATATAATAAAAAAATTTACCTTATATTTCCCTTCATCAATGGTGGAAATGTAAAAACAAATCATCATCATTTTGCCAGGTGGTACGAACAGTATGTTCGTTACCCATTTGATAGAAATTTATGTAAGTGTTTTTTGAAAATTCAATATAATAAAATCATAGTATATTTTTAGATATTTAGTATATTATATAAAATGTATTAAAATAACTTTAAGGAGTTTAATGAAAAATAACATAGAATCGTTTGTTGATGAACATTACCACTTGTTTTGGTGTCTCCAATTGATTCCCACAAATGGTCTTCAATTGGTTGAAATTATTAATAAATTATGGATTATATATTTAATTAATGGAGGTTTTAAAGATATTAAGATAGTGTTTTTAGCTTAATAGATGCTAATGTGTGATGGGAAGAGTAGGGGAGGATCCCTTTTATATGAAATGGGATGGAACTTTTGGAATTTATAAGATGATTAATTAATAATAAATTAAATATCAATCAAATTACAGTAAAATTCCATTTATTTGAATCTATGATATTAAAAGGTTTTAATATCATCATCAAATATATTTTATACATGTTTTGATGTCATTTTAAACATTATCAATTTTATTAACTCTTAGTTAATATATTTTAGGTTTTACTATAGAAACAATGATATAAATATTATGAGGGTGTACTTTTTACATAGAATGACTACATTGGATCATATATAGTTCAATTTCTATATTTTAGGCTATATATCATATTTTTGTACTTATTAAATATTTTACTATTTTTTTACAAAATTATAAAATATTATTGTCAATAATATCGTAAGCATAAATTTTGACACCATTCAAAACATTAAATTTATAAACATTGGAAAAACTTGATAAATTAAAAAATGCATTTTATAAAACATTAAAATTTAATATTCATCTATGAAATTAGTGGATATACATAACTAAGTAAAAATTATTATTATTTTAATATTTCTAATATCATTTAATTGATTGTTCCATTAATTGAATAATTACTTCATAATCATTATGTAATTTTTCATATTAATAATTTATTCACCAAAAATTAAAAATTAAATTCCATGATTGATAAAGACATTTTATATTTCATAATAACATATAACGAACAAAAAATATTCTATTTATCCCCATATTAATGATAATATATTTATTACGAGTAAGAGTGTGACATTTATCACTCTCTTTGATTTGAATACATTCTAAATATGTTTCATATAAAAGTATCCATAAAAGTTTTCAATTATGAATTTTATGATATAAAGGTATACTTAAATTTATAAAATAATATTTTGGAAATGGGTTTGGGTAGCTTTACAATATTTATAAAATTGTTTTTATGCTTAATTACCCAATTTACCCTTAACCTTGACAATAAAAAATAAGTATTATTATAATTCTAATAGTCTTAAAAAAAATGGGAAAAATTCAGAAATTGAAGAATAATGATTCCAAATTTAGATTCCATTTTTTACAATTCTAAACATTTAAATTGATAAAAATAAATTTAAAATAAATTTTAATGAAAGTATGAGAAAATAACAGTTTATTATGAAGAATTCCAAATGTTTTGAAGTGGATTTATATACAATTTCAATGTGAAATGGGGTTCCAATAACCAAAATTGGATTAGTTTATATGTTTTTATAATAATTATAATTGAAAAAAATCATTGATTAATTTTAATATATGAGTAAGATAGAATAAAAAGTTGTTTTCAAATAAAATTTCGTATTTTGCTTTACTTATGAAAACATAAAACTGATCAGAAAAATAAAAACGATTAAACCAATGAAAATTTTTATAATCCAATATCTAATAAAAAGTTTATTTTTTTCAAATAGAATTTACAAAAGTTTCAAAAAGTGGATTTAAAACAAGTGCACCATCAAATGACGACAAAATTTATTTTTTCAGAAGAATACCACTTTTATGGGTAATATTGGATTTGATCTTATATAGTGTTAATAAAACTCATACGATGAATGATAAAAATTAGATTGAATATTATATATGTATATTAATAATTAATATATTTCATCAAGATATATTTAATTTTGTATTTGTATAAAACACAGTTTTTCACATTTAAATATTATCTTCGAAAATAATTTTATTTTATTTTAAAAATAATTTTACATTCATTTATATTTATTTTTTTAATGAATTATTTTTAAACTATATTTTCAGAATTCATGAAATCACGTTCATATAGTCATTCTAATTGATATGTTATAATTTTATTATTTAAATATGTATAATAATAAAAAAGATGTTTCATAGAAAATCAGTGTTTTGGTAATGATATCTATGCTAGTGTTTTGTGTAGCACAAGCTTCATTTGGTGTAGTGTATAACAATATAAATCATGGAAAATTAATTTATTCAAAACAAATCATAAAAACATAGGTGTTTCCTTATGCACCACTTAAAATTAATTTAACCCATGAAAATTTTCATTCTAATTAATAAAATGAAGAATCTTCTCCCTCAATATATCCTCAAGTAACCATGCAACTTTTATTATCTCGTTGTTTTGTCCAAAAAACATTAACCAGGTGTGTGGACTTTTTTAATATCACATTTTCTCTAAGATCCAAAATTTCAAGTATTTTTTCTTCATATGAATGATTTTGATTCAGAAATACAAATTTGAGTTTGACACTGGTGAAGGATATGGAATGTCCTTAAAAGAGATACATAGAACACATTTGAACCTGATATAGATTCAGTGTAATTTCTAACTGATAGGATACTATTCCAATACCATCATGAATTTTTAAATTAAAGTGCATCCATTAAATTTTAAATAGAGCATCAAAAATAAATGGTGGTTGTCTAATAATTTTTTTGGGGGAAACCCACATAATAATAAGGGTCCATAATACATATTCTTAAATATATGGAATGTTAATGGTGAAGATCACCACATAACTAGAATTAATGGAATGTGAAAACATATACAAGGAAGATAATTCCAACTATAATGATCTAGTTTAGGGTGATATAGAATGTGTTCATTATTAAGTTAAACATCGCTGAAATATATATATTTGACTATCCAAGGGACCATTTTGTTCATTGAAAATTAAGGTTCTAGGATAAATATTTTTGTTTCAAGATATAATTTCTAATGTTGAATAATTACCACAAAAAGATATACTAACAACATTGAAATCAGATTTTTTAGAATGATCTCATTAATCAGATGTGTGCTGATCAATTTCTACTTCACTTTTTACTCTATGAAATTGGGTTTAAATTGTAATTCTTGAATAAATTGTGGATCGTATGATCCATAATGATGTGATAAGTCATTCATTATCTCTCTACCTCTCATTGTAAAAAAATGGTTTCCAAATAATTTCAAATATTCATAAATCAAATCATTAATCTCTAAAACCTCATCCAAATTTCAATTTAAACACATTCATAAATATTTACCCTTACGAACATTCAAAAATATTAAAAAAGATGACTTTCTAAAGAACGCCACACAAATTAGAATTTATCCCACAAAATCATGATGTTTCTCATAATTTTCTCATAAGAAACACGTCAATACCATTATCATATTATCTCTTGAAACACTGTAATAACCCAACTTTCCATAAAACATCAAAGAAAGCATGCACAATTTAGAAAATTAACTCTTTCCTCATACCATAAATCCCAAAATTCTATAACCTCAATATATTATAACATAAAACACGTTTTCATATTATCAACCCCATGTTCATCAATACAATCCCATTTATTTTATCACAATCACATATATCAGTATTTCATTATACCAACATAATGCATATATTAAGGGTTTTCCTTCCATTAATCATTATTTTTTCAAATAAATCATAATAATACCTCAATCACATTACTTTTTGACCAGTACCATTCATAATATTCTCATAAATCCTTATGAAATAGCTAAAGTTGACCAATAATTTAATGTATCGTTAGTTCATAATATCATTAAAGAACTTATACAACAGTATTTATGAATTTAAAGTACATAAGTACTTAATCATTAAAATGCTTTTTTGGCATGCTTCACATCGTAAATAGTGGTCTCATAATATTTAACACTGTCATTGTCTTTGAGAGGTTACTGATATCACTATTCATCTTTATCCCATGGATTTGGGGAATGATTACCATAATTCTCATTTTTTTACCTTTAAATAATAGGAGTGTATGTGGTTTATTGTTTGTATCTATATCTTTGTTAGCATCATTGAATATCTTCTTCCCATTACATCATCATTCCTTTTCTAGATGACCAACATATAACATATGAATCATTTACCAGTTCCCTTAAGGAAACATCCACCATTATTCTTCCCACACTTTGAACACAATGGGGAAATAATCCACTTTTTCTTGGTTTTTTATATTATTATTCAAACAATATTTTACATTTCATATCAAAATCATGATATTGATACAGAAATCCCACCTCCATTTTCACCATAATAGAAAATCAGATAATTTATTCATAACATCTAATGTCACTCATGAATAATTCCTTTAAGATACATTGTTTAAATTCACTATAAAAATTAATATACATTACATTCAGGATAAAAGATAATTCTAGACCGATTCCTTGCATGTCTTGAAAAAATTCTTTATGGGTTCTAATAGATTCATCATCATTTTTTATTAACTCAAGGAACAAATTTTCCATTTTTTTATAAATATTATGGGGAATGATCTAATTGAAAATATATTTTTTAACTTATCCCATTCCATATAGTCGATTTTATCACATTGCCTCATATTATTGATATCATTCCACAATTGATATGCCTCAACTTCCAAATGATAGGCAGGAAAAACGAATTTCTCATGTTATTAACACTGATTAAAAAAATAGATTATCAATTGTACTGATCTGTTTCTCAAACACTAATTTATTAGTACACCCTCTAAAATAAGGTGGATGATAACTTATAAAGGAATCAACATAATCTGGTTCTCTCCATTCCTCATATAACAGTCTAGTATGATTCATATCAATATAGATATTTCTAAGTAGGGAAACAATATTTTCCATTCCGTTGGCCATAACATTTTTTTTCTTAGGTGGACAATCATTTCATTTCACATCAAATTCATCATTAACGAAGTTACTTTTTGTTATAACAATTGACTAAAACCATAACACATAGTTTGAGAAACACTAATAATAGTGGAATAACCACATAATAATGGGAAATTACATATCATATTTCAATCAATAAAACCATATATTTAATTTGTAACACACCAAGCATACACATTACGTTTCCCTTTGAATAATGCAATTGCTGGCATTATACGTAACATCGAGATTTTAACAAACGACAACCAATCAAACTAGCCGTTATTAATAGTTATACACGCTTTTTGAAATTTTAATAATTTTATCATTCAAAATGGACTTCATTTTTGGAATTGGAATATCAAAATTAGTGTAGGGTGAATTTTTTTAATTTTTCTGAAAACATTCAATATTTTATTAATAGTGAAAAACACTTCGTTATTGGTTTAAACAAATTTTTTATTTAAATAATTATTTATTTTACATAAATTTATTTTATGCCTAAATAGATATATAATACATATATAAGTTCTATGTAATTTATTGGATTCATTTTTAATAAACATAGATATTTAAAAAATTTATTTAACTTTTTACCGTCTTTTACCCACCTCTTGGGAGCATTTAGAAATTCACATAAAAGTTAATTTTACCACTTCTGTGAGTTGAATTTCAAAAATCCAAGAGACACGGTTTTCATTAGTAATTATAATGTGTTTAAATAAGATGAAAATAATTTTTTTGTGAATAGTAACTTTTCACTTTTATTTACCCCTTTTAAAAGTAAATTTGGTAATTAAAGGTAAACTAGATTTTTTAATTACTATAACACATGTCCAAATTCTATAGGATAAGTTTAATTCATCCAAAAAAACCTTAGTAATAAATTTTGATCCCCTTCGATCCACATGGATTAGATTAAGTCATTTATTATTATTTTATTTAAAGAAGAGTTAAAAGAGTTAAATACAAAGTTATAAAACTAAAAAGAATTAATATAGGGTTACACACTATATAAATTCAGATACTAATATTACATAAAAAAATAAAAAAATTTCCAATCTAATGGTATTTGTTTTTTAATTTTTAGATATTAAATAATTTAATTTATTTATGACACAATGATGATGCATTAATTACCTTATTTATTAATGATTAAAATAATTGATATTATAAATATCCAAATAAATGTAATTTTAGAATTTTGATGTATTAAACATATTATTTAGGTTAATATGACATTTTATGGTTAATTAAATAATTTTCTTTCTTAGTAATCTTGCTATTATAATTTTTACAAAAAACAAATACTAAATAGTTTCAAAATTGAAATAATTGAGTTTTTAAAAAAAATACTATATTATTAATGGATATAATATTACTAAAACTCTATGGTTCAGAAAAGGAATTATATAAGGTTATATATATCTTAATAATTACCAACTTGGGGTTTTCTTGGAAGTTTATATTATGTTTCTTAAACATATAATATAAAAATACAATGAGACATGGTAAATGAAATACGATTTAAATAAGAGTTAAATAAAAAAGATAAGGTTAATATGGTGACCTAAACATGTATAGAACCTATTGGTTGAGTTTTTTTCTATACATCCCTACTTAGACTCTAAATAAATTATTTTAATCCTTTAGAAACCAAAAATTATTTTATTATAATATAATATTTTAATCTTATCCTAAAGTAATTGTCACCTCTCTTATAAAAGGGAACTTCCCCTTATCTAAATTTCACACCTCCAAAGCCTTTTTTATCATCCAAACCCTACTCAAATATCCTCCCAACTTTCCTCTCTTCATCTAAGAGGCCTTCCATTGGTCAAATATCCAACCTATGGAGCCCTTTTGATCAAATCAAAAGGAATAACCCGAAATAGAGGTAAATATTTCATCACCTCTTTCATGTTATTTTCTTCTTCCACTTCCTCATTATTTGTGTTTTGCATTATAAATATATAACTCCAGTATCATATATATACTATGATGTTATTATAAAAATGGTACAACCATATTCATTATTTTATCCATCATATGAATGACAATGTCAAGATATGTGCATATGTACGGCATGCCGTCTCCACGTCGTTGTGTAGTTTGTTATTCAAACACTTAATTAATTTGATGTGTATAATAATGATTTATTATTGATTTGATATTGTCGCTCGTGCGTACGTACGGATTAGCATCTCTACAAGGGCGATGAGATTAATTCCCCTCGGTAATCATTAAATAATAATGTTCATTGGATGATTAAAAATAATTTTTAGGAAGTTAATATTATTCTGGATATGAATAAAATACATCCTATTTATAACAAACACATCATACGTAACAAAATATATAAACGAAAATGAATCAGTTAACACCTGAAACGACGATAATACTAATATATTATTAACAATGTAATATTAGAAGATCATATATGATATCATCTTTAATTTATAGGTTCTTGTATAATTTAATAAAAATTATTTAACTATTATATAGTAGGTTAACATACCCTAGACCAAGTAAAAGTACAAGGTAAGGGTAAAATTTACATTCTCTTTACTTATCCGAGGATGTTAATATGTAAGTGTCTACTGGGGCCTCTTTATCATCCTCATTTTTTTTCAAAAAAATTTAATTCAAAACATTTTTACTATTTACTATACAATGGTTTAAAGTCATTTATACCCTTATTTTACCATATATTTTTTGAATGTAATCTTTCCATCATTTTCCATACAAGGTATTTTATGACTTTTTTGAAAAAATTTAGGTAAGAAAGTCTTTTTTAACTTATACGGCAGGTGGGGCTATATTCTTTTGTTATATTATTGTTAAATAATCCCATAAAATCTTATAATAATATTTTCAAAATAAATTTTTTCTTTTATAATTATATGACTTTTAAATTATTTCAAAATAGAAAGAGATATTTCTCCAAAAAAGTATTGACATCATCTATGTCAACACCCTTTGATGGATTATATGAGAAATTTTTCAAGTGCCAATTCTGGTTTCAGGAGATTTCATTTCCTTGCCATATTTTCTCTAAGTATAGAATATATGTTTATCCTTCAATGACCAAGGCAATCCATGAATGGCCAGCATCAACAAGTATAAATTAGGTAAGAAATTTTATTGTTTTAGTAGGTTAATATCGACGTTTATTCCAGAATATTTCCTGGTTGGATAGCCCATTAATCAAGCTCACATGTAAAGAGATTTAATTTTCTTAGAAAAATTATTGTGAAGAATGTTTTGAAGAACTGAAGAGAAGATTAGTTAATGATCCAATCTTGCCTCTTCCAAGAGGGAAGGATGGGTTTGTTGTTTATAGTGACCCTTCAATGAAATGTCTTTGTTGTTTCCTTATTTAGAATTATAAATTTATTTCCTATTCATCACGACATCTAAAAATTCATGAACAAAAAAATACCACTCAACATGAGGAAAAGGTGATGGCTTTAACTACTCAAGGATTAGGATTTCACTATTCACTTCCACCAAGGGAAGGAAAATAAGGAGGATGATTCTTTGAGTAGAAAAGATCATGGTGTTTTGAACAATATGGGAATTTAAAGGGATTATATTTTCATGTATCTAGTAATGATATATATGGGAATAACTATGGAAGGTGAAATATTAATGATTTATAAAAAATTTTCCACACAATATTTACTAGAATGGATAATGAATTATTATACTGATGAGGAGAAGTTTCAAAAGAATATTAATGGTGTGAATGATGTGAGATTGAGTGAATTCATATATGAAGATGTGATTTTGAAATTTCTGAAGAGACATTGTGTTTCATAAATATATGATCTAAAAAAGGAATTATTGGATGATTCACATAACTCAAATTTCATTATACACACTAGTAGTAGTAAGATGTATAGTGATATGAAAGAACATTTTTTGTGGTACAACGTGAAGAGGGAGATTACTTATTCTGTGTCATGATGTATGGTTTGTCAACAAGTGAATGATGGAAGGAAATATCCTGGAGGATTCATGCAAACCCTTCCCATAACTGAGTGGAAATGGTATAATATTATGATAGAATTTTTCATGGGACTACCAAAGACTCTTAGAAAAAATAATGCAATATGAGTCATTGTTGATCGTCTTACCAATTGGGCACATTTTCCTACTATAAGAGAAGATTTAGCGCATGACTGTTTGGAATGAATATATATTAATGAAGTTGTAATAATTAATGAAGTACCCCTATCGATTGTTTCTGATCATGATCCCAATTTTACATCAAAAATCTGAAATAGTCTTGAGATGGCCCCAGATAATGAGCTTCGCTGGTGCACTACCTACCACCCTCAAACTGATGGACAATCAGAAGTGACTATTCAAACCATAGATGACATGTTGAGATCTTTATCACGTCACTTTCAAGGTATTTGGGATCAATATTTTTCTCTAGCAGAATACTATTATAATAATAGCTTTCATTTAAGTATTCAGATGGAACCATATGAATTGTTATATGATAAGAGATGTTGCACACCAACTTGTTGGGATGATGTTTGTGAAAAAATACTCATAGGCCCAGAACATGTTGAGGAAACAATGGAAAAGGTGGTAGTTATCCAAAAGCACATTAAAGTAGCAAAAGTGTAATGTCAATAACCGAAGGAAGGATTTGGAATTTAAAGTTGGAGACCATGTTTTTTTAATGTATCTCTATAGAAGACTGTTATGTGTTTCGATAATAAGGCTAATTGGAATCCCAGGTACACTAGACCTTTCGAAATTCTAGAACTAATTGGAGTTGTAGCTTATCATTTGAAAATGCCTCCAAGTCTCTCCAAAGTTCACGATGTATTCCGCATATCACATTGAAAAAAACACATGCCTGACCCAACGCATTTACTCACCATTGAGGAAATTTTACTAGAACCTTATTTGTCTTATTGTGAAGATCCAATAAAAATTCTTGATACCAGAGAACAAGTGTTGAGAAAACAGATGAATCATCTACTGAATGTTCTATGGAGAAACCGTAATATGGATGATGCAACGTGGGAACCTGAAAAATTTATAATGAAGAACCACCTGAATATTTTTATTCCATAATATTATATAATCTTGGAGGATAAAATTCTTTTAAGGACGGGATAATGTTACACCCCAAGCTTCCACAGTGTGTTTCCCTTTGAGTATTGCAATAGCTTGTGTTGTACGCAACTTTGAGATTCTAACACATCGCATCTTATCAAACTATATGATATGAATTGAAATACCCACATTTTGAAATTTTATATATTTTATCATTCAAAATGGAACTCATTTTTAGATTCAGAATATTGAAATTAACTTAGGGTGAATTTTTTGTATTTTTATGATAAATTTTTATTTTCGATAAATAGTGAAAACACTGCATTATTTGTTAAAACCGACTTTTTTAAAAATTATTTTTTATTTTATTTAAATATATTTTATGTTAAAGTAGATACAAAATAACTATATATGTTTAATTTAATTAATTGGATTCAATATATTATAATCTAAGATATATAAAAAATTTACTAACCTTTTTACTGTCTTTTACGCACCTCCTATGAGCTTTTACAAATTTTATAAAATATAATTTTACAACATCTGTGAGTTGAATTTAAAAATTTTGAGAGACACAGTTGACATCAGTATGTATAATCTAAATCAATAAGATGAAAATATTTTTTGGTCAAAAGTAACTTTTGAGTTTTATTTACCACAGTTAAAATTAAATAGGGTATTTAAATGTAAAAATGATATTACAATTAACCTAACACATGTACTAATTCTATTGGATAAGTATAATTCAACAAAAAAACATTAGGAATAATATATGATCCCTTTGGTATACATGGATTATATTAGGACATTTATTATTATTTTATTTAAAGAATAGATAAAAGAGTTAAATTCAACATTTAATAACAAAACCATTTTTAATATTGGGTTACAATATATAAATTTGACTATATAAATTCATTATAAATATAAAATTTTCCCTAAATAATAGTATTTTATTTATAATTTTTATGCATTAAATAGTTTAATTTATTTATGAGACAATGATGATGCAATATTTTCTCATTAAATAATAATTAAAACAATTGATATTATGGATATCCAAATAAAAGAAATTTAAGACTTTTATTGAATTAAACTAATATTATAGGTTAATATGACTTTTTAGGGTTGATTACTAACTTTTTTTTTCTATGTAATCAAGTTGTTATGATTTTTAGAAAAATAAAATACTAAATAGTGCCAAAATTGACAAAATTGAGTTTTTAAAACATATACTATATTATTTATGGATATAATATTCCTAAAAATCTATGGATTAACCAATGGACTTAGATGATGTTATATTTATTAATAATTTACCACTTTTGGTTCTCTTGGAGGTTTATAGTAAGTTTATTAACAATATAATATAAAAAAAAGAGACATGTTAAATGACAAACTTTTTATCTAGGAGTTAAATAAAAAAATTAAGGTTAATATGGTGACCTAAACCAATCTAAAACCTATTTTTTGAGAGGTTTTCGACACATACCCACATTATCCTCTATATAAATCATTTTTTAGCAATTAAAATCCTAACTTTCGTTTTTTTTAAATAATATTTCAGGCTTTTCCTAAAGTGACCCTCACCTATCTTATAAAAGGTAACATCACATTCTCTTATTTTCACACCTCTAAAGCTTTTTCTCCCGGTCAACACCTACCCAAATATCCTCCAAACTTTCCTCTCATATTCCTAGAGGTATTCTGTTGGTCAATAAGTTAACATAAGGGGCCCTTTTGATCAAATCAAAAGGACAAACTCGACGAAGAGGTAAATATTTCATCACCTTTTTCAAGTCCATTTCTTCTTCCACTAACTCTTTCTTTAATGTTTTAATTATAAATTAATAACTCAAGAAACTTATATATTCATTTATGTTATTGTAAAATTTTTACAACCATGTTCATTATTCTATCTCTCATATGAATGAAACAGTCACCATACGTGTGTAGGTACGGATTACCGTCTTGACGTCGCTGTGCGGTTTGTTAGTCAAACACATCATTATTTGGATGGGTATAAAAATGATGTATAAATGATGTAAATAATAAATAAAACATGTTAATTATTCTATATATATGATATAACATTCAATTATATACAATTTCACATTCAATTGAATGATATTATCTCTTGTGCATACGTACGTATTACAGTCTCCATGAATGCGATAGGATTCATTCTCCATTGTAATAATTAAAAAGATTTCTAATATTTACTATAATATTTTTTAAAAGTCGTTTATACCCTTATTTTTTCATATATAATTGAATGGAATCTTTCAATCATTTTTCAAACAAGTTCTTTATGACATTTTCGTCAAAATTATTGTAAGAATGTCTTTTTACAACTTATACGATAGGTGTGGATATTTTCTAATGTTATATCATCATCAAAGCATTATAAGAATTTTTTCAAAATAAATGTTTTCCATTATAATTATATAACTTTTAAATTACTTCAAAATAGAACGAGATATTTCTCAAAAAATGTTTTTTTTTCATATATTCCAACATCCTTTGATGGATTTCAAGCTTTTTTTATGTTGATTTATTATGATAAAAAACATCCATTTTTTATTGAAGATTATGTGATATGTTTTACTATAGATGTGTTATTTTTACACCATTAATGGTTTATGGATAATTTATTGACATTTTTTATGCTAATTTTAATTAAATTATTTATTCTATGATTAATAATTTTCATATAAGGAATGTATTGGACTTTGTAAGTGATTGGTGGATCCCGATATAGCTCCTCAATTCATCGGTATGTCTCATGAGAGAAACAATTGTCTTGGAACAAGTCCATGAAAAAACATTATTTTTAGTCTTGGAACAAGGCCTTGACTATGTGGTTATGAATTCTGGCATTATGCATTCCATCATTAGGAAATTTCTGTTGATATTTCATATGATTATTTGACTGGTAAAATATACATGTGAATAAGTATATATAATTATTTGATTTTATGTTTTCCATATTATGCTGAAGTTTATGTTTAAAATGATTTTTTTAGTGTTATACATTTCTTTAAATGTTTATGATTATTTATAAAAGTTTCTACTATATTGTTATTCTTTCTGAGCATTTAAGCCCACCACATTATTTGTTTTATTTTTCTTAGGATGTGAAGAAGTATTTAATGGTTTACCTATAGGGATTGAATAATGATATATGTGTGTTCAAAAAGGGAAAAAATTTTGTATATGTTTTTATTTCTTGATGTAATGTAAAACATAAGAATATATCTAGTACATCTAAGGCTACTAAACTGGTTAGTCTTTCCGGATTTATTCCCTTGTGATCATACCAATGTTATGTAATAAGGAACAAACTCTGGGTAACTAGGGTTGGGGAATTACATAATCCTCGGTTATTTTATATTATTATGAAAAATCATGGATTATAACCTATACGTAGACTTATATCTAGATACATCTCTAAGAATACCCTTAGAAATATATCTATGGGTATAACTAATTTTCACTCATCCTAGTTTCCAATGGTTTATTAAATATTTTCTTGGATATAGACTATAACAACATAGGATTTTCATAAATTAATATTATATCATTTTATTTGGAAATATATAAACACACAACCAATGACCGTGTTAGTTTATTACATTTGAAAACCTAGAAACAAAAACAACCAGTTCATAACACATCCACTTTTTTCATGCCTCTTTCTTCATATCTGGATCCATTTTTGTTATATCAAACATAATACCATTCATTGTATTATGGTTAAATACATAATAAAAGGGTGATATAAAATTCTCATTATGGGAAAAAAGTGAGATATGTAAGAATAACATGAACATAAGTCTAGGAGAACATAAAAATATCATTTGAAGATCATATCCTGCATATTAATGACCATATACAAGATTCGTGGAAGAAATATTTTCAATTCACGAGACATAAATAATAATTAAATCTATATCTAAAAAATGAATAAATAACATAGTAATAAGATATGGAATTTTTATAAGGCACAAAAATTTGTATTATTGTTCCCTATAAGTCATGGTACATTTCCAAAAGTTTTTAGGATACTTCCTGGTAACTACACATACTGGGTGGAATATACCACCATCTTCTGTCGCAGTTCTTTTCATATAAAGGAATGGGTTTCCCCATATCCCTATAGTTTATTTAGTTTCACTATCTTTTCATAGTAGATGAATCATTTCGAGTTGTTTCCCATCATTACAAAACTCAATATAAATAATTACCCATTGCATTGGATGGAGGCATTGGTCCCACCATTCACATAATGAAAACCATGCATATGTGTGCCAAGGGTCCTAAAATAATTCATCATATCATAAAAATTTAATAAAATTAGTTTCTTAAACAGCATTCAACCATAAATAACCCAGGTAATAGAAATTTAATACATAACTATCCTTATAAAAAAATAAACAAAAAATGGGAGATTATGGATAATATACTTGAAGAATATCCTTAATAAATCATAATTAGTAAAATGACCCAAAATTTAATTAATGTAATTTATATCTTATAGTTTTATTTTCATATAGTACAAATCCCATTTAATAACTTATTTATCATAATAAGAATATTATAAATGACTAATTAATGATATAAGATGTCTTTCTATATGTAAAAGAAATAATGATGATTAAAATTGTTACACGCCCTTAAGAATAGTGACATTAACATTATGAATAGTAAAACATCCAATAATATAATATCTTTTTCTTTTAAAGTAAAAAAATTACTAATATTAAATATGAAATTAGGGTATAATTATATCATAATCTAAGTAAATAAATATCTTAAAAATTATTAATGGTTGTTTGGAATTTATTATTATAATAAATATTTTATTTAACTTTTATTATTCATTTAATAATTTAAAAGAAAAATTATTTTCATAAAATGTATTTAGAAATAAATTTTTTGATGTCTTATGGTTTTTAGATAATTTAATGAGACTGTATGAAATTCATCCAATTTTTTTAAAATGACTTACAATTTTATAATATGTATTTTCTAAGTAAAATATTATTTTAATTAAAAATTAGTTTACTAATATTTATAAAATTATTTTCAAAAAATTAAGATTTTTTTATATGTTAAATCCCATTAAATTATTATGGTGTTTTTTTGGTTTAATTAATTACATGAATTGTTTTTTATTAGTAAAATATGATTATTTACAATAAAAGATACATACATGAATTATGGAGTCATAAATGATTTAAGGATAATGTATTCCCAATATATATTACTCTCCTTCATTTATTGAATATAATTAGACGTAATTCTAAAACTAATTCCAATTTGAATCCAAACTAATAGTTTAATTAATATAATAATGTGAAAACACCCCTCTTCCACTATAAATACCACCCTCACCCCCCTCATATCCTATAACCACTCATGCATTTATCCTTGTAAAAATCAACCCAATAAATGTCTATATTCCCTTCCACATGTCCAGGTCTCCTAGTCTCATAAAAAACACAAAAAAACTCCCTAAGGAGCTTCTCAAGGAGGATACATCATAGGGGTAAAATCCACTTCCATTCCAATTTAATTTCATTTCAATATTATTTATTTTCATCACATAACCTCACATATAGTGTCAAAATTTAATGATAACTATATAATGTTTGAAATAAAGTAATTATTTCATTTTAATGGATGATCTGTCATGAAAATCCTTCATCTCTTACTTTTATTTTAAAAATGAAATCATTTTATGTGTTGTGTTAATTTACAAACATCATGGGTGATAAAATTACATTTTCATTTAACACAATCATGGATGTTAATTAAAGAATTATAATAGTTAAACATTATTTTAAATTCATTTTACATCTAGAATCAAAAAATATATATGATAATAAATGATAAAACAAAATGAGTTTCTTATGATCGAAAAATGCCAAAAATTTACCTAAAATGATAATCATCATCATTTATCAAATGACTCATCCTCATAACATATATCCAAATTTTTTATAATATCATCTAAAATTATGGATGTTCATTAAGAACGTATAATACAAAATTTGGATATTTATCCTCATTTTACACAAACATATATTTTAGTATACTAGTGAACTTTTCAAGGAATTTAGGAAAATGATCACTCATATGAGATGTAATTAAACTATAAAAATCATCAAAAATTCCATAAATGAAAAAAAATACTAAAACCATAACTTATTATATTAAATTATAAAAGGTACTATTTTTTGTAATTAATGAATCTAATTTGATTTTATATTATATTAAATTTAATAATGAATTATGATATGTTTTAATGGGGATTCTTGAACCCAACTCTCTTCCTTTAGGTTTTACATCTTTCACTCCATTTTCAGTATCAATATTTATTTATTTTTCCTTAAAAAATATTTATTTGTCATTATCTTATCTATTTTGTGATATTAATGTTACCAATCTAGTTTTATAAAAAAAATTATTGATTTTTTTCAAAAGAACTCTTTTTAAAAAATATATACTTTACTTCTCTTGTGATAGTTTCTTCATAATTCATGATTGATACTAAGAATCTTATTCCATTTTTATCTTGTGAAATCAAATGTCTATGAATGTATTCTTTATGAAATTAAACCAATTACTTTTCTTGGGTTATTTTATCACCAAATATGATATATGTTCTATGTAGCACGCATGTTAATGTAAATGTTATGATGTGATCGGTGCACCCAGAATTATATAGTGAAATTCAAATGTTAAGATGTGAAATGTTATCTTGTAATTCTATATTTATTTAATTAATTGGGTAATGTGATATATATCATTGTAAAACATGAAATATGTGTGAAAATAAGGCTACCTATGTTCACAAATATGTGTGTTAGTTGACCACTAAGACATGATATTTCATTATAACGCATTGTTATACTACATATATTTTCATAATTCTTCATATCATGATTATTGTCCTTTTTTTATGATTATAATTATTATTATCATCTGATTTTATATTGATTAATTTAATTAGCTAACCTCTTAATTGTCAGAAAAACAAATATGTATTTCAATCTAACAAGGCACTGGAAGTAGTCTGCGGTAAGGCCCATAGGGCATTCTAGATCCCCACGATCTAGAACATGTTCCTGAGTATCAAATAAAAAAAATGGAATGATTTACCTGAATCTTCCACATAAAAATCACCCAAAAATACTAATAATTTAGATATGTAAAAATCAACCAAATTCCCCCTCAAAAATTAAAAAAATTATTCATACAAACTAAATCAATTAAAAAAGGAAAAATGTCAAAAAGTTAAATATTTGACATTTCCTTAAACCTCCATTCAATAGAAGTATCACATCCACAATCCCCCACCCCCCACCATGATCAATTCCAAATTCGACTGTTTATCCAACCTTCCAATATTATTAATCGTTCCTTAACCTAGAAATCGATAGAAAAGAAGATCTACATACAACCAATAGTGTATATAGGGTGTGATTCCATGCCCAGTAGGATTCCACCATAATAAAATATTCTATTCTCTGAACATTAAATAAAAAATAAACATACATTTATAATAATACAATAAATACTAGAGCAATATTAAGGAAAATGACACCAAAGAAAAAAAATACTTTTAATGAATGTATATTTTACTGGAAATATAATTTCAAATAATGCAACATTAAATTTAATTAAGTTTTAAGGAAAGAAACTCTAAATAAAACAACCTTGCTTTTGAAATTCCAAACCAATAATTCCAAATGCTAATGTTATGTTCGGTATATAGAATTCACACTATTCATGGGAAATACCCATGAGAACTAGTAATAGTGGGTCTATAGCTACCACGTATCTCAGTGGAGTTTGTTATAGAAACAATGGACAACAAAATTCTCATGCATGAGCCACTAGAGAGAATAAATATCCAATATTATAGTTTTCTCGAATCAAAATTCATGTTTATTTAGTGTAATAATCGGCAATCCCACTATGTGAAATGGGAAAAAGCCACTTCTAAATCAGTAGAATACTATTCATAGTCTCCCACTAAGCCACATGGGAATCCCTTTTTTTGGTTAATCAAGTTTCACTCGTCACATAAGACCACATACACAATTAATCAACCAACCCATGAATAAAAAATCACAATCCACCACTTCCACATCAATATCCATTTTTTAAAACAAGATCACACCAAAACATTTCAAAAATATGCTTTGCACCATTTATATAATTTAATAAACCATTATAATAATTTATAAACCAATTTCTATAAACACACCAAATGTATTTATGTAGAGAATTTACCTGAAACCCTCTTTAAAAAAAATCAACCACACATCAATTTAATATTAAAACGAAATTTACATCCCACAAGTGCTTTAAAAAAGTGATTACATGTTTATAATATGAAATCAAATGGAACACAAGGGATTATACACAAAAAATAACCAATTTCACATAAAACTGTCACATAAAAAATTCGTGGCATTGAATAGAACCAGTTTTTTCCTAATAATACTTTGAAATATTTCTAAGAATATTTCCAAATATGGGAACTGAGACGACATGCAATTTCAAGACCTGGTGTTCCCAAAATTATTTGTATTTAAAAATATTTTTTTATTCCAAACACACTTCAAAAACAGGATATCTCATAAAGGGTTGATCGGATCAGAAATATGACGCAATAGTTGGGTCTAGAACACAGTGTTAACCCTAGGCGTGACATATAGAGAGTTGGGGTGGGACGTTCGAACTCCTCTCTCATTGACAGTATGTTAAATGGATGTATTAAATAATTTATTTACTCATTTAATGGTTTAAATAAAAATAACTCACAAACGAGGGATCCGGTGAGAAAAATGATACTGCCATTGAGTTTAGAACGTGGTATTTACCCTAGGAAGGGTATGACCATTTTCGGCATCGAGAGGTTGTCTTATGTGCCATCGTCAACAATTAATTAAATAATTAAATCCTTGTTTATTTAATTACTTGATTAATTACTTTTAACCTAATTAGAGTTTCTAAATTCATGGTTATTAGATCTTGGTCTCACAATCTTATTTCTCCAATGACGACATCCACCCTCTCTTATCCTGCTCATTTATGAACGACAATGAAGCCTTGGATCCAGGAGGACTGAAGTGCGACGAACACAAAAACTTCTTTTGATCGTTGTGAAAGCATGGTCTTCAACAATTTTAATAGATCAAATCCATGTAGGATTTATATTTGTGGATAACATACCCAAATTAAATTTCCATGATGAACTAAAATTAAATGTATTAGTTTACGGATCAAAAAACAATTAGTTGAATCAATTTCTTTTGGTTTATATAGAAATTGAAATTATAGTAGTATGATAAATATTTATTTTCCATTTCCCCATGTTCATAGTTGTCAATGAAGATGGCCAAATAAAAATTTCCATCAATCCAAAAATAGTTCATGACCTTTTATCTTGCACTTTTCATGCATTATTCAACACAAAATAATTAAGCACGTCAAAAACTCAATGTTTTGTTGACAATGTTATACGGACCGAGTGATCTCGGCCCGATGATCATGAATATGTTAGCGTCACAATTTTCATGGATTACAATGGAAAAAAAGTGGCACATGGAAGGTGAAGTGGATATGTGGGGTGTGAAAATGAGTTAATTGTCTAGGAATGTGGATCAGTGTGTCATCAATGTGCGGCACTGGGCATGGTAGGCGGTTCGACGTACAACGACTGTCAGCCAGGTGGTCAGTGGTTTAAGCAAGTGAGGCCGAAGGCGGCAGATCTGGTAGATGTGCCTCTAGGGGTTAAAGGAGGTGGACTTTAGGGTTAGCCTATTAAATTAATAATGATATAATAAAATAGTGGGGGTGTTCATGGTGTTCTTTATGTACCCCCATAAATCCCCTTTCCTCTCAGTAAGTATGGATAATAAAATAATAATCATATTAATAAAAATTTTATCTTTTATTATAATTATTATTTCTTAAAATCCATGTATTGGTTATATCGTTAAACTGAGACCACAGACTGATATTTCATCAGTGGCAGTGTGAATTTGACCTCGATATGGATATATTGATTCTGATATTGGATGTATTTTTGGGGTTTTCTAATAGGGCACCCAAAACACTCGTGAAATAATAAATTTAATATTATTATTAAATCTTTGACATTCCCTAACTCATACATGTAATGTTTGATTGAATTATTATAAGCGGAGACATGATCCTATCATTAAGATCGTTAATTCACATCGAATGTTGAATATTATATTCTTAATCGTGACTCGAGTTCCCGAAACACCCAATAATGATAATAATAATAATAATAATAATAAGGCATCTTGAATCTGACATATCTCCCTCATACGATGTTGAAATGACAAACCGTCTCAAACGCTGTGACCCTGAAATTAAGATAAATGTTTTGAAACTTATTTTGGTTATTTAAATTGAGATCAATGTTTAGGCCCCATGAGGCCCTATTCGTGCACGTTTCTTTAAAATGCAACTTTTTCACTAGGTATCCATTTTTGTCAAATGGATAGTCTATCTTGTGTGTTTTTCAGTGAGGATCACAATTGTGTGATCCATAAAATTTGTTTCATGACTATGATTTCGGTCTCAGGGGAATTCCTTGAAGAAAAATGTAGTGATATACGACTTTTTTATCAGATGTTTGTTCAGGGTGAGTGATTAGTCAAACTGGTGTTTTTTTCTCCATAGATCGAAACTGTGACCTTTTTGGTTATCCTGTTCAATTTGAGGAGGCCTGCAAGTAAATGTATGTTTTCACCCATTGGTTTAACAATGATCAATGCACACTCTTCTACTCTTTTTCTAAAGATTTCATGTACTCTAGGTGTACATTAGCACGTCTAGGGGTACTTGATTTGCAGTTTGGTACCCGAGTATGGAAAGGTACAAGACCGGGCGAAGAGGTGGTGCAACACAATGTGTGGACCCCCACACACAATGTACCTCTTTGAAAATATTATACTTCTCATATATCCATCTTTTGGAATCTGATATTGGAATTTGAGTATCGTATCCTAAGTGTTTTTTCATATAGAATGTGATAGTGTCCTCCATAGTGGCATCTAGGATACTATGTGGGATGTTCCAGATGTGATGCATAAACGGGGAATCACATGATGAATGTAGAAGAGAGATTTTCCAAGAGGTACCATCCATCAATAATGATTAGTGTTCATTGATGGATTCTAGAGACATTCCATCCAGCGGGGACGATCAGAGTTCCTCAATGCGTCTTCGAGATATACCATCCAGTGGGAGCGACTAGAGTTCCTCGATGCCTTTTTGAGACGTACCATCCATTGGAAATAATTAGAAGACCTAGATGTTTTTCCAAGACATATCATATGGAGGGGGTGATTAGAGTTCCTAGATGACTTTCGATATATTATATCAAGTAGGGTTCCTCTATAATTTTTTGAGAGGTACCATCTAGTGGGGATCATCCATGTTGGTTGATGCTTTTCTGAGAGGTACCATTAGGTACGGATGATCAGATTTCCTCAAATCCTTTTTGTGTCATACCATCCAGCATGTATGATTAGAGTTCCCCAAATTCTTTTTCGAGGGGTATCATCCAGTGCGGAGGATCAGAGTTACTTGATTCTTTTCAAATATGTTCTATCCAATGGGGATGATCAGAGTTCCTTGATGCATTTTCCGAGAGGTACCATCTAACATAGATGGCCAGTGATCCTCAGTGATTTCTAAGAGGTACCAACCACCAGTGATGACCAGTGATCCTCATTTATTTGGGGGATGACCAGTGATGTTCTGGGTTGAACCTCTTGCTAGATCGGGTTGCGTAGTCCCTAAGGAGATACAAGGTTGTCCTAATGTATAGTCCCCGAGGAGATATCAGGCTAACCTAGAATGTAGTCCCCGATGAGATACATGGATGACCCAAAGTGTAGTTTCTGAGGAGATATCGGGTTGACCCTCCCTGTCGGGCTAGGAAATGTAATCCCTGATGGTTCAGAGAAGACCCTCAACTGTGTGGAATAGTACCAAGGGATCGTTTTGTTTACATAAGGACTCATGATAATGAGGGGTTCTTTCCCCCACCAGGACGTGTTCTTGTGATGTGATATAAAATCGTGCGGACAAGTCAGTGTTCACAATACGAATAATATTAAAGTGTGATTATTTGATCCCCTTTTATTTGTGTCTCTTAGTCATATGCGAAGAGATGTAGGGCATCGTAAACAGTGTTACTTAGAACTGTTGTATACTCACTTCCATGGACAGAGCGGTGATATAGAGATCCCATTACTCACTTTTTTGGGTTTCTTTGACTGAACGTGTATATATATATATATCATGTTTTCAATGCCCACTCCTTGGGTTTTCCATACTCACCTTCCAAGAGAGGTGAAGTAACGCGGGTTATTCCATGTGCTTTCTCTGTCAGGATTCTCGTGGTTGGATGATTCCATTCTTCTACAATAGGTAGCAATGATTTTATGGGGAGTTAATATTCTCACAGTTTCGAGCCCCTTGTGTTTTTAGGAGTATACATTCACTCTTTTTTGGGGTTTACTTGTACTCATGTTCCCTTTTATTGTACCTTGTTCTTATATTGGTCTTCTTCTGTTATATTTCTTACCGCCCCTTCTTCAATAACTCTCTTTTTTCTCCCATGAGCATTCGAGACATCCTACGATGTATTCTTATACTCACCCTACTTTTTCATTGCCCACATATGGTTTACAATTGCTGACGATGGTTAGGTCGAACGCGATATCATATGATCTTTGGAATATGGTGTTCATAGATTGCATGCAGTGGTCGTAGCTTTGGATTCAATAGTGGGACTCTCACATGTATTTTACTTTTTCACATATTGCATGGTTGTGGAATGTTACTAGTTGAGTGTGTATTTTTTCCCTATTCCATTTCAACATTAATTTTCTTGTACATATAATATTTAGAGGTCAATGCATATACGTTTGGTTTTCAATATATTATAGTGCTGTATCATTTATTTTTTTCCTTTTCACTTTTTCATTATGTTGGCTACGTGTGTGTGACTAGTTTCTTAGGAAAAGTCAACAACTAGTTTTTTTTACCATTGGTCGTTGTCTCCATCCCTTGACCTATAAAGGCAGGCTTAAAGTTGTTGTGGCCTAAGCCCTAGTATGGGTTGGGTCATGAAAAAATAATATAAAAGGTGGTTCAACCCTTGGGACATTTTTCGAACTCTTCCCTAAAAAGGTCTTTGTTTTGTTTTAGGGAAACAGTGTAGAAGGGTCTCCAGATAGGCTCTTAGGCCGAGGAGTCTAGTGATGGTATGAGTGGATGACATATCCATTCACCAGAACCCTGATACTCACATGTCGACTCAGCACCCTAAGACCCTTGATGCAGGAAAAAATGGTACATGCATCATATAGGATTGAGTCATTAACTCTCCTTCTTGAGTCAGTTCCCCACTTCCATTGATATATATATATATTCTCATCTCACTATAGTACTCATTGATAATATTCAAGAAGTATTATTAAATATAACCAACCTAGATAGTAGCAACGGTTCGTGTTGATGATGTCATGAGTGATGATGCCTTATTTCATGAGCCATCATGTGAGTCCCTTTATCTAGGGGCATGTAACAGCACCACTACCTTATGAGAAGCAGACAGCCCCAGCCGGGTAAGCTATGGATGTGAACAGGCCGAGCACACATTGTGAGATCCAACACTAGAGACTGATGAGGTTGCATCGTGACCCAGACCCTTGGACAACAGAGGTTGGGCTAGAGTCGATGGTCTGCCTCTTCATGTTTGTATAGACACCTGTAGATCAGATTGTGGATTTTGCAGCTAAGCATTCCCCGGAGCAGATGGACATTGGTGGAGTTCAGTTACTCAGATACATGATGAGATGTCACTATCGTGTGATGACTACCAACTAATATTTTATTGAGGAGTTCTACCCTTGCAGTTTTCACTTCATTCGACTATAGGTGATTCTCCGGTTATGGAAGAGAGGGATTACGATGACTGAGTATGCAACTCCATTCCCAGACCTTGTTCACTACTCCCTGAACATGATTTATAACTGTTACATCCAAGAAAGGAATTTTGAGAAGGGTTGACATATAGAGATTCATGATATCATTGTATCATTGTGCATCCCCACCTATGCTAATCTTCTAGAGTAGGCATAGGTCTTAGAGGGCTTCATGTCACACCATACAAATACTTGTGACAGTGAGAACAACGAAGATGATTCCTCTTCTACAGCTAGCATGTTCAAGATGATTATATATCAATGTACGAATTCTTCTCATGATCGATCATAGGCACATGGGAAACTAGATCCCAGAAAGCGCAGTGAAACAGTTGTTGAAGAGTCTCTCTCTCTCTTGTGATTTCAATGTGTGGTTGTGTAGTATATTTCTTTAGTAGGAAGTGAGGAATTTCCCAGACTCACATTGTGTATGATGTTTTAGAGATGTTAACAACCATCCAGTAGACCCAGGTGGATCAGGAGGGTACAACTTTTCTTTGGTCGAAAAAGTTGACACCTTCACATCTATAGTGTGTAAAAGAGTCTTTGTTGGGATTCTTCAACACTAAAATCTTGTATGACCAGATATCCTTAGGTGTTTAAGCATAAGGATAATCTGAAAGAGGGAATTACAAGACCTTCTTTTAGTGGAAAACATGGATTCTAGTTCGGATGTGGGATGTGGAGGTTTGGCTGGGGGAGAAAAATATCCCCTGACATCTATTAGGTCATTTGGGAATCTGTAATGAGTTGGAGAGGGTTCATACCACAATTCCTAGCCCCATCTAGTTGGAGTGCGTACAAAACATCTTTCACATGTCACAAATGATGATGTTTGTGTGCGTTCTTGCACACGACATCAACTGAATAAAGAGTTATGAGTGTGAACTATCCAATTCATCCACATTCTCTGGAATCATGGAAATGTACATGTTTCCCTTGGAGTGGGAGTGCTATGTGTGTGATTGATATCTCAAGATGTTTCTACAGTTTTAATTTCTATAGATAAAAATATTGAAGTAGGAAATACTGTAGAGACCCAATTTTTTCCTAATAATTCTTTTTAACATTTCTTACAATATTTCCAGAGTTGGGTGATAAGACAACATGCAATTCCAGGACCTTGTGTTCCCTAATTAAATTTTTATAAAACTATTTACTGTTTTTATACTACACACATGACGAAAACAAGATATCTCATAAACGGTTGATTGATCCTAAATATGAGACTACAATTGGACCCAGAACATATAGTTTACCCTATTGACGACCTAAATTTAGATGGCGTGGTACATACGGTCCACTCCCTCATTGACGGTATGTTAAATGGTTTAATTAAATTATTAATTTATTTCATTAATGGATCATACCCGAATGACTAGAAAAGGGGATTGATTGAAAAATATGATAACACAATTATGTTCAGAATGTGGGTTTTACCCTAGGCAGTGTATAACCCCTGTTGGTGTTAGAAGGTTGGATTATGTGCTGTCATCAACGATTAATTTAATAATAAAAAAACTGTTCAATTAATTATTTTATTTATTTCATTTAACATAATAGAAGGTTTTAAATACATGGACATGAGATCATGGTCTCATAATCCTATTTTCCAAATGACAATAACCATCATCTCCTCTTCTTCCTATTGACGAATGACGAGGTATCCTTGGATATAGGCAGAATGATGCATGATGAAGACAACAACTTCTTTCCATAGTTGCGTAGGTATGATCTTCATCAAATACAACGGATCAAATAAAAGTAGGATTTATCATCATGGATTCTATACCCCAGTTGAATTTTCATGATGAACGCCTATTAAATGAATTAATTCGCAGTACCAAAAACAATTAGTTGAATCAATTTCTTCTGGTTTATCTTGAAATTGAAATTATTGAAGTATGATAATGTAAAGTCCCGTAAATTTCAAGGATATTTTTTTCTTAATTTCTTTGGTATTTTACAAGTACGCAGTTTCTGACGACACCTGATTCCGAGGCCCGGTGTGCCCACAATCATTTTCCAAAGTTTAGCCCGGGTAGGTTCAGTGAACGAACGAGCGGGTTTTTCTATCATTTGAACCGTTGCTCAGAATCGAAATCCGAGGGTACCGATGAAACAGTAGCGGTGGTATTTTCATATGAAGACCTTTTCTGAAGGTCTTTTTTCTTGGGAGGAGTTGTTAAATATTGAGGATTAAATGTGAAGTAAATAAAATTTTTGGAACAAATTTTTCTTATAACCTAAGGTGTTTTATCCTATGTATGGGAGTTGGGGTGGGACCCATTAGATCCAATCTCCTCTTGTTAGGATATTTGTGAGGTGGTTCCCACAGAAGCCCCACCCCTTCAAATTTCATTAAACTCCTCTAACTCATCCCTTTAATCTTCTTGTGTTTAATGTTGACAACCATTTGTAATTAATTTGTAACTCTCCCCTCTCTCCAATTTAATCATGCCAACACAATTAATCCATTAAGTGAGTTATGTTTTTGAATTTTAAAACGAATATTCATGGAATTTTATAATACCATATGAGTAAGTGTTATTTTATTTTGGTTTTTTAGGATTGTAGTGTGGAGACATTGGGGGAGAGAGCTCTTTTCTCTGGAAGAACATCATCTGCCTCATTGAAGAATGACAAGAACACCGGTGCCAACCTTGACTTCTTTCTTCTCGATGTTGATGAAGCAGTGCCATCTTTCTATGGAAACATCAACAGAACAATGATAGCATCTCCATCCTCCATCAAGCAATCAACCTTTATGAATTGAGGTAGGGGTGTGTTTATGAATGAGCAACCTTGTTTTCCCTTCTATGTTGTTGGTTCTCTATAAGCCTTTTTCTATCAAACTAATGTCGAAAGAACCGGACCAAACTAACACTGTCCTATTCCTCTATCACTCTTGCTATATGATGTTCTCCAAACGTTCTTGAGTGGTGAATCAAGGCATGTTTTTAGAGCCGATCTGAGGCCCGAAAACATTGGAAACAGCCTTGGAACATCAGGACGACCTAGGAATTGGAGTTTTGTAACAAACGAATCATCGAAACAAAGGACGGACGCCACGGAAGGTGTGCTATCCAGAGGCGTCATTTTTGGAAAATTCTACAATACACTGCATGTACATCTAAAGAACATGTCGTGTAGTACAAGCGTTCAACGGAAAAAGTAATAGACATCAGGAGAAGTGACACACGATGTGTGACATCAGTCACAAAGCGTGTACTATCCACATTGTTTGACAGAGGAGACTTTTATGGACATGGCGTGTATTAAAGGGAAATACACAGACACAGACAGAAATACACAGCCACGAGGCATGGCGTGAATTATCATCTTTGAATGGATGATGTGGCTTCGCAAGGCTCCATGTGTAATCCGGGAGATAAAAAGACATGGGCAGAACCCCATGGCCATGAGGAAAGGCATGTACTACCACCACCATGGCAGAAGCGGCATCGCGAGGCTCGGCATGTAATCTGGGTGATACACGGACACGGGTAGAACCATACGACCAATTGGCATGTCGTGTAATCCATAAATACATGGGCACGGGGTGGAGTACACAGGAATGTACTCCACCACATGGCCAGACATGGCCATTACACATAGAATCGACCCTAAAGGTTCGGACACGGTGTGTAACCATTGTACACGCCGTATATTTAGTTATTTAAATGACCAACCCTACGACATGAGCCGTTTTACATGGGCAATAAATTGTGTCTGATGACATAGTGTGTATCACTTACATACACGGCATTTACTTTAGGAAAATTTCTTGGTTTTCTTGTTCTCCATGACTTGGGCATGTTTTTCTTGGTTTTCCCCTATAACGTGGGATGGAACTAAGTGATACATTAAATCTATTCTTCCTGATGGTTAATGTATCCACCCCTTTTGACTCAAGGAGTGGACCCTTCTGGAATCGAGTATGCTATGCACAGAAACCCTAGAGATGGATGCGACTATGACGACTACCGTACTTGGATCCTTCTTCGGTTCGATGAAGTTGACGAGTGTACGTGGATCGTATTTGGGTTCTTTGGATCCTACATGGGTTCGACAACGATGGTTATTGTAATACGATTCTAGGTGGGTTTGGCAGCAGGAACTACTATACACGGATCCTACGTGGGTTCGGTAGGGGAGATGATTCAGAGGCTACATCTATCATCTACACTCCTCTTCGTGATTAGTATACCTGTATGAGATGATTATTGACTTTCAATCATTATCATCGATATGATTTCCTTGATATCCTATGTGGATTCGGTTGTGATTTCCTGTGTGGATTGGGTTATACTTTCCAGTGTGGACTGGGTTGAACATGGGCTCGTGAGTTGGAGAAGAACTGGAATTGATGACTTAGAAATATGTATGGGAATATACCTAAGTATATTTGGTTGATACATCGTGATTGCATCTTTACTTTTTGGTTAATCCTTTGTGGATTCTGGGAGACCTTCATGGGTCTTGGTGTCCATACTGAGTATCATATAATCACCCATGCACAGGCTATTCCTACACTACATTGTGTTGGATGCAGACGACGGACATCATTGATCGAGGTGGAGGCTCGTGGAGCTGGACGGTACCTGGAGGTGTATCACTGGACGAGACATACACGGAGCAGACGGCTGGACCCGAGGAGTGGAGGAGACTATCTGTACCCACCCTTCCGGTGGGATTTTAAGAGGATGACTCAGAGTTAATGTTTTACTTTTCTACTACTGTACTTTCTTTTCAATTGTACTTTACATTCAGTTGGGTTTGTGTTCTGGCCCATTTACATTCCAGCACTTACTTTTGTACTCAGTTTACTTAGTGCTTACTTCTTCATGTGTACTCTATGGTTTTTGTTTGATTTTTAAAAGGCAATTCCATCCTTTTTTATCGGGATTTACGTCTTTGGTGCTGGTCTCCAGCCCCTGGCCTATGGAAGGCAGACTTGGGGTAGTCCCGACACGTGCCCCGAGGATGGGTCGTGACAAATTGGTATCAAAGGTGTCAGTTCTACCACAAAACTCAGGTCTCTGATAATTTCATCTGTGTGAAGCAATGGTGTTAAGGGTATTGAGTGTGGTTATCAGGCCATGGAGTCCAGTGTTGGTGCAGCGGACGATGAATCCATTCACCAGGACCCTGACTTCTGATTTCTGACTTAGGGAATGAAATCATTGATTGCATGTGTGTTTCAAAAGTTTTCTTTGTGATTACTTTGTGTCATCTCACCAGTTATACTGTATTAATCGTGGTGCATCGGTTTCTATTCCGGATGGCCCCACGACGGCATCCAGCTAGGGTTATGAGTTTTGTGCGAGACGACAGCCCACCAAGTGATGAGGCCTCGGTGCAGGGCCCCATTACGCAGAGGCACCGACGGTACCTCTACCTGCCGATCCACTGATGCCACTAGCCCCAGCAGTTGAGATTGCACGTCACCTGAGTGCATTGTATGAGTTTCAGCGTCGAGACCGCCCAGGTTCCACAGGGAGACAGACCCTCAAGTAGCCAAGGATTAACAGGAGGCTTTTTTCGAGTCTTCAGATTGGTATGGACACCAGCAGACCTTATGGTGACCCATGCAGTGAGTCTCCTGCACGCGGCAGGTGGGAGATGGTGGAGCCTGATGCTCCAGGTGCACGACGAGGAGTCTCTTCTTTGGATGGACTTCAAGAGCCACTTCTTCTCAGAGTTTGTACCTGCCACCCTATGTGCGGTGCGCATTCAAGATTTACTACAACTGTGGAAGGGCAGCATGACAGTAGCCCCGTAGTCGGCGAGGTTTATCGATCTCTCACGCTACTCCACGGATATGGTACATGACCCATTCCTTCGGGCCTGGACCTTCGAGTAGGGACTGAGGCATGATATTAGGGCATCAATGATCTCCCTCAGCATTCTTACACGGGCAGGAGTGCTGGAGAGAGCCCTTCTTGTGGAGATATTTCTAGCTGAGGCTACTCCAGCAACGAGGCCTACTGTAGGGAGACACGTAGCGGAGTCTTCTACAACAGGCAGTAGACATACGTCTTAGAGGTCCAAGTGGACCAGACCATCAGGTGGGAGACCTCAGGACACTGGTTCAGATGTGCGGGGCACATGTAGTAGAGCCTGTCGTATGAGAGGCAGATAGTGCTATGCATGCAACGGACAGAGCCACATGGCTCGGGACTGTCCGAACCACCATGCATAGGAGAAGAAGATGGTTGAGGGACCACCCAGGCATAGGCATAGGTTTGACCGTGATTGTCCTTTAGGAGTAGGTGAACGAGGCAGAGGAGCTGGCCGAGCAGCGGGTGGTGGGGGACGCTTTGAGGCTCTACCACCACCACCAGGAGGTCCACCCCGACCACAGGGAGCTGTCGGGCAGAGACAGGCTCAACTTCATTCAGGGGAGGCCTACGACCACGGTTCACCTGAGATGATTCGAGGTACTATCTATGTTTACTCCACCCTTGCTGCAGTTCTTATATACAGAGGTTCGAGTAATTATTTCATTGTAGATGCCCTTGTTCAGAGCTCGGATATTCTGACAGAGCTGTTGGCTTGATCCATATGGCTAGAGACTCCTACGAGAGCATACTCGATTATTACGCACTGGTTCCGGCAGTGTGAGATTACTCTAGGAGGTGAGAGCATTGGCTTCAATCTTCTTGTTGTGGCGTCGATGCTTTACGACGTCACCTTGGGTGTAGATAGTTTATCTACGGTCCATGTTTAGATCGACTGTATTAGATGCATGGTGTGATGTGTCGGCACCGATGGGAGCAGGTTTACCTTCATCGGTGAGAAGGGAGCCTTTGCAGTACAGGATGGACTCACACAGAAGATAGGACAGCCGATCACTCATCAGTTGGCTAGTCTCATCATAGGAGCAGTTGACGTGCAGAGTCTGAGTTTTCCTGTTGTGGTGGATCAGTATGCAAACTTTTTTCCTGATGACGTTCCAGGACTACCTCCTCGCAGAGAGGTAGACTAATATATTGACATGTACCTGAGGAAAACCCTAATATCTACTCCATCATATCGGATGGCTCTCGCTAAGCTTCGAGAGCTACGAGTACAGCTAGAGGACTTGCAGGGAAAGGGATTTATTCGAACCAATGTTTCACCCTTGGATTCCCCAATTTTGTTTGCCAAGAAGGCAGACAGGATCTTGAGAATTTGTGTCGAATACCATCTCCTGAACCAGGTGATCATGAAGAACATGTATCCACTTCCGAGGACTGATGACCTCTTCGATCAGCTCAAGAGAAAAAGATGGTTATTGAAGATAGACCTCAGGTCAGGCTGTCATCAGCTCAGAGTTCGAGACAAGGATGTACAGAAGACATCCTTTAAGTGTCGGTATGGACACTATGAGTTGTTGGTTATACCATTTGGCGTAACCAATGCTCAAGCAGTGTTCAAGAGTCTTATGAAAAGGAACATCTAGCCTTACCACGATCGACTTTTCGTAGTCCTCATCGACGACATATTGATTTTCTCGACTACTGAGGAGGATCACACCTACCACTTGTGGGTTTTACTGGACACACTCAAAGAGCACAAGATTTATGGTAATATCTCAAAGAGTTAGCTCTGGATTGAGAATTCCACTTCTCGGGACACGTCATCTATGCGGCGGGAGTTTTGGTGGATCCTACGAAGATCGAGGCAGTGCTAGCTTAGGAGCCACTCAGGACCGTGATGGATGTATGGAGTTTCATAGGTACAGTTGAGTACTATCATAGATTTGTGCCAAACTTCTCTAGTGTTGCAGCACCACTATCAAATTTGACAAAGAAGGGAAAACCCTTTGTGTGTTCGGATAGATGTCAGTAGAGCTTCAAGGAGCTGAGATAGAGATTGACTAGTGCACCCATCTTAATGGTACCGGAGGAGGGCGTAGGGTACGTAGTTTATTGTGATTCATTAGAGACCGGACTCAGGTGTTTCTTGATGTAGGAATGAGTAGTGATCGCCAATGGATCACGACAGTTGAGGTAGCAAGAGAAGAACATCACTACCCATGACCTGGAGTTTTCAGAAGTGGTTTTTACTTTGAAGACGTGGCAGAACTATCTGATGGGCGAGCGCTTTACAGACTATTCTGACCACCAGAGTCTCAGGTACATCTTCTCGCAGAAGGACCTGAACCTGAGACAGTGGAGATGGCTCGAGATCCTCTAGGACTAGGACTTAGAGATTGTCTATACTTTTGGAAAGGGGAACGTAGTAGCTGATGCCCTCAGCAGGAGGTCGGTCATTCAGATACATGGTGAGGCGATAAAGAAGTTAGCCACTTTACAAATATCCTTCGTGGATATATATGGGGAAGAGTTTCTACATCGCTCACAGCCACACCTCCACTAATTTAGTGGGTTAGAGAGGTGCAGTGTGGGGATATTGACTGTGAGACGCTATGTGCATAGATTTCCACAAGACATGCACCTAATGGATTTTCTATAGGTGGAGAGCACGTCGTCCTCTTCAGGGGATGTACCATGGTACCAGTGGCATTATAGAAGGAGGTGCTGAGGGAGTTTCACACTTCCCCATTTTCGGTACATCCAGGAGTAGCGAGGATGTACTAGGATCCCGGGAGATAGTACTGGTGGCTTGGTATGAAGAAGGTTGTGGCAGAGTTCATTTCATGATGCCTCACCTTCCAGCAGGTGAAGGCAGAACACCAGGTACCAATAGGCTTGGTACAACCCTTAGAGGTATGAGAGTGGAAGTGGGATGAGATATCTGTGGATTTTGTGACAGGGATTCCACGTAATTTCATAGGACACGACCCCATCTGGGTTATTTTAGACCGACTCACTGAGTCATCCCACTTATTACACATCAAAGAGTAGGGCTGAGTAGAGAGCTTGGGATGCCTCTACGTTCATGAGATCATACAACTTCATGGTTTTCCGTCAACTATCGTATTTGATAGAGATTCATACATTACATCCCGGATTTGGAAGGGGTTGTAGGAGGCATTTGGGACACAACTACACCTGAGCACCACCTTTCACCCAAAGACAGATGGTCAGACAGAGAGGACCAATCAGACTCTCCTGGACATGATCCGTGCATGTATCCTCAACATGGGTTGTAGCTGAGAGGATCACCTACCCTTGGTGGAGTTTTCATACAACAACAGCTACCACTCCACCATTGGGATGTCACCATACGAGTTATTGTATGGCCGATCTTGCAGATCACCTCTGTGCTGGACAGACCCTGCAGAGTCAGCACTTGTAGGACCAGAGATGATCCAGGACACAACAGAGAAGGTACAGATCATCAAGGAGCGGATGAGGACTACTCAGAGCTGACAAAATTCCTATACTGATAGGAGACGGAGACCCCTAGAGTTTGAGGATGATGACCACGTTTTCTTACGGGTCTCACCTTGGTGTAGATTATGGAGATTTTTCCAGGGCGTCAAGTTATCTCCGCGCTTAATTGGAACATTCTAGGTTCTCAGTAGGATAGGCGAGGTGGCTTATCACCTGGCTCTTCATCCTTTGTTTCGCCGGGTGCACGACGTCTTCCATGTATCTCAGATGAGGAGATACGTGCATGACATGACGCATATCATTGATCACGGGGAGATGGATATCGATGACAACGAGACTTTTGAAGAAGTCCCGGTGGATATCGAGGATCAACAAGAGTGGGTCCTACATGGACAGACCACTCCCCAGGTGTGCATCAGGTGGCATCATGGCAACCTCTAGGAGAGAACATGGGAGCGGGAGGCTCAGATGCATGCACAATACCCCCATTTGTTTCCCTAGTTTATGATATAGGTTTATGGGACATAAATCCATGAGGTGCGAGTAATGTAAAAAACATTAAATTTCAAGGACATTTTTTTCATAATTTATTAGTGATTTTACGAGTACGAAGTTTTTGACGACACCTGATTCCAAGGCCCAGTGTGCCCAGAATCATTTTACGATGTTTGGATCGGTTACGTTCAATGAACGAACAAACAAGTTTTTCTATCTTTTTAAACGGTTCTTGGAATCAAAATCAGAGGTCACCGATGAAACCGCCGTGGTGGTATTTTCTTAAGAAGACCTATTCTAAATGTGTGTTTTCTCGGGAGGAATTGGTAAAAATTGAGGATTAAATGTGAAGTAAATAAAATTTATGGAACAAATTTAACTTCTAACCTAAGTGGTTTAATCCTATGTATGGGAGTTGGGGTGAGGCCCAGTAGATCCTAACTCCTCTTTTTAAGATATTTGTGAGGTGGGGCCCACACGAGGTTCACCCCTTTCAAATTCCATTAAACTCCTCTAACTCCTCCCTTTAATCTTCTTGTGTTTAATTTTGGAAACCATTTGTAATTAATTTGTAACTCTCCTCTCTCTCCTATTTAATCATCCCAGCACACTTAATACATTACGTGAGTTATGTGTTTGAATTTTAAAATTGAAATTCATGGAATTCTATAATAAAATAAGAGTAAGCCTTATTTTATTTGGGGTTTTTAGGATTTTTGTGTGGAAAAATTGGGGGAGAGAGCTCTTTTCTCTCGATGAACTTCATCTTCCTCATAGAAGAATGCCAAGAATACCGGTTCCAACCATGACTTCTTTCTTCTCAACGTTGACGAAGTGACGACATCTTTCCGCAACAACATCAACGTAACAATGAAAGCATCTCCACCCTCCGTCAAGCGATCAAACATCTTGAATTGAGGTAGGGGTGTGTTTATGAATGAGAAATATTGTTTCCATTCCATGTTGTTGGTTCTTTCTAAAACTCTAGATATCAAACTAACGCGGAAGGAACTGGACCAAACTAACATGGTATGATTCTCCATTGTTCTTGTTGTATGATGTTCTCCAACTGTTCTTGAGCGGTGAATCATGGAATGTTTTCGGAGCTGATCGGAGGCCCGGAAACATCGGAAATGGCCTCGAAACATCAGGAAAACCTTGGAATGGGAGTTTTTTTAACAAATGGATCATCGGAACAAAGGACGGATGCCTCGGAAGGCGTTCTGGCCAGAGGCGTCATTTCGGGAAAATTCCAGAATGCACGGCATGTACATCCAAAGAACACACTGTGTAGTATAAGCATTCAGCGGTAGAAGTAACAGACATCAGGAGAAGGGACACACGACGTGTGACACCGGTCACACGGCGTGTACTATCCACACAGTTTGATAGAAGAGGCTTTGATGGACATGGAGTGTATACAAGGGAAATACATGGAAACAGACAGAAATACACAGCCACGAGGCTCGGAAAGTATTATATTCTTTGAAAGGGAGTTGCAGCTTCGCGAGGCTCGGCGTGTAATCTGGGAGATACACGGACATGGGAAGAACCACACATCCATGAGGCATAGTGTGTACTACCACCACTATGGAAGAAGCGGCTTCGGGAGGCTCGGTGTGTAATCTTGGTGATACACAGACCCAAGTCGAACCGTACGGCCAAGAGGCATGACGTGTATTCCGGATATACACGGAAACGGGGTGGAGTACACGTCCATGTACTCCACCACACGACCAGACATGGCCAGTGCACAAGGAACCGACCCTAAAGGTTTGGACACGGCATGTAACCATACTATACGATGTGTATTTACTTATTTACATGACCCGTGCTGCGACACATGTCGTTTTACATGGGCAGAACCCGGTGTCTGATGACATGGCATGTATCACATACCTACATGTCGTGTACTTTAGGGAAATGGCTTGGTTGTCTTGTTCTCTGTGACTTGGGAAAAATTTTCTTGGTTTTCCCCTATGACGTGGGACAGAACTACAGGATACATTAACTGTAGTCTTCATGACAGTTGATGTATCCACCCCTTTTGACTCGAGGACCGGACCCTCTCGGAATCAATTTTTCTTTGTGCGGAAACCCTAGAGCTGGTTGCGATAGTGACGACTAACGTGATGGGATCCTCCGTGGGTTCGATGATGTTTATGAATGTACATGGTTCCTACGTGGGTTCGGTAGTGAAGACGACTGTACTTGGATCCTCCGTGGGTTTGGCAGTGATGACGAATGTACTTAGATCCTACGTGGGTTCGGTAGTGATGGTTACTATACTAGGATCCTACATGGGTTTGGCAGCGACGAGTAATGTACTTGGATCCTACGTGGGTTCGGCATGGGATATGATTAAGAGGCTACAGCTATCATCCCCACCCCTCTTCATGAGTAGTATACCTATGTGAGTTGTGTATTGACTTTTAATCATTATATTCGATATGATTGACGAGCTATCCTATGTGGATTGGGTTGTGCTTTCCAATGAGGATTGGGTTGTACTTTTTTGTGTGGACTGTGTTGAACATGGGCTCGTGAGTTGAGTAGAACTGGAATGGATGACTTAGGAATATGTATGGGCATATACCTAAGTAGAGTTGGTTGATACATCATGATTTTAACTTTACATTGTGGTTTATCCTATGTGGATTTTGGGAGACCTTTAGTGGGTATTGGGGTCCCTACAGAGTATCGTATACTCACACTATCATGGGTTATGCCCGCACTACATTGTGTTGGATGCAGACGACATACAACGCTGATCGAGGTGGAGGTTCGTGGAGCTGGACGGTACCTGGAGGTGGACCACTGGACGGGACGTACATGGAGTGGATGGTTGGACCCAAGGATCTGAGGAGACTATCTGTACCCACCCTTCCGGTGGGATTTCAATAGGATGGCTCGGATTTCATGATTTACTTTTTTGCTATTGTAAATTCTTTTCAGTTGTACTTTACTTTCAGTAGGGTTTGTGTTCTAGCACATTTACTTTCCAACACTTAATTTTGTACTCAGTTTACTTAGTTTTTTACTTCATCTTGATTAAACTGTGGTGTTTGTTTACATTATAAAGGAAATGCCTTCCTTTTTTATCTGGATTTACACCTTTGTTACTAGTCACCAACCCCTGGCCTATGGAAGGTGGGTTTGGGGTAGTCACGACACAGGCCCTGAGAACGGATCATGACAGAAAAATATTGATTTTCCATTTCCATGTGTTCTTGATTCTCAAAGAAGATGTTCAAATAAACACAACCACCAATCCACACATAGTCTATAGCGTTTTCAATTTCATTCTTCACTCGTTATTCGGAACCAAGTAAATAACTTTTTCAAAAACTCCATGTTTCTTTGACCGTGGTATACGAACGTAGGGATCTCATCCTGAGAATCGTGAATCTATGATCATCACCATTTTCTAGAAACATAATGGATAGATAGTGGCATGCAGAATGTGCAGTGGCTATGTGGGGAGTTTGAGTGAGAAATTTGGTCAGGACAGCGGTCTGGCGTGTTTTCAGGGCGCAGCTCTAGGCGAGGTAGGCAGTGCGACGTACAATGGTGGCCAGCCAGGCAGCCAGCGGTTCTGGCAATTCAGGCCGGAGGTGGCAGATCTTGTGAATGCAACACTAGGGGTTAAAGGAGGTAGCAGTTAGTGTAAGACTATTTTGGGGAAGAAGGAATTAGAGTGTAGAAGTAAATTAAATGATTAAAATTAAAATTAAAAGGGGTAAATTGTTTGCGCGGGTCGCACTAAGGATGATATATGGTGTGGAAGTGGTGTCCCATTTTTGGTTGTATAATTATTACTATTATAAAAATAATGATAAAAATAAAATATTTCGGGTGCACATGTTTTATTATAACATCCACCATAATCCCCTTTCCTCTCATCATGTGTGGATAACAATATAATAATCATATTAATAATTAATTTAGTTTTATTATAATTATTATTTGATAAAATCCATTTTTCAGTTATATCATTATATTGGCACCTCAAATTAAAATTTCATTAGTTCCAGTGCTACTCTGACCTCGAGACGGATATTTAGAGTTCGATATTGGATGTATTTTTTGGGTTTTCGTATCGGGTACCCGAAACACTTGTGAAATAATAGAATTAATATTATTATTAAATCTTCGACCTGAGATAACTCATGCGTGAAACGTCTGATTGACTTTCCATCAGTGGCGATGTGATCCTATCATTAAGACAGTCAATTCAAGTATAATGTTGAATATTAAATTTTGGTTCATGGATTGGTTCCTGAAACACCCAATAATAATAATAATAATAATAATAATAATAATAATAATAATAATAATATTGTGAGACCATGTATCAAACATATCTCCCTCACACAATGTCAAAATGATGAACTATGTCAGATGTTGTGACCCTGACATAAGAAAGGATGCTTCAGGACAAATTTTGGATATTTAAATTGAGATTGAGGTGTGAACCCCATGAGGCAGTGTTCGTTCATGTTGCGGTTTAATAATAATTTTTCACTGGATATCCATTTTGGACAATTGGATAGTCCAACCTATGAGTTTTTCCTTGAGAATCTCAATGGAGTGATCCATACAATTTGTTTCAGGACCGATCAATGGGTCCCACATGACATCCTTCAAGTGAAATACGGTGATATGCGACTTTTCTATATGATGTCTATTCCAGGCGAATGAATAGTCTATCTTGTGAATTTTACTCCAAGGATCGCAATGGTGTGATATGTTTGGCTATACGGTGCCATCTGAGGAGCCATGTGAGTAATAGTATGTTTTCACCCTTTGGTTCAACAACGATCAATGCGTGATCATCAAATTTTTGTATAGATATATCATGTACACTGGGAGTACACTTGTATTCCTATGAGTACTTGATTTATAATTTTTTACACATGTATGGAAAGGTACATGATCAGGTGAAGAAGCAGGGCCACAAAACGTGTTGGCCCCACCCGCAACATGTACCACATTACAAATCTTCTACCTCTCATATCTCCATCTTCTGTACTTGGAATTTGCAATATGTGTAGCCTATCTAGAGTGTTTTTCTACGTAGAATATTATAGTTCCCTACATAATGGCTTCTGGGACATGATGTGTGATGTTTCGAATGTGATTCATATCTGGGGTAGCACCTGATGAAGTCATAACCATGATTTAATAAGAGGTACCATCATGTCGGGATGATCAGAGTTCCTCGATGACTTTTTGAGTTGTTCCATCTAGTGAGGATGGTCAGAGTTCCTTGATTCCTTTTTGATATATACCATCCAACATGGATGATTAGAGTTACACGATTCTTTTTTTGAGACGTACCATCCACCAAGGATGATCGGTGTTCCTTGATGGATTTTTGAGATTTACCATATAGAATTGGTGATTAGAGTTCCTCGATACCTTTTCGAGATGTACCATCGACCAGGGATGATCACTGTTCTTTGATGGATTTTCTATATGTGCCATCTAGTGAGGAATATCAGAGTTCCTCAATACCTTTTGGATTTGTACCGCCATGTGATGATAATCTGACATCATTGATGCTTTTATAAGATGTACCATCCAGCAGGGATGAACAGAGTTCCTCATTGCTTTTTGAGATGTACCATCCAGCGGGGTTCCCTGATGTTTTTCCAAGAGGTACCATCCATCAGGGATGATCAGATTTTCTCAATGATTTTTTGAGAGGTACCATTTAGTTGGTAAGATTAGAGTTCTTCAATGCATTTTCAAGATGTACTATCTAGTGGGGATGATCAAACATCCTCGATTATTTTTTAAGGGGAACCATCTTGTGGGGATGATTATATTTCCTTGATGCTTTTCTGAGATGTACCATCCAATGAGGATGATCAATGTTCATCCTTGATTTTTCCAATAAGTACCATCCGGTAGGGATGGCCTCAGATTCTCAGTTATTTCTTTGAGGTATCATCCAGCATGGGTGGCTAGTGATCTTTAGTGCTTTCTGGGATTACCAGTGCAGTTTTGAGCTGACCCTCCTACTAGGTCGGGTAGAATAGTCCCCAATGAAATAACAAGATGATCCTAAGTAAATTCCATGGGGAGATACTGGGCTGACCCAGAGTGTATTCCTCAAGAATATAACTTTCTTACCCTCCCACATGGCTCGGCAGTGTAGTCCCTGATGGTTCAGAGAAGACCCTCGACTCTATGGCACTTTGGTGAGGTGTGGTTTTATTTACCTAATGACTCAGGGTAAAGAGGGGAACATTCTCCACAAAGATTCATTCTTGTGACATGCCCTAAGACGGTGCGAGCATGTCAGTGCTATCGAAAGAGGATAGCATCAGAGTGTGGCGATTAGAGCCCCATTGACTTGTGCCTCCTATACAGATGTGACGAGATGCAGGGAATACCTGATGGTGTTACATGGAACTATTGGACAATCACTTTATTGGAATGAGTGGTGAGTTGGGGATCCCCTTACTCCCTCATTTGGGTTTCATTGACTGAACATATATATATATATATATATCTTGTTTCCAAAGCCCAATCGTTGGGTTATGGCTACTCCTTTTCTAGGAGAGGTGAAGACACGCAGGGTATGCCACATGCTTTCTGTGTCTGGATTTCCATGGTTGGATGTATCCATTCTCTTAATATTGGTATAAAATATTCGACAGTGAGTTCATCACCATGCCGTTTCGAACCCCTTGTGGTTGTATAAGTCTACTTTCACTCTCTTGTTGGGATGAGATGTACTGATGTTCACTTTTGCTGTACCTTGTTCCTATACTAGTCTTATTATGTTATATATCCTACTGCTCCCCTCTTCAATACATCTCTTGATGCTTTCTATAGTGTTCAAAGCATCCTACAGAGTATTCATATACTCACCCATGTTTGGTATTTTCCTGTATTTGGTGTAATTTTACAGACGACATACATGCTGATCATGATATCAGAGGACTATAGGGATACATGTTGATTATACGACATGCAGTGGTCATATAATTGGATTCAGGAGTGGGAATCTCCCAAAATTTTTCTTTTTCAACTCTTTCCAGGTTGTGGAACGTTTTTAGTTGGGTGTTTATTTTCCCCTTTCCCTTTTAGCTTTACTTTTCTTGTACCTGTATTATTTAGGGGTCGATGCATATATGTTTTGTTTCCTTTTTATTGTAGTGTTGTATCTGTTTTTCTTTTCCTCTACACATTGGAATTGAGTTAGATGTTTGTGTGTGTGTGTACAATTTCTTAAGAAAAATCCCCCCTTGATTGTTGTGCCTTCGGTGCTTGTCACCAGCCCGGGCCTATGGTGGTTGTCTTGGGGTAGTTGCGGCTCAAGTATTGGTATGGGTAATGTCATAAAACACATACTCAACCAAACCAAATTCCACTTTCACACAACACAAATTATTTAATAAACCATTTGAACAATTTATAATGTGTTTGCACAGATGGAAACAAATGTTTACACCAAAACCACAATTGATTATATATAAAAAAAACATATTAAAACTAGAAAAACACCACAACCATGAAAAAAATTATTTTTATCATTTATAAAATTTAATAAATAAATTAATCAATTTACAGAACACATAAAATTAGCACAACAATAATTACACACACTATTTCACATTACATTGGAAAAACAATTTTCAATCCCAATGTGAATCAATACATTCACACCCCCCCCCCCCGCACCACAAACATAAATTATAGATAATAACAAAATATAATCAAGAATTGTTAATTTTCCAAAAATGGTAAGTAATGGAATCAGCTACCTCAAATCCATGGTGGAATGGAAACTCACACAAAAATTAACTCGACGAGGGTTCCAAACCCCAATATCTATGACAAAAAACCCTAAAATCCCAAATCCCCCTACCAAAATACTGGGAAAATAGAACCCAATATTGATTATGACAAGGGTAGAATAAATAACAAAGAAAAATGTAAGAATAAGTATGATGTGAGACAAAATAGTGGAAAATTACCCTGAGAATTAATCCCCAATATGAGGGTTTCATAGATCCGCCATAAGGGATGAGTATGGGATTTGGAGGAATGAGAGAGGCCTCCCTTGGCATAGAAGAACATAGGAGGAATATTTTGGATGGATTTTGGTCTAAAATCAGGAGTATGTAGTTTAGGAAAAACACTTTTTTCTTAATCCTAGGCAGTGCCATTAGGTTAGGCCACACTGTTTGTTAATCAATACGCCAAACTATAATGAATGTTTAGAAGAGACTTCACAGTCACTCCTAATCGATTGTATTACTATGAACCAACCATGTGGTATGTTTTATACCTACTACACAGTAACCTGAGTTTCTTCACATGGGTTTTCAAACTTTGTGCCAAACCTTGAGCATGGGTTTTTCAAAAAAAAAAATTCATACTCTCTACAAATGCTTCCAAAGTAACCAAGGATCAACCATGGGGGACAGACTAAACTAATAAAACATTTAAAACTCAACAACTATCAAACATAGAACTTGGTAGAATACTATGACTCCCAATGATCATGACTAATAACCACACTTGGAAAACTAGTACTGACATTTATCCCCCCCATTAACAACATCCACCCCTAGGAAACAATAACACATTCTTCATGGTTGATCAATGTCTAAGGATTACAAATCAACACGATCCAACTTCATAAAAAATGGAAAATTACATGAACATTAATGAAAGAATATCATCTTACACAAAAAAATACAACCATAAATATCCAATTCTTGTAGACGAATAGGAATGATCAGACCACCACATTCAAAACCAAACCAAAACTAGACCATTGGTACTTCTCCTAAGGAATCTAATGCTCACTGAAACAAAAAAGGAATCTAAGAAATCAATAGATTTAAAAAATTCCACATCAACAGAATCCGCTGAAACCAAAACCAAAATTTATCACCACTATAGGGGAGGCTTTAATGGACTCCCCACCATTTGAAATCATCTTGAACCCAAAAATACATAATTGAAAACCCCATGAGACCCACAATGGGTATCCCCATAATTAAAATACATCTACCAAAACCAAATGTCAATTTGAAATGAAATTGAATAGAGCCTTTCCAGCACAGTGCATCCAAAACTCTCCCATAACAACATAACAGCCCAACCTAAGAGGAACACAACATGAACATTTAATCCAACCACACTAGAATATAGGGGAAAATAATTGAATCAAATCTCCCAAAAAAGACCCAAAACCCACACCACTCAGGTAAGGGAGGTAAGGGGACCAATGGTTATAATACAAAATCCAAAACCGATAACTACCCACCAATCGTGTAATATTGACATATAAAATACAAGACTCCTCTCGATTAACAACAGGGATCCAAAAAACACTAACTAAAACCTCACATACAAGAAGGTATAACCACATACACTAAATAAGGGGTAATTCCACGATGCTCTCGATGACAAGAGAAAATTAGCAGTGATATGAAATCATAATAATGTCACTAGAAATGACTCAATACAATGGTAAAGTCACAAAAATAGGAAAACTCATTAAACCATCGGGATTCATGACTACAGACAAACTGCTCTCTCATACCTATGGTTAGAGAACTAATGTTTTAATCATCTATTGTCTCATAGTTAGGAGCTACTAATCCCTTAAATTAAAATAATTCTTTTATTTCCACATTAATCCAAATAAAACTCCCAGATAGAAACAATGGATTATGACACACCACGAAACTCGCTTCCTTAAAAAATACACCCTTCACCAAAACATGAACTCAAAGATATACTACACCATTTTCTGTCACTTTGTATGAGGAGAAGAATAAAAAAGACATAAAATAAACCCACTAATCCCCACCAAGAATAACTAACATAAATGAGTGAGTCACTAAAAAAAGAAATAATCCTAGATGGATCCCAAAGAGCTCAAATTTCCATCTGACGGGTTGATAAATCCTTCAAAAACATTGATATAGATTCTAAAACTAATAAATGAAATCCTTATGTTTACCAATTGGAATTCATGGAAATAGAAAACAACCCATAAACATAAAATAATTTACATCGCATCTCGGTGGGGGAGAACAAAAGAGAACAAGGAAAACATGAGCTCTATCAAAACTAAATAATGTATCCGAAAATTCACATAGAAGAAATACCAACACAAAGGAAAACTGACTCTAATATCCCATGATATTTCGAGAAACCCACTGATTACTGCTCCAAATCATATTTATTAACAAGTGTCCATCTCAAGAGAGAATATGTGTATCCTGTCTAGGTAATGATAAAGAATATCAAATTAAAAAAACTTCTACGACATGGGAAAACAAGCCAACATACCATTATATTAAAAAAACACCACATTTTCCTACTTAAAACACATTTGAAAAAAAAATCCAAGTTAGTATATTTTTACACTCACCGATGGTGTTTCATCAAATCTCGCTCACATACACATTTCTATTATATCCTAGGCACCAATACACTATGCCATACTGGGCATCCATCCATATTTCCATATAAAAAAAGGCATGTGAGATTTCATGAAAACACTAATGGATAAAACTAGTAAACTACATTTTCCAAAAATACCCTTTCAATTCAATTCAAAATTCAAGTTCCTTCCCAAGACACACTAACCAATAAGTAGAAAAATCATTTTAAAATTTTATAATAAAACCATTTTATCACGGTTGAAAATAAAATCCCATTTATTTCTATAAAGATAATTTTTTTCCACTAAAAACACATTGTACCACCTCAAGAAACCAAATTTCATCAAATCCATTTAATTTAAAACTCACAAATTTTCATTAAAAAAACGTACAAAACAAACATTTTTTACATTTATAGAAATTTAGAAAAGTCAATTTTCTTAATCTATTATCCATCAATAAAAAAAACTCATTTCGAATTGCATAAAAACAATCCGAAAAACATAAATTGTTCAAACCCAATTTTTAAAAATAATTTTTTTGATTATAAAACATTTCAACAAGCCATGAATTTTCAAAATAACCCATTATTTTCAGACATTTTAGTTCAAAAACCCCTATTTTTAGATTAAATTAATCCAATCGCATTAACCATTTCCTCTAAAACCCAATATTAGATTAACAAAAACCTAACTTCCAAAAACCTATCTCAGTGTAAATCATATAAATACATTTCTAGCTTTTTTAAATCTAAACATTACATGAAAACACATTTCCATATTTCCCAAACAATGATTTTCAATTTTTTTTATAATTATAGAATAAAGGGGGAGACCCACAAAAAGGGAACTTGTGTTGGTGTCTAACATGACTATATGGTTGGATTCCATATTCCAAAAACACCACTAAAAAAATAGACTCATAGTACCAAGCCCCGGATCTAAATGGCTTTCCATGTCCTGCTTGCTCGCAGAGACCACGAGCCCAACTCCCTGTATCATATCCCAATTAAAAACAATCCCTAAAGACAAAATAAACTTGTAAAACCTGTCATCCCAAGGAATTCATGGTTAGGAATAGGAAAGATAATCAATGCATTTCTGATACCTACCCCTCGATTCATAAAAATACAAGGTCCTATTTAGCCAGACTCTTCCCCCCGTAACAAGACTCAAAAGAGAATAACCTACCTCTAATACCATTTTTCATGAACCAATATGGGAATCCAACTAGCTCGGTGCCCATCCTGGTCCACGACAAGGCTTGAATGGCGTTACAAATCCCCAAAGGCATGTACAATTTCTTAGGTATCAAATAAAACTCTTGGAATTATTTACCTATATTTACCACTTTAAAATAAAAAATGAAAACTAATAATTTGAATGTGAAAAATTCAACCAAACGTGAACTTAAAAATTACCGTATTTTATTTTTACTAACATAAACATTCCAAAAAGGGAGAGAAAAAAAGAGAAAACCAGTAAATTTCACCAAACATCTGGGCAACACGTAGAGAAACTAATTAATACACCACCACCAAGATCCACCATAAGGGCCACTAGAAACCCATACTATTAACACTAAATGTTTTTCTATGATCTTAAAACCAATAGACAACAAGGTCTACATACAACTAAAGGTGTATGCGGGGTGTGAGACAAATCCTTGTAGGATGCCATCGGATAAAAAATTCCTGGCAATAAATATTAAATGAAAAATAATCTTGAAAATATTATAATGAATTAAATGCATGAACAACTTTTTTGGAAAATATATTTAATGAAAATTGACATTCAATGAATGTTAAATTGAATGGTAAAATAGTTAAAAGAATGAAACATTAAATAGAAAGCATTTTAATGGAAATAATCTCTAAATAGAACACCCTTTATTTTGAAATTCCCATCCAACCCTATCGTATGCGGATTGTGAGTTTGATATAGAAAAGGACCACTATTCATGATAAATACCATTTCATGGTAGAAGCATTGGGGAACAAGGGACCTAATATATAAGTGGAGTGTGTTATAGAAACCATTTCCAACAAGTTTCTCATGCACGAGCCACTATAGAGGAGAATCATCCATAATTACCGTGGCGTAAAGTCAGTACTTTTTTTAGTTATTATTTTTATTGTAAATACTTGTAGGTGAAAACAACACAAATCCACTTCCGAATATAACTCATATTATTCCTACTATTACCACTTAGATACATGGTCTAACCTTTTTGTTCACAATAAATTTCCACACGTCAAATAATACCACTTCCACAATTAATCAACCAAACCATGAATTACATATATCAAGACACAACTAGAACGCAAAATTCAATTTTTAAAAAATACTAATACCAAAACATTTACAAAATATTCTTCGCATCTTTTATCTAATATAATGAACCATTATAATAATTTATAAAACTATATCAATCAACACCCCATATTTTTTTACACCAAAACTAAACCTAAAATCATCGTTAAAAATTTTATAGGCATATAAATGCAATATAGAATCAAAATATCGATTCTATGTTAGTATAATAAAAAAAATTATTTCTTTATAAAATGACATCAAATGCACACAAGGGTTTTCACACGAAAAAACCCAATTTCATATTTAACTTCCACATTAAAAATTAAATTCATACTCAATCATACCAAATAAAATATTCATACCACAAAAATAATTTAATAAACCATTTGAACTATTTATAATGGATTCTCAATGGGTGAAAAAAATATTACACAAAAAACACTTAATTTTATATAAAAACACCACTTTGAAACCAATACAACACCAAAACCATGCCAAAAAAGTATTCAAACCATTTTTATTGTTGAATTAATAAATCAAAAAATTATAGAAAACATCCAATTATAACAACAAACTTTACACACAACATATGATCACTTTAACATTGAAATATCATCTTCAAACCAAATGTACACCTAAAAATTCCAAAAACCATTACCACACCTCACACATAAATTATTGAATATAAAAAATACAAGAAATCATAATAAACTAGAAAATAATTATTAATCATAGAATCACCTACATAAAAACCATGGAGGAATGGAAACACATAGCTGTAATCACTCCATGAGAGTTCCAAATACCTACATCTATGAAAAACAACCATAAAAATAGCCATCAAAATTTAGGAGAAATTTAACCCTAGGTCGATCATGACTTAAGGATATGAATTAACTATGAAAATTGAAGAAGAAGGAAGAGGTGTGAGAAATGATAAGGAAATAACCTTGAGAGGTAAACCTCACCATGAAGGTTTCTTATATCGACACCATAAGAGGAGGAGGAAGGGATTGGCATGAAAGGTAGAGGTATCCCTAGGACTGGATGAACTAGGGGAAGGCATGTTTGGGTAAATGTGGGAATCAAATATTGATGGTGTGGTCTAGGAAAAACACTTTTGATTAATTTTGGGTAATTCCACACTATTAGGCCACATAATTTGTTAAAACATGCGAAAAAAAACTATGGGAGACAAATGAGAAACAACATAGGTTCTCATGATTGACTGTACATCCATTCTTCATCCTTGTGATATGTTTTAAATCTAACTCATAGATACATGGGTTTGGCCGCATGGTTTTCCAAATTGTGCTCCAAATCAATGCCATGGAATTTTCAAAAAAAAAATTATGTTCTCCACAAAATATTCTTAACGAACCAAGGATCAACCATATGGAAAATAATATAAAAATAAAACACAAAAAAACTAAACACTTTTTTCACATAGAACTTTAGAAATATCGAGGATTCCCAAAAAACCCAACTAAAAATCTTACGTGAAAAATAGTGTGTGACATCACTAATCTTTTAGATCACCCCTTTCTTTGATGTATATCCTTATGTGACTAAATTTACTATGGGGAATTAATGTACTAATAAAAATCTATAAAATAAGGAATTAAATAAATTTTTATGCCTTTAATTTTCAATGGTATCTGTGGTTCCAATTTTCCAAAGACACTAAACCTTTTTATTATGGTTTTCTAATTGTTTTATGTTGTTTTTCAGTAAAATTATTTTAAATATATTTAATTAAAAGAAGAGTCTCTATAGATTGTATTAAGAAATCATATATATAATTTTTTAATTAGGATTAGAAAACCTTACTATGAACTCATAGAATTATAAAATGTGTATTTAACACCCTGATATTTTATGAGAAGTATATTTTTTTATGTGGTATGTTATACGCAACAGAAAATTAATCTTTTACTGCACACAACACTATCTTGGCATGCGTTATACGCAAAATCAACCTTCATCGATAGCGTGTGTTGTACGCAACATCGAGTTTCAATAAACAACAATATATTATATAAACTATCCATTATGAATATTTTTAACTAAATTTTAAATTTTATAACATCATTATTCATTTTAAACATTTTCTAGAACATTTTATGATAACCGAATAAATTTTTCGGGTAAAATAAGTAATTTTCAAAAATAAGAGTTTTACCACCATTTGATGGTGCACCCCCATTAAATATAGTTTTTGAAATGTATATAAGTTCAAGTTGACAAAATATAATTTTTCTTTGGAATCAGGATATAAAAAATTACATTGGATAAAATTTTCATATTATTCTGATAACTATCATATTTTAATGAATAGTAAAAACACGCTATATTTTAATTAAATTTTTTTTTTACATCACAATAATTTATATGGTTAAATTATAATATTGAATGGGTTTAGAGTATAAATATAATATATTTTTACTATTTAATATAATGTATGCCATTACTATTAATTTTACATTGAATTCAAAGGTAAAAACATTTCATTCAATGGCAATGTTATAACTTTTAAAACCTGTTTTCTTAACAATAGGATTAATTTTAAATTAATTACTGCAAATTATGTGTTTTGAATTTTGAAAAATGAATTCCATATTTGGATTCAGTGGTTCCAAATTATGTTAATATTTTACTTTTATATTTTTTATAGTAACTACGGTAATTTTTATTCACTACAGTTAAAGGTAAATCAGGTAATTAAGGGTGAATATATGATTATAAAATTACCCTAAAACTTGAAAAAATCATATTGGATGAATAAAAGACGACACATATCACCTAAGGGATGGACTGGATTCATTTCATGGACATTTGGCTAGGAAATAATATAAATATTTTTAAAACCAAAGAAAGTGACAGCATGTCACTCTTTTAAATCGTATAAGTATAATAATTTTAATTTATTGATAAACATCATAAAACATCGGATATAAATAGTACCTATAAATATAATATAATTATATAAATCATATTAATTTCTTTATAATTTTTATAGAATAAATAATTATCATTAATTATGACACAATAATGATGTGGAAATTATTTTATTGATTGAAATATCATATATATGATTTTAAAAGTATTAAAAAAAATATTATATGAACTATTTAATGTGATTTAATAATTTTCTAGATAAAAATGATATTTTATGAATCAATTAAATCTTTTAGTTAAAACATATCTTCTATATATATTTTATTTAAATTAAAATAAATTAATAGGGATAAATTGACACTATTGTTATTTTATAAATATTACATATTATAAAATTGTTTAAAAATCACAAAAATATTTAAAAAATATAAATTAAAATATATATGGTAAAAATTGTAATAAAGTATACAATTAAAAACAATTCAAAACAGATATGTAATTATTTATAATTACTTTAAATTTAGAATTTTATTACCACAAACAAAATTAAATAGATTATATAAGGATAAATAATGTTTATAATGTTTAAAATAAATTCCCAACATGTCTAAATTTTATTGGATGATGAGATTACAACTCTGTCTCAAATAATAAATGTATTTGAATCATTTTTGAGGTTTTTATGTGGGGTTGGAATTTACTATAAATTAATATTTCTTATAATTCCAATGGTTCCCCTCTCCTCCATTATAAAAGGGTACCTCCTCCCTATCATTCTCACACCATTTTGAGCCTTCATTCTCAACCAAACCCTTCCCATTTCCCTTCACAACTTCCTTAGAAACATACTCGAGTTCCTCTTCTTCTTGAAAGACCAATTTTTAGTTCCCTAAGAGAAGGTTTTAAAGTGGCGTGTCGAAGAAGAGGTAATATCTGTTACCGATTATTTCATTTTTATTTCTTCTTCTACTTACTCCTATTTATTTTTTCATTATGAAGTAATAAAATCAGTATAACTCATATAATGATATGTTATTATAAATATGAAACAACCCTATTTCACCTTCTATCCATCCTATGGAAAATTAAATCATCGCGCATGCGTACGTACAGAATACCGTCTCCATGACGTGGTGTAATCTTTTTTCCACCACCACCTTACTTGGAGGGGTATAATGATGTGAATAATAATTATATATGATTATTGAAAAGTGATATTGATTTTGAAATAGTATACATACACTTTAATACAATTCCATGATCATGGGTACGATATCATCGGTCGTGCGTACGTACAGCCTACCCTCTCCACGATGTGATGCGACTCGTTCTACATGATCTTCATTGAATAATGCTTATATAAATGAATTGAATGAGTATATATGATATATATTACCCTAATAACATTCTTTAAATGATGTACTTATAACCTAGAAATAAGAATAAGAATTTATTAGACAAACACGCATAAGAACATAAAGCAATAAACACCCGAATAACAAGTAGAAATGAAATATTACTAATAAGAAGATAAGAATATGACCATATATGATATAATAATAATAATAAGTATGATTCTGGAATAAGTCAATGACATTATTTAATAAATTATATAGGATTTTCAGAAACGTACGAAGCATATCTGACCTAGGTGAAGGGAAAATCTCGCAATCTAAATTTTTATTAGAGATTGCTTATACTTCCGTATTTATTGGGGCATATTTATCATCAACATCCACGTTTACTCAATATGTAATATTTTTTCTATCCTCCTAATTTTTTTTAAATCAAATTGTACCTATTGGTGAATTTTTAGTAAAATATATGTACATAATCTTTTTTCGTTTGCAGTACGAGGTACTTTTTGATTTTTTTCGCCCAAATAAGAAGAACGTTTTTTAACTCATACGACATGAATGGATTTTTATGATTTCATAGAAAATAATTTCCATGAAGCTTCCTTAACATGTTTTCAACTTTATTTTTGATCAAATTCTTTTATTTTACAATTGTATGACATGTTAAGAAAGGAAAAATATTTTTGAAGTAGAAAAGATATTTTCTGAAAAAATGTAGTTCAAGTGTTTTATAAAAATATTTTCAAGCTAATATAATATAGGGTTCTGTTTATATCCCTATTTTTACATTGTTTGATTATGTTATGATGGAATTATTTTTATGACATCCTTTTATGGATTATATTATGATGGCATGATTTTTAAGAATCCCATTTTTATTACATGGGTTATGCTATGATGTATGATTTATGATATTTTGGAACACATAGGAATGGTTTCATTATGATATGGGTAGGAACTATATATCCCTCCAATGAATTGGGTAATTATTTATATCTCATGATATAGACATGGTTCTAATGGGAGGTTAATCCGATTCGGTGATACGGGACAGAAATGAAGAGTGAACTCAGTTCAGAAATGGACTTTGTCCGCTAAGATAGTCTTGAAATGAGTCTTGACTACTAAGAAATGATTCTCTATGATTACGTGTGTATGAAAAAATGTTTCATTTTATGATTATTGGGAATAAATTTCACAACTATGATTTATCCCATGTTATGAAATTATGTTCTCTTTTGTAGGTTATGATTTCCAAAATGTTATGTTCTTATAAATATGATGTGATTGATTTTTCTTTTGTTTACCCTTACTGAGCATTTAAGCTCACCATTTTGTATGTTTTCTTTTCCCTAGGTTAGTAAGAAGGATTTTAATTAGGATATACCAAAAAGTGTCTCTATATATGATGAAATAAATGGGAGACAATGTAGTTGATTTTATGAACCAGTTGTTAATTTTTCCCAGATTCTAAAGAAACTATACCTATATGGCCCTTTTATGGTTTTGTTATATGTTGTAATAAATATGCTTCAATTATGAACTAATAACAATGTATGTAATGTATGGGTCATTATAAATGGTATCAGAGGAAAGGTATAGTCAACCTTTGGAAACTAGGATGTGAAAGACTTAGTAAGAACCCTAAGGATATGTCTAAGAATAGAAAACAATCTTAGTGTTTTGGAAATGGACATGAACAACCTATGATAGGACCTTAATTGTAAAATTTCATTCTTGATTATGTGGTTTTCCTATTATGATTAGTGTTTCTCACGATATTCAAATTGGTTTTAGTCAATGGCTGGGACCTGAAGGAACTGTGTTAATGCAGAATGTGATGGGAAATGCAATGATTATCCCCATGAGTAACCAAATGATATGGGAGCTGGAATGAAAAATCATGTAGCCATGCTCACACTACTTTCTCATGCTATGAATCATGTTCTTCTTCAAAAAGAGAAGACGAAGGAACAACATTCTATTGAATCCTTCATGAGGTAGCGTCCACCTTCATTCAGCGGGTCTTCTGATCCATTAGTGGCTAAACAAAGGATCAATACCACTGAAAAGATATTTTTAGTTCTACAATGTTCTGAGAATGATAAAGTAATCATAGCAGAATATCGTTTGGAAGGTGAATCAAATCAATGGTGGAATCATATTAATAATACGATCCAAAGGGATGAAATTGAGTCCATGAAATGGTGTGAGATCAAGAACACATTTTTCAATAAGTACTGCCCTCTTATTCATCAAACAATGATGGAAAAGGAGTATCTTGAACTAAAGAAAAAGGAGGATGAATCTGTTGGTACCTACGAAGCAAATTTTACAAGACTTACAAGGTATGCTTCCGGAATTATTATCCAACATGAGAGTAAAATCGATCGATTATTTAGTGTCTTAAAACCAATTATTCGAAGGGAGTTATCCATAAGGGACTTCAATAGCTATGAGAAAATTGTTTGATGTGCTCTCATGGTTGAGATGGAGATTGGAGTAACACATCAATCATATGGGTTTGATAAGAAGAGGAAAATGAAATTCAAAGGAAAATCTAAAGACCACACTGAAAAGAAGATGATTTTTTATTTATGCTCAAATTGTGGAATGAATCATGGAGGGAATTGTATTAAGGGGATAAGCAAAGTTTTTAAGTGTGGAATAGAAGGTCATCGGGAAGTTGAATATCAAAATAATGGGAAGAAGATTTCTAATGATGCGAACAACGAAAGGAATACACATAATGCACCTCATACACTTCAATGTTTCAAGTGCAAGGAAATGTGGCATTATTACAATAAATGCCCTATTCCAAGGGTTGTTGATGATGATCAATGTTAAAAAACTCTTAAGTCCAATGACAAAGGAACATCACATGCAATTAATATCAGTGATGTGGAGTACGATAATGAAATGGTGAAAGGTACAATTACCATCCACTCCAATGTAGAAAAGTTTTATTTGATTCTGGATCCACCCACTATTTTATTTCTAAAGAATCTTCTAAAGGTATCGTCGTATTCACTAAAAAATTAGATGTTGAGTTTACTGGGACAACTCCTAATGGCACAGCAGTCTCATCAATAGTTTATAATTCTACTCCAATTGACGTTTGTGAGAATTTACATCTTGAAAATCTTGTGATCCATCCTATAGTGGAATTTGATGTGATTCTTAGCATGGATTGGATTTCTTTATACAGATCTCATATAAATTTCCAAATAAAGGAGATCACATTTAATATTCCCGATAAATCTACTATCATCTATCAATGCAAGGATGAATATAACCTTCCAGTGTAAATTTATTCAATCTTATGGGTCTTGATTCCAATAAATGAAGGTTATTTATCTCAAATGGTTGGAGATAACCTCGTGATTAAGAATACACCCATTGTACAAGAGTTTGATGATGTCTTTCCGGAGTTATTACCATGTCTTCCACCAAATCGTGAAGTTGGGTGTTCAATAGAACTCATACCAGGTGCTATGCCATTTTAAAAGACACATTATAGAATGAACCCAATTGAGTTGCAGGAATTGAAGAAGAAACTCTAAGAGAATCTTGATAGAGGATTCATATGCACCAGTGTGTCGCCTTGGGGAGAACCTGTTCTGTTTTTTATGATGAAAGATGGATCAATGAGACTCTGCATTGATTATTGAGAACATAACAAGATCACTATTAAGGACAAATATCCTCTCCCTCACATTGATGACTTTTTTGACCAACTACACGGAGCTCAATACTTTTCCAAGATTGATCTTTGTTCAGGGTATCATCAATGAAGGGTCAAAAAATAGGATATACTAAATACGAATTTCCATACAAGGTATGGACACTATAAATTTATAGTGATGCCATTTGGTCTTACTAATTCCCATGTTATCTTTATGGATATAATTAATAGAGTCTTTAGAGACTATCTTGATCAGTTTTTGGTAGTCATTATAGATTATATTCTTGTTTATTCAAAGATCAAGGAAGAACATGAAGATTACATGAGAATTGTATTAAAGACCCTAAGAAAGGAGATGATTTATGCCAAATTTACCATGTGTGAATTTTGGTATCAAAAAGATTCATTTCTGGGTCACATAATCTCAAAATAGGGGATATCTATGGATTCGGCAAAAACAAAGGTTATGGAAATATGGTCGAGACCAACAACAATAACGGAGATCTGAAGTTTTCTTGGTTTGGAAAGATATTATCAACGTTTTTTGAATGATTTTTCACGATTATCTTATCCACTCACCAGGTTGACTTGAAAAGTAGTTATGTTGATGTGGACGGAGGAGTGTGAAGAGAATTTCATGGAGTTGAAAAGTGGGTTATCCAGTTCAGATGTGCTCACACTACCTTGTAGTGGAGAATGGTTTTTGATCTACAATGATGCATCCTAGAAGGGATTGGGGTGTTTTCTGATGCAAAATGATATGTTGATAGCTTATGACTCACGACAATTGAAAATCCATGAGCCAAATTACCCAACCCATGATTTGGAGTTTGCTGCGATAATCTTTGCATTAAATATTTAGAGGAATTATTTTTATTGTGAAAGGTGTGACATTTTTTCTTATCATAAAAGTTTAAAGTATATTTTCACACAAAAGGAGCTGAATATGCACCAAAGAAGATGGTTGGATCTGATTAAGGATTACGACTACTCAATTCATTATCACCCTGGGAAAGTAAAAAAGGTGGCAGATGCATTATGTGATAAGACTAAGCGATCTTATCCATGATGGGGATAAAAAAAGATCCAATATTTATCGATTTACACAGGATAGATATTGGAATTATAATAGAGGGGGAAAATATTATCTTTCTCAAATGAATGTTCAACTATCTATACATGTGAAGATTAAAGAGGCCTAAATAGAAGATGTGGAGTTGCAAAAGAAGGTGAGATATGTTCCTGAATGAAATCTTGATAATGATGGGATAATAAGGTTCAGAAATCGGGTTTGTGTTCCCCCCATCCCAGAATTAATGAAGGATCTTCTAGATGAGGCTTATAGTTCTTCATTCTCTATTAATCCTGGAAGAACGAATATGTATAAGGACCTGAAAGAGTACTTCTGGTGGGATGACTTGAAAAGAGATGATGCTGAATTTTTCTCTCGATGCTTTTTTTTCAGAAAGTTAATGTTGAGATACAGAAGTCTAAGTGGGTGTTACAACCATTACCCATACCATAATGGAAATGGGAAAATATCATTATGGACATTGTCACTGGACATCCTAAAACATTCAAAGGCAATAATGCTATTTGGGTCATAGTTGATCGTCTTACGAAGTCGGAAGACTTCATTACTATAAGAGATGATTTCTCTCTAGATCAGCATTCCCGAATATATGTGAAGTTAGTGGTAAGATTGCATGGAGTACCACATTCCATTATATCTGATCGGGATCTGAGGATTACCTCAATGTTCTGGTGAAGTCTTCAGCATACTTTAGATACAGAGTTGAGTATCACCATTTCATATCATCCTCATACAGATGTCAGTCTTAGAGAGCAATTCAAACTCTAGAAGACATGATGAGAGATTTCTCAATGGATTTCAAAGGTGCTTTGGATCAACTCCTACCATTGGAAGAATTTACTTATTATAATAGCTTTCACTCTAGTATTCATATGAATCATTATGAATCTCTATATGGAATGAAATTCTGAACTCCAACTTGCTGGGATGATGTAGGGGAAAGAAAGCTATTAGGACCTGATCTTTGTTGATGAGATGGATGAAATGGTCTGATTTATTCAAAAACACCAAAGAGCAGCTCAGAGTCGACAAAAAAATTTATTCTGACAACTGAATAAATGACCTAGAGTTTGAAGTGGGTGATAAAGTGTTCTTACGAATATCACCTTGGAAGAGAGTCATGTGATTTGGAAATAAGGGAAAGTTGAGCCTTAGGTATATCAATCCTTTCGAAATAATAGATCATATTGGGATGGTAGCTTACTGATTGGCACTTCCACCGAATCTCTCTCAAGTTCATGATGTGTTCTATGTATCTCTCCCGAGAAAGTACAAACCCAATCCTTCACATGTACTAAGCGTAGAAGTTGTACCACCAGAGCAAGATCTTTCTTTTGAAGAACAGCCAATAGAAGTTTTGGATTGTAGCGAAAATGTTATATGGAATAAGACCACTCAATTGGTGAATTTTTAATGGAGGAACCACCAATTAGAATATGCTACATGGGAGATTGAGGATTTGATTAGTGAGAGGTGTCCTCATCATTTTGTTACGATGTGACGAATTTTGAGGGAGAAATTCATTTTAAGGGGGGTAGAATGTAACACCCTAATATTTTATGATAAGTATATTTTTTTATGTGTTATGTTATACACAAAATCAAAGGAATCTTTCACTGCACACAGCACTAGCTTGGCTTGCGTTAAAGGTAAAAGCAACCTTCCTCGATAGCATGTGTTGTACGAAACATCGAGTTTCACTAAAAAACAATATATTATATAAACTTGTCATTATGAATATAATTAACTATATTTTAAATTTTATAACATTATTATTTATCTTAAACATTTTCTAGAACATGGTATGAGAACAAAATGATTTTTTTGGGTAAAATAAATATTTTTCAAAAAATGCAGTTTTACAGATTTTTGATGGAGCACCCACTTTAAATATAGTTTTTGAATTTTTTATAAGTTGAAGTTGACAAAATAAAAATTTTATTTGGAATCAGGATATAAAAATTTACTTTGGATAAATTTTCCATTTTATTCAGATAACATTCATATTTTAATGAATAGTAAAAACACGCTATATTTTAAATAAAAACAACTTTTTACATCTCAATAATTTATATGGTTAAATTATAATATTTAATTGTTTTAAAGTATAAATAGAATATATTTTTACCAGTTAATATAATTTATGTCATTACCATTAATTTTATATTGAATATAATGGTAAAAACATTTCAATCTTTGGTATTGGTTTAACATCTAAAACCCATTTTCTTAACAACAAGATTAATTTTAAATTAACTACTATAACTTCTGTGTTTTTAATTCTGAAAAATGGATTCCATATTTGGATTCAGTGGGTCCAAATTATGTTAATAGGTTACTTTTATTTTTTATAGTAACTACAATAATTTTTATTTACTACAGTTATAGGTAAATCAGGAAGTTAAGGGTAAAAATAAGATTATAAAATTATCCTAACACTTTCTAAAATACAATTGGATGAATAAAAGTCGACCCATATCATCTAAGGGTCAGACTAGAATCATTTCATGGACTTTTGACCCTGAAATAATATAATTATTATTAAAACCAAAGAAAGTGACAACCTGTCACTCTCTTAAGTCTTATAAGTGTAATAATTTTAATTTAGTGATAAACTTCATAAAACATCAGATATAAATAGTACCTAGAAATCTAATGAAATTATATAAATCATATAAATTTATTTATAATTTTTAGTGAATAAATAATTATCATTAATTATGACACAATAGTGATGTTGAAATTATTTTATTTATTGAAATATCAATAAATGATTTTAAAAGTATTAAAAAAATACTATATGAACTATTTAATGTGATCCACTAAATTTCTAGATAAAAGAGACATGTTATGAATATATTAAAATTTTTTGTTTGAATATATATTCTGTATATATTTTATTTAAATTCATATAAATGAATAGTTCAAAATTGACAATATCGTTATTTTCTAAATATTACGAATTATAAAATTGTTTAAAAATCAAAAAAATATTTAAAAATTATAAATTAAAATTTATATGGTCTAAAATGTAATAAAGTATAAAATTATGGAAAATTCAAAACATTTTTGTAATTATATATAATTATTTATAATTTATAATTTTATTACCACAAATAAAATTAAGTAGATTATATAAGGATAAATCATGTTGATAATGTTTAAAATAAATTTCCAACATTTCTAAATTATATTGGTTGATGATATTACAACCCTATATCATATAATATTTGGATTTTAATCATTTTGGAGTTTTTTATTTTGGGTTGGAATTTATTATAATATTATATTTCTTATAATTCCAAAGGTGCCCCTCTCATCCCTTATAAAAAAGCACATCCTCCCTCCCCTCATCACACCATTCTGAGCCTTCATTCTCAGACAAACCCTACCCATTTCCCTTCTTGAATTCTTTAGAAACATACCATAGGTCCTGGTTTTTTCAAAGACCAATTTTTAGTTCCCTAAGTGGTGGTTTCAAAGAGGCGTGTCGAATAAGAGGTAATATCTGTTGCCGATTCATTAAAATTTATTTCTTCTTATACTTACTCTTATTTAGTTGTTTAATTATGAAGAAATAACATCAGTATAACTAATATAATGATATTTTATTATAAATTTGAAACAACCCTATTTCACCTTTTATCCATCATATGGAAAATGAAATCACCGCGTGTGCATATGTACGAAATACCGTCTCCATGGCGTAGTGTAATCTTTTATCCACCACCACCATACATGGATGGGTATAATGATTTAAAGAATAACTATATATGATTATTGTAACTTGATATTTATTCTGAAATTGTATACATAAACTTCAATACAATTCCACGATCATGGGAACGATACCATCACTCGTGCGAACGTACGACCTACCATCTCCACGATGTGATACGACACGTTCTACATGATCTTCATTGAATAGTGATTATATAAATTAATTGAATGAGTAAATATTGTATATATTACACTAATACAATTATGGATATGAGGTATCTATAACATAAAAATAAGAATAAGAATTTATTCTACAAAACATGCATAAGAACATAAAGCAATAAACACCCAAATAACAAGTAGATATGAAATATTACTAATAAGAAGCTATGAATATGACCATATATGATATAATAAGAATAATTATGATTCATGAATAAGTCAATGACATTATTTAAAACATTATACAATATGTTCAGACAGTTACAAAGCATATCAGACATACGGTAAGGGAAAATCTCACAATCTCAATTTTTATCCGAGATTGTTTATACATCGGTATTTACTAGGGAATATTTATAATCCAAATCCATGTTCACTCAATATGTAATATTATTTTTATCCTACAAAATTTTTTAAATAAAATTTTACCTATTGTTTAATTTTTCGTAAAATATATGAATGGAATCTTTGGTCGTTTGCAGTACGAGGTACTTTTTGACTTTTTCGGTCAAATAAGAAGAATATTTTTTTAGTTTATAAGGAATGCATGTATTTTCATGATTTCATAGAAAATTATTTCCATGAATATTCCTTTACAGGTATTCACGTTTATTTTTTATCAACTTCTTTTAGTTTACAATTGTATGACATGTTAAGAAAGGAAAATCGTTTTTGAAGTAGAAAGTATATTTTCCTCAAGAATGGAGTTCAAGTGTTTTATAAAAATTATTTACCATCTAATAAAATACAGGGTTATGATTATATCCCAATATTTTCATTTATTTAATTTTGTTATGATGGAATTATTTTTATGATATCCTTTTATGGATTATGTTATGATGACTTGATGTTTAAAATCCCATTTTTATTACATGGGTTATGCTATGATGTATGATTTATGATTTTTTGGCACACATAAGAATGGTTTCATTATGAGATGGGTGGGACATATATCTCGATCCAATGCATTGGGTAATGATTTATAACTCATGAGATGGACATGGCAGGAAGGGCAGGTTAATCCGGCTTTGTGATACAGGACGGAAATGAGGATTGAACTCGGTTCAGAACTGGACTTTGCCCGCTAAGATAGTCATGGAAATGAGTCTTCAATATAAAGAAATGATTCTCTATGAGTATGTGTGTATGCCACAAAGTTTTTTGTTATGATTATTGGGAATATATTTCACTACTATGATTTGTCCTATGTTATGAAATTATGATCTCTTTTGCAGGTTATGATTTCCAAAATGGAATGTTCTTATGAATATGATGTGATTGATAATTCTTTTGTTTACCCTTACTGAGAATTTGAGATCACCATTATGTATGTTTTATTTTACCCATGTCAAGAAGAAGGATATTAAGTAGGATATTACAAAAAGGGACTCTAGATATGATGAAATAAATAGGAGACAATGTAGTTGATTTTATGAACTAGTTGTTTATGTTTCCCAGTTTCTAAATACACTATATATATATGGTCCTTTCATGGTTTTGTTATATTTTTATATAAATATGCTTCAATTATTAAGTAATAAAAATGTATGTAATGTACGGGTCATTATATTGTATTATGTTTTACAAGATGATTTTCTAAACATAAGGATCCCCTAAGATATTCCACAAGAGATAATTTCAAAAAAAGGATAAAATATTGACGACTTATTGAATTGTGTATTGTTATAACCATTTATATATTAGGAAATGGTGAGAACCAATAGAAACCATGCCATAACCCATTAATGTGACAATGTCATGATTTCCCAAACGACATCCCCAATACCTTTAGAGGTGGAGTAAAAAAATTCATTTCAATACATACCCAGTTTTAATACGTTATAGGTAATAACCAAAATGATTTATTTGTCCCACCTTCACTTAAGAGGGAGAAACGAGTTAATCAGTGTTCAATTAAAAAAAACCATTGACGTTTACTATATCTTTGGATACACTATTCATAGAACATTGGGTAAACCAAATGAAGGAGATATTTTTTTGTTAATTAATTTTCTATGATGGACAGTGAAAATAAGGCCATTTACGATTTAAATGGAAAAGACAATAAATAATGGGATTTGATTTGGAACAATATGATAGAAGAATATATCTAAGAGATAGAGTGGTAATACTATAAATAAAGTTATATAACTAGTATTTCCCTCAAAAATTAGTAATAGATATGGAGAGGGAATTGATAGAGATGAAGAAAAAAGAATGAGAATCTATCACAACCTATAAACTGAATTTCACGAATTGTTAATGTTATTCCTTATGTTTTATCTTCAAAAAATATTTAAAAATTTATAGAATCATCAGTGGCTTAATACCACACCTTTTAATGTCTCTAAAAATTTTATACTTTTGAAGATATGATGAAGTTGTTCGATGTTCTCTAATATTAGAAACTGAGTTTTGAGAATGGCCCCATTACATTGCTGATAAGAAGAAAAATAATTAGTTTCAATCCAACGGATCTAATGAGAAAGGTGGTAAGAAAACTCAACCACCCACATGTCAATATTTTGGGAAAAAGAATCATGGGAATTTCTACAAAGGGATGGAAAAATCAATATGTGTGATAGATAAGGCCTCTAAGATTATTAATATAGAAAATAAATGATTATGTAGGTCAATGTGGTGGATATAAGAAGAGAACCACAAATGGTCCAATACTAAAAATTAATGGAAAACTGGTACTGTGAAATCTAGTACACTAAACTATGTGTCCTTGACGATAATCAGTGTGAGCAGCAACCAAATCGAATAGAGTATGTAAGGGATTATTCCATCACTACTACTTATGTGGAGGGAAAAAAACTAACACAAGTTACAATTCCTATTTAAACAAGAATGTAGAAATTATTTCTTTATTCAGGTTTTAGAAAAACATTTATATCTTGAAAGATTCATGAACTATTAAATTAAAGCACCAAAACTGGGATGTTGATATATCTATTGAAACATCATGTGGTGAAACCATGAAAAACCAAGTGATGGACTATTCTCTTTGTGAATTATGTGGGATGATTCTTCCAACTAATATCACGATATATCCCTTGGTGGAATTTTACTCTATATTGGGATTGGATTGATTCTTGTAATAGGAGCACATATAAACTATTGGGATAAGTAAATTTCATTTCCTATTTTGAACCATACCATGCTACTCTACAAATAAATTAGAGATCATTAATCTCGTTTGTAAAATCCATCAATGTTGTCATAGTTTGTAACGTCCCGGACCTAGCAAGCCACCCGAACAGTGCCGAACGGGTCGAGTGTTACTACCTTAGGTGCACCTCCCCAAACGCCAAAGGCGGCCGACTAGTAGCGAGGGTCTATTAGGTATAGTGGGGTGGTTATACCCTCTCAGAGGATCATAATATGGGTACTGATATGAGAAAAATACTAAATATGCAGCGGAATGAAAGACTCAGGAGACTCGAACCAGACCCGCAGAGTGGAAGCATAATCAAAATAAAAAATAGCGGAAGCAGTAAATATACCAAAAATAGTGGAAATAAACACAACAACATGCTGATAACATGTAACTATTACTGAACAGTGAAACATGCATCCAAAGATGGTCATACACAACTGAATATAAACAGGGTGCCAATGGCTAACCAAAAGTAGCCACAATAAGCATGCCAATATAGAAAGTAATCAAAACAAATTAAACCTAGCTAGGCATGACCTCAAGGTCCATACCATATCCATGCAACAACTAACGCAGCCAAGCTCCTGAAGCTGGCCAATTTCCTGCACGTAAATCGATAAAGTCTGCATTGCATCCTGAAGGGCCCATGCAGGGTGTCAGACAAATCTCAGTAGGATATCACCCAACGGTGAATACCAAATATATGTGTTTAAGAAGTAATACATTTACCAAGAAAGCAGTAATCAGTACAATGCAAAAATAAATACAAACTCCACTGGTGCTCAACAGCCACCATGGAGTGTCACCTGCTTCGGCCAATGCCGAAATCCCTGTCGTGTAACCCAGCACCATGTGCCACCTGACACCTCGTGTCACAAGTACCGACATCCTGAAGGCACAACAAAAATAGTATCCTGGCACCACGTGCCTCCTGACACCTTGTGTCTCAAGTACCGACATCCCCAAGGCACACCCAAAAATAGTAACCTGGCACCATGTGCCTCCTGACACCTCATGTCTCAAGTACCGACGTCCTGAAGGCACACCCATTCTCAGAAGGCTCCACACCTCCCCCGTGGCTTTCTACGACAATCACCCCCAACCAAAACACCTAACCGCAACTGTGGGGGCCTCTACCCACATGAGTGGTCAAAACCACCTCATCACGGAGTATCTTTGTGTGCACACTACTCAAAGTCCCTGTGAGCGGTAATCACCCATAATAGTCTTAATCCACCAACACATCTGAAACCTCGTGTCCCTGTGACCATATCGCTCAAGTCCGATGGCATCTCCACCCTAGTAACCCGGGCCATGCCCAACCAGACAGTCATACTACCTCAAACTGATGTCCATGGTGCCCAATTTTGTGGTCAATACCACACAAAGTATCCCGGGCAAAGCCCCAACCTGTGATCAGCATCACACAAGCATAACCAAACCAAGCCCAACACTACCCAAAGGGTCCAGCAGATGCAATTCAGCAATTGCATATATAACATATGTAAATAGAAAAAACAAACATGAAAAACAAACTAACAGTTGAATTGCACTGTGCAAAGTGATATCCCATACCAACACTGAGGTCCCAAATACCTCTAACAAGTTATAACAGGATTTAAAAAATTAAATAAAATAGTTTATAACAATCATAATTTAATTAAACCCATTTTGGCACTCCCCGGCCAAAATTCCCCGAAGAGCAACGACCCCTCACCCGGCCCTGCTCACGAAAACTAGTAACTGGGCATACCCAAAAGCATCCTAGAGGTCCCATAGAAAATACAATATAAAAAATTAGATAAAATGGGTCCTGCTCAAAATACCCAAAAACGCCCTGAAGGCCGCGTTACCCAAACAACCACGAAAACAAAAAATGATGTATGCACCACCTACCTGAGACTCGCATGATGCTAATCCTCCGGTAACACCAGCAAATTCGGTCTAAAACGTGGTAAATCTACAAAAGATTCAAAACTTCTCAAAGGGCTATAACTCTTTCTAGAATGAAAATCATACAAAACAGCAAAAAATTAATCGAGGCCTTACCGAGGGGGTTACAACACATCCAATCGGGTGTAGATCAGAGTTCGGACGAAGAACTGGGAAGCAAATGAAGATCCGGCCGACTTGGTTCGCTAAATCCGGCCAAAATATTGATGTTCTGCCTCAATATGAGGCTACAGCCTGTTTTAAGCCAAAAAAAAAGAAAGTACACAGTGTGTACTTTGGGACTACACGCCGTGTATGGTTCATTTAACTGTTCATAAGATAGAAAGATTCTGCTGGATTAATTTCCGTACCTGCCAACATGAGTACACGGCGTGTAACTCTGGGTACACGGTGTGTACCAGGTTCCTCTTCTCTTCCTCACCAATATACTCACACACCATTTATATCCCTCATACACGGCTAGACTATACGACATGTCCAAAGGGATCATGGCGTGTCCCTGGTTCTTACCCGACCAATGGCCTACACGCCATGTATGGACTCACACGGTCAGGGGTCTACATGGCGTGTTCAAAACTACACACCGTATAGTAAGAAACTACTACACGGTTATCACAGGACATGTACTCGGTGAGCACACGTCCTGTCTCATGCCTACACATACAGGGCGTGTACTTAAAGTACACAGCCTGTAGTCTGGAAATTTTCAGAAACATCCCATTAAATCCAGTTTCCTTAGAAACCTGTCAAAAATTTAAACACGGTAGAGATTTTGACCCGTTCCAAAAACTCGGGTTCTTACAAACTCCCCACCTTAATGTAGCTCATCCCCGAGCTACCAAACGAAACCCGGATATGGCACCGAACACGCCCATCTCGATTAAACAACCTGGACTACACCGGTCCCAAGGTTCTGGATAAATTCCTCAAGGGGCTCCCCACCTAATGAATTGCCTACTCGGTCTCAACCAACAAAATTTAAAGCAAACAAGGTTTAGCAACCTGTTTCCCAGACGCATAGTCCTCCCATGACTATAACACCCCAAGATTTATTGAAAATTATTCTTTTTAAATTCATTAATGTCTTGTGTTGTATTCTACACCATGATTACCATGCGCTATACGCAACACCGTATTAGCTTGCAGTATACACAACACTATTCTTGGATCGTGTTACACACAATTTTGATAATAGTTATTGTAAGAAACATTGAGTATATATATATATATTCAATGTATAAATGAAATATGGTTGGATTCTGTTATACAAAACAATGAAGGATTCTTTCACAACATGCAACCCTGACTTGGCTTGCATTACACGCAATCGCGACCTTCCTCGATAGCGTGTGTTGTATGCAATATTGGGTTTTAGTAAACAACGATATATTATTATAATATTTCCATGAACTAGCCGTTATGAATAATATTAACTATGTTTTGAATTTATAACATTATTATTCATCTTACACATTTTCTAGAACATGATATAAGAATAATATAAATTTTTCGGGTAAAATAAGTATTTTTCCAAAAATGCAGTTTTGCCGCCTTTTGATGGTGCACCCACATTAAATCTAGTTTTTGACATGTTTATATGTTCAATTTGAAAAAATAAAATTCTTCTTTTGAATCAGGATATAAAAAATTACATTAGATAACGTTTTTATTTTTTTCCGATAACTTTCATATTTTAATGAATAGTAAAAACACGCTATATTTTATTTAAAAACAACTTTTTTCATCGTAATATCCTATGTGGATAAATAATAATATTTAATGGTTTCAAAGTATAAATATAATATATTTTTACCATTTAATGTAATGTATGTCATTAGCATTGATTTTACCTTTAATTCGTAGGTTAAATCAATTCAATCTTTTGCAATGTTTTAAAGAAAAACCCGTTTTCTATCCACAACGAGATTAATTTTAATTTAATTTCTGAATCTTTTGTGTTTTGAATTTGGAAAAATGGATTACATAATTGGAATTAGTGGTTCCAAATTATGTTAATAAGCTACTTTTTATTTTTGGGCATTGTGAATAGTAACTACGGTAAATTTTATTTACTATAGTTAAAGGTAAATCGGGTAATTAAGGGTAAATATAATATTATAAAATTACCCTAACACTTTAAAAATTCCTAATGGATGGCTAAAAGTAGACCCATATAACCTAAGGGTCGGATTAGATTCATTTTATGGACTTTTTTCAGTGAAAATAATTTAATTATTATTAAAACCAAAGAATGTGACAACATGTCACTTTCTTAAATCTTATAAGTATAATAATTTTAATTTAGTGATAAACTTCATGAAACATATAACATGAATAGTATCCAGAAATCTAATACAACTATATACATCATAAGAATTTATTTAGAATTTTTAGATATTAAATAATTGTCATTTATTATGACACAAAGATGATGCAGTAATTGTCTTATTAATAAAATATTGACATAATTGATGTTATAAATGCCCAAATAAATGTAATTTGTGTATTTTTATGACATACATAAATTTTCTAGGTTAATATGACATGTTATTGTTGATATAAGTAACTTGGTTCGAACTTATCATTCTGTTAGGAATTTCATAAAAATCATGTACCAAATAGTGTCAAAATTGACATAAATTTGTTTTTAAAACAAATATTATATTATTAATTGTTATTTAATTCCTAAAAATCTAAGGCTCGGCAAAATGACTTAGATAAGGATAGATATATTAATAATAAATTACTTGGGGTTCTTTTGTCTTGTTATGGTAAGTTTATTAACCATATAGTGTAAGAAAATAAAAAGACACGGTAGAAGTTAAATTATTTAACATAGAGTTAAATCTAATTGATAAGGATAAAATAATTACCTAAACTTGTCTAAATCATGTTGGATGAGAGTATTTTGACCCATCCCCACCTTAGCTTTGAAATAAATAAATTTGGAGCTATTTAAAACCGAATTTTACTTTATAATAAAATATTTGTTTTAGTTATTCCAATGGTAACCCTCTCCTCCATTATAAAAGGGAACCTCCTCCTCCTCTTCCTCACACCACATTGAGCCTTCAAGCTCGTCAAACCCCTGCCAAAATATCTTCTCCACTTCCATAGTATCATCCTAGAGGTCCTGGTCTTCTTCAAAGACAATCCTTAGTTTTTTAAGTGGATGTTAAGAAAAGGCGCGTCAAAAAGAGGTAATATCCATTACCGATCTTTTTCAATTTCTTTCTTTTTCAACTTATTCTCCTTTAGTTGTTTAATTATAAAGTAATAACATAAGTGTTTCATATATACTGATATATTATTATAAATATTAAACAACTCTAATTAACCTTCTATCCATCATACGGAAAAAGGAAATCACCGCGCGTGCGTACGTACGGAATACCGTCTCCACGCCGTGCTGTAATCTATTTTCCGCAACCACCATTATTGGATGGGTATAATGGTGTAATGAGTAACTATATATGATTATTATAAAGTGATATTGATACTGAAATAGTATACATATACTTAAACACAAGTTCACAATCATGAGAATGATATCATCGCTCGTGCGTACGTACGGACTACCGTCTCCACGACGCGAAGAGATTCATTCTCCATGTTAACCATTTAAGAATGATTATAAATTATATATAAGAAATAATAATGAAATATATGAAATTATAAAGATACCGGATTTATTTATATATGTATTTCATCTACTTACCTCTATTCAAGACAATAAGGAAAGGAAAACAGCGTTCATGCGTACGTACGGACTACCGTCTCCATGAACGGTGTGTTTAATTTCATTTATCTATCTATTATATATATATATATACTGAATATATATGATATATAAATCATGTTTTATATTATTGATGTTAGTAAATCATGATATAAGTAATAATAATGTCAAGAACAACAAGTCTAAACACCTATGATAAATGAAACGATTTTACCCAAAACACTTCTTTAACATGGAATTTACAAAAGAACGGGTAATATAAAGTCATAAGTGAACCATATATGATATCATAACAATGAATATGATTATGTAATAAGTTAATGACACTATTTAAATCATTATACATGAGGTTCGGATACGTACAAAACATATTAGACATAAGGTAAGGGAAATATCACAATCTCATTTTTATCCGAGATTGTTTATACTTTGGAATTTTCTAGGGTGTATTCTATCATCCACATCCATTTTTCCTCAATATATAATGTTATATCCTTCTAAAATAGTTTATATCCAATTTTACTCTTCGGGGAGTTTTTAGTAAAATATATGAAAGGAATATTTTGTCGTTTTTCGTACGAGGTACTTTTTGACTTTTCCGACAAAAGTAAGAGAAGAATGTTTTTTTATACGGAATGAATGGATTTTTAAAACATTATTTCCATGAAGCTTCCTTTAAAAGTTTTCAAGTTTATTTTTAATCAACATCTTTTAGTTTTTAATTTTATGACATGTTATGAAAGGAAAAGTGTTTTTGAAAAAGAAAGGATATTTTCATCAAGAATGGACTTCAAGTGTTTTATCAAAATTATTTTCCATCTAAGATAATAATGGGTTCTGTTTCTATCCCTATTATTGAATTGATTTGATTATGTTGTGATGGAATTATTTTTATGATTTCTTTAATCTTATATGAATTATTTTATGATGTCATGATGTTTAAGATTCCCATTTTTATTACATGGGTTATGCAATGATGTATGATTTATGATTTTGTGGCACACATAAGAATGGTATCATTATGAGATGGGTGGGACCTATATATCCCTCTAATTCATTGGGTAAGGATTTTATATCTCATGAGATAGACATGGATGGAATGGTAGGTTATACCAGTTCAGTGAAACAGGGCTGAAACGAGGGTGACTCGGATCAGAATGGACTTTGTCCACTAAGATAGTCCTGGCAATGAGTCTTGACTAATAAGATATGATTCTCTATGATTATGTGTGTATGCCACAAAGTTTCATGTTTTATGTTATGATTATTGGGATTTCATTTCACTACTATGATTTATCCCATGTTATGAAATTACGCTCTCTTTTTCATGTTATGATTTCCAAAATGTTATGTTCTTTTGAATATGATGTGATTGATATTTCTTTTGTTCACCCTTTCTGAGCATTTGAGCTCACCCTTTTATGTTTTATTTTCCCCAAGATATAAAGAAAGGTTTTAGGTAGGAAAAAAAAGATCTTTATGGGAGATGTTGAAGATCTTTCACCATGATTAGAAGATTACGTTCCGAGTTTCCAAAGACACTAAACTATTACGATCCTTGTTTGTGGGTTTTTATTATGTACTAAGTATTCCACATAAGTAATGTAATATCCATGTACGTCAGGCTTCGGGTCTCTACTGTTGGTATTAGAGGAAAGGTTTAGTAAACCTTTGGAAAGAAGGATGTGAGAATGTTAGTGAGATCCCTAGAGATATTTCTAAGGTATGTCTAGGGATGTCCCTAAGGATAAGTATACGTATATGATATAGTCCTAGAACTACGGTAACGATCATATAATTTAACCTAAGATGTTAGATATTAAGGGTACTCCCCCTTTACTATGTTTTTTTCCCTGGCATTATTTTTGCCTCTCACACTATTCTTTTTTGGTTTTAGACAATGGCTGGAACCCGAAGGAACCGTGTTGATCACTGTAATGGACAATGCAATGATTTACCTCCTGAACAAACAAGTGTTATGGGATATGGAGTGAAAAATATTATTGCTATACTTACACAAGCTATGAATCATTCTGGACATCCAAATGAGCCGAGAAGGTAACAATATTCTATTGAGTCCTTCATGAGGCAATGTCCACCTTCTTTTAGTGGGTCTTCCGATCCACTTTTTGCTGAACAATGGATTAGTACCACTGAACAGATATTTTCAGTTCTTCAATGTTATGAACATGATAAATTCATCTTAGCAGTATATCATTTGGAAGATGAAGCTGATCAATGGTGGAATCTTATCAAGAATACGAGGCCAAGAGGTGAAATTGAGTTCATGGAATTGGACGTGTTCAAGAACTTGTTTTTCAGTAAGTACTTCCCTCGTATTCATCGAACAAAGATGGAAAAGGAGTTTCTTGAGCTGAAGTAGAAGGATGATGAATCTGTTGGTATATACGAAGCAAATTTTACAAGACTTGCAAGGTATGGATCTGGAATTATCATCCAACCTGAATGTAACGTTGATCTATTTTTCCGTGGCTTAAAACCAAGTGTTCGAAGGGCATTAGCTATAAGAGACTTCAGTAGATATGAAGAAATTGTGCGTTTTGCTATCAAGGTAGAAATGGAAGTTGGTGTTACATATCCATCTCATGGTTTTGACAAGAAACGAAAGATGGAGTTCAAGGAGAAATCTCAGAATAATGGTAAAAAGAAGATGAATGTTTCCTTATGCACAAAGTGTGGAAAGAAGCATGGTGGAGATTTTCTTAAAGGGACTAGAAAATGTTTTATGTGTGGAAAATAAGGTCATCGAGCAGCTGAGTGTCGAAGTAATTGAAAAAGGGTTTCTAATGATGTGAATAAAGAAAACACTGCAGAGAATGCACCACCAACACTTCAATGCTTCAAGTGCAAGGAAATGGGGCATTATGCTAATAAATTCCCTAATCCAAGGGTTAGTGATGATCGACATGAGCAACCGCTTAAGGAAAAGGACAAAGGGAAGTCACATGTGATCACTATTGGCGATGTTGAATATGACAACGATGTGGTGGAATGATATAGTGTTTATGTAATGGGATTCCAAAATAATGTTGTATCATGGAGTATTAGAATATTTATGTATTGGTCTAATGTTGTATTCAAAGTGATTGAGATATTTTTGGAAAGCAATTGATATGCACAAAATGAAGGGATAAAGAGAATCTAATATGTTTGATAGTATTCATGAGCTCATGATTGATATAAGGATGAAGTGATATCATGGTTTGAGGATATAGAATTTTGAGGATTTTGGTTTGTGGAAAGTGTTAATTTTTAACTATATTCATTTTTTCACTAAGGTTCAATGGGTATTCATTCTTCAAGAAAATACATGATTAAGGTATTCACATGTTTTTAATTTCACCAATAAGATATATCTTATGATATATGGGGGATAAATTATGGCATTCACGTGATTGTTATGTGACATTTCAAGTAATCTTTTTCTTTATACTATGAGTTTGGACCGAAGTATTTTAGATAAGCCTAAATATTGGAATGGATTATGTTGGACATAAGTTAGTATTATTTAAGGGTAAAACTTTTTTTCTATGGGATTTTATAGTAATATAGCTTTAGAAAAAGGACAACCTGCAGGACGGGCGACAACCCATCGTGTCGGACAAGGATGTGGTAATCGAACCCACAACCGAAGTGCGACTGGACTTTATCACCTACCACTGGCCTACATGAAGTCCCTGGTTAGTAGAAACTAGTTTTATTTTATTAAGCGGTATGATATATGAAGTATAAGTTCATTTTTGGAATCGTATATGATTAACCTCACCAAAGACGGACTTATGTATATTTGAAAACTATTGCTAAAAATTTGTTTGAAATAGATGGAATGACCCATCATTCTATCACATGATCTTTTAACACTTCACGAATATCAAATTCAACTTCATTTCTTTAAGAGATGAAGTGAAAATTGTTCAAAGAACGAACAACAGTGAGATTGTACCAAAATCAAGTAAGTATTTCTTCTAATTCAAAATTTTTCAACTTTAGGGAAATGATATTGAAAACCAAAAATGTTGTCCTAGTGATCTTATATCTGATGAATCAGATGGTACCCTAGATCATCACAAATTTATGGCTTTATGATTGTTGGCTTTTTCATAGCCATGTTCTCTACCACTCTCCATCAGAACTTGATGGTTAGATTTTTTTCCATATCCATATTTTCACCTATGTTCTCCTACGTGGAAACCCAGTGATGAGTTAATTTGGGTAACCGTTAAATTTCATACTTTAGTTTTTAAAGCCATATTTTGGTATTCCTTTTTACGATGTGCGTTTCTATTAAACAAACTTTCGAGTAGTAAACCATTTATAACCCCGATGAGTTTTGAGGGCGAAATTCATTTTAAGGGGGGTAGAATGTAACACCCCGAGATTTTATGAAAATTATTCTTTTAAATTCATTAATTTCTTGTGTTGTATACTACGCCAAGATTAACTTGCGCTATACGCAACACCGTATTTGCTTGCAGTATACGCAACACTATTCTTGGATCGTGTTACACACAATTTTGATAATCGTTATTCTACGCAACATTTAGTATATATATATATATATTCAATGTATAAATAAAATATGGTTGTATTCTGTTATACGAAACAATGAAGGATTCTTTCACAACGCGCAACCCTGACTTGGCTTTCATTACACGCTATCACGACCTTTCTCGATAGCGTGTGTTGTACGCAATACCGGGTTTTAATAAACAACAATATATTATTATAATATTGTCATGAACTAGCCTTTATGAATAATATTATCTAAATTTTGAATTTATAACATTATTATTCATCTTACACATTTTCTAGAACATGGTATAAGAACAAAATAAATTTTTCGGGTAAAATAAGTATTTTTCAAAAAATGTAGTTTTGCCGCCTTTTGATTGCGCACCCACATTAAATCTAGTTTTTGACATGTTTATATGATAAATTTGACAAAAAAAATTCTTTTTTTTAATCAGGATATAAAAATTTACATTAGATAAGGTTTTGATATTTTTCTGATAACTTTCATATTTTAATGAATAGTAAAAACACGCTATATTTTAATTAAAAACAACTTTTTTCATCGTAATATCTTATGTGGTTAAATTATAATATTGAATATTTTTAAAGTATAAATATAATTTATTTTTACCATTTAATAAAATTTATGTCATTAGCATTGATTTCACCTTGAATTCGTAGGTTAAATCAATTTAATCTTTTGCAATGTTTTAAAGGAAAACCTGTTTTCTTTCGACAACGAGATTAATTTTAATTTAATTTCTGCATCTTTTGTGTATCGAATTTGGAAAAATGGATTCCATATTTGGAATCAGTGGATCCAAATTATGTTAATAGGATACTTTTTATTTTTGGGCATTGTGAATAATAGCTACGGTAAATTTTATTTACTATAGTTAAAGGTAAATCGGGTAATTATGGGTAAATATAAGATTATAAAATTACCCTAACACTTGGAAAAATACTACTGGATGTCTAAACGTAGACCCATATATCCTAAGGGTCGGATTAGATTCATTTTATGGACTTTTTTCCATGAAAATAATTTAATTATTATTAAAACCAAAGAATGTGACAACATGTCACTTTCTTAAATCTTATAAGTATAATAATTTTAATTTAGTTATAAACTTCATGAAACGTCAAACATGAATAGTCTCCAGAAATCTAATACAATTATCTACATCATAAGAATTTATTTAGAATTATTAGAGATTAAATAAGTATCATTTATTATGACACAAAGATGATGCAGTAATTGTCTTATTAATAAAATATTGACATAATTGATGTTATAAATGCCCAAATAAATGTAATTTGAGACTGTTTATGACTTAAATTAATTTTCTAGGTTAATATGACATGTTATTATTTATATAAGTAACTTGGTACTAACTTATCATTCTGTTATGAATTTCATAAAAATCATGTACCAAATAGTGTCAAAATTGACATAAATTAGTTTTTAGAACAAATATTATATTATTAATTGTTATTAAATTCCTAAAAATATAAGGTTATGCCAAATGACTTAGATAAGGATTGATATATTAATAATAAACAACTTGGGGTTCTTTTGGATTGTTATGGTATGTTTATTAACCATATAGTGTAAGAAAACAAAAAGACACGGTAAAAGTTAAATTATTTAACTTAGAGTTAAATCTAATTGATATGGTTCAAATAATAACCTAAACTTGAATAAATACTATTTGATGAGAGTAAATAGACCCATCCCCACATTAGATTCGAAATAAATCAATTTGGAACTATTTAAAACCGAATTTGACTTTATAATAAAATAATAGTTTTAGTTATTCCAAAGGTACCCCTCTCCTCCCTTATAAAAGGGAACCTCCTCCCCCTCTTCCTCACACCACATTGAGCCTTAAAGCTCGTCCAACCCCTTAAAAAATCTCTTCTCCACTTCCCTAGTATCATCGTATAGGTCCTGGTCTTCTTCAAAGACCATCCTTAGTTCTTTAAGTGGAGGTTAAGAAAAGGCGCGTCAAAAAGAGGTAATATCCATTACCGATCTTTTTCAATTACTTTCTTCTTGAACTTATTATTCTTTAGTTGTTTCATGATAAAGTAATAACATCAGTATTTCATATATACTGATATATTATTATAAATATTAAACAACTCTAATTAACCTTCTATCGATCCTACGGAAAAAATAAATCACCACGCGTGCGTACGTACGAAATACCGTCTCCACACCGTGATGTAATCTATTTTCCGCCACCACCATAACTGGATGGGTATAATGGTGTAATGAGTAACTATATATGATTATTATAAAGTGATATTGATACTGAAATAGTATACATATACTTCAACACAAGTTCACAATCATGAGAACGATATCATCGCTCTTGCGTACTTACGGACTACCGTCTCCACGACGCGATGAGATTCATTCTCCATGTTAACCATTTAAGAATGATTACAAATTATATATAAGAAATAATAATGAATTATATGAAATTATAAAGATACTGGATTTATTTATATATGTATGTCATCTACTTACCTCTATTCAAGACAATAAGGAAAGGAAAACAACGTTCATGCGTACGTACGGACTACCGTCTCCATGAACGGTGTGTTTCATTTCATTTATCTATCTATTATATATATATATATATACTGAATATATATGATATATAAATCATGTTTTATATTATTTATGTTAGTAAATCATGATATAAGTAATAATAATGTCAAGAACAACAATTCTAAACACCTACGATAAATGAAACGATTTTACCCAAAACACTTCTTTAACATGGAATTTACGAAAGAACGGGTAATATAAAGTCATAAGTGAACCATATATGATATCATAACAATGAATATGATTATTTAATAAGTTAATGTCATTATTTAAATCATTATACAGGAGGTTCGGATACGTACAAAGCATATCAGACATAAGGTAAGGGAAATATCACAATCTCATTTTTATCAGAGATTGTTTATACATTGGAATTTACTATGGTGTATTATATAATCAACATCCATGTTTCCTCAATATGTAATATTTATATCCTTCTAAAATAGTTTATATCCAATTTTACTCTTCGGTGAGTTTTTAGTAAAATATATGAAAGGAATCTTTTGTCGTTTTTCGTACGAGGTACTTTTTGTCTTTTCCGACAAAAGTACGAGAAAAATGTTTTTTATACGGCATGAATGGATTTTTAAAACATTATTTCCAAGAAGCTTACTTTAAAAGTTTTCAAGTTTATTTTTAATCAACATCGTTTAGTTTTGAATTTTATGACATGTTATGAAAGGAAAAATGTTTTTGAATAAGAAAGGATATTTTCCTAAAGAATGGAGTTCAAGTGTTTTATCAAAATAATTTTCCATCTAAGATAATAAAGGGTTCTATTTCTATCCCTATTATTACATTGATTTGATTATGTTGTGATGGAATTATTTTTATGATTTCCTTTCTCTTATATGAATTGTTTTATGATGTCATGATGTTTAAGATTCCCATTTTTATTACATGGGTTATGCAATGATGTATGATTTATGTTTTTGTGGCACACATAAGAATGGAATCATTATGAGATGGGTGGGACCTATATCTCCCTCCAATGAATTGTGTATAGATTTTATATCTCATGATATAGACATGGCTAGAATGGTAGGTTATACCGGTTCAGTGAAACAGGACTGAAATGAGGGTGACTCGGTTCAGAAATGGACTTTGTCCACTAAGATAGTATTGGCAATGAGTCTTGACTAATAATATATGATTATCTATTATTATGTGTGTATGACACAAAGTTTCATGTTTTATGTCATGATTATTGGGATTTCATTTCACTAATATGATTTATCCCATGTTATGAAATTATGCTCTCTTTTGCAGGTTAAGATTTCCAAAATGTTATGTTCTTATGAATATGATGTGATTGATATTTCTTTTGTTCACCCTTACTGAGCATTTGAGCTCACCCTTTTATGTTTTATTTTCCCCAGGATATAAACAAATGTTTTAGGTAAGAAAAAAAAGATCATTATAGGAGATGTTGACGATCATTCACCATGATTAGTAGATTATGTTCCGAGTTTCCAAAGACACTAAACTATTACGATCCTTGTTTGTGTGTTTTTGTTATGTACTAAGTATTCCGCAAAAGTAATGTAATATCCATGTAGGTCAGGCTTTGGGTTTCTACAATGATGCATCGTCACCCCTTCACCTCGTTGGTACTCCTGTGTCGCTACCAACACCCAACATAACCCGCACTGCATCGGGGTCCACCTCCATGAGGTCCTGGTGCCTAGAATCTCAAGTAACCCGCATCCACGATGCCTCGATGACCATGAAGCCTCAAGTAACATGCATCCACGATGCCCTGATGCCCACGACACCTCATACATACATACATACATACAATATATATATATATATATATATATATATATATATATATATGTATATATATATTTCTCACGCACCTGATATGGTGCCAATCGCTTTTACTAGCATCTAGTCAGTCCACAAAGGTCTTGTGCACCACGTGCACTCAAAACAGACATACCTCTACAGGTAATGACAAAAGGGAAACATGCAGATCACGGCCACACCATGGTGTAACTTTAACTACCACCGGCTCACCGGCCTGCTAAGCCTCTAGCAGCTCCATGGCATGCACCTGCCCTGAAACACGGCTGCCTGACACCCGACCTCCTGATGATGCTCCAGTCTCCGGCCACTGACCCCTCAGCTGGTGAACACCATCTCTGTCACGACCTCTGCACACAACTGAACCTTAACTACCCTCTCCGGGTACCGAACCTGAACCTACTCTAGACACTGCAGTCTGTCCTGGTCCCTGCCTGCCGGCTATCTGAGAAGGATGCCTGCAAAACATCTCCAGATGCTCGTCCTGTCCACATGCCCGACACTCCTTCGGTGGCCTGTCGCACTACGCCCGAACATGTCCTGGCTGTCCACACTGGAAGAAAATCACCGAAGAACTCCCACAAGGTGGTATAGCTAAATCCCTGGCATGACTGCCCTGCTGGAACTCATCCTTCCCTCGCTTCTTGTTATCTGAACCATCACCTGAAGCTGTCACCCTACCCAAGAGAGAATTCTCCCTTTCGTTTACCTCAGCTATGGGTGCCTGATTCACCGCTTCGGAGAAAGAACCCAGCCTGAATATGTTCACCTGGACCTGAAGGGCTTTTCGTAAGTTGTCCTCGAAGCACATCACCCTAGCTGCACCATCGCTCACCATACCAGGTGAAAAATAGGACAACTCTCTGAAGGTAGCTGCGTAGTCGATAACGGACATATCGCCCTGTTGAAGTCTCAAGAACTCCGGAGCTCTCTCTTCCCTCAACTTATCTTGGTAGAAGTGCTCAAACAACCTGTCCCCGAAGTCCTTTCAAGACAGTCCCTCATGCCTATGAGCCAGTACCTGTACATCCCACCAAAGCTTCGCCAGTTCTCTCAGAATGTACGTCGCCTGCTTGACCATTCCCCCTGGAGGCGTCTCGACCTGCTCGAAGATCATTTGCATGCTCTCTATCCAGTTCGCAGCTGTCTGCTGACCACCCTCACCCAGAAAAAGCGGCGGGAGCTGTGATTGGAACTCCCACATCAGATAGGCCATAGAAGGCTCTATACCCTAAGCGCCTCCGTCAAACCTCTGTACGACACGTACTTGTCTAGCTCAGAGCTGCTCTTCATGCCACGACCCGAACGATGCCGAACCCTGCTGTTGTCCTGCCTCCACTGGATCATCTCCTGCCTGACTCTCCATCAAGCCGTGAAAGAGTAACCCACTGAATACCATAAATAGTCAACCATCATATATATATAACAATATATTCTATGCAGATAAGGAAAGCAGTAAAAGGCAGTGCATAACTACTACCCTTACTCCCCATCACCGCAACCCATGCCTCACAGCATCCCGGCCTCACGACCTACTTACCCTCCCTCAATAGAGCCAAGTATCACATGTAACTCAGCGCATGACCATCCCGACAACTCATGTTGCCTCAAACCGACGACCGTGTCGCCCAATCCTGGCAGTTACACTGCCTCAGTCATAGTACATTCCTACTCTCATAAGAGCCAGACCCAAATATCTTGCAGCATGTAATTCTACAAAATATAAATCTGGCATACACATGTTCAGAACTAGCAGTTCTATCAGGAATTTCAACAATTCACATTTTAAAGCATATAAAGCATGGAATTTGATATTTCAATCACATGGAATTATCACTTAACAAAGCATACGTGCAATTATGAAATTGAAATACCCTAAAAATGTGCCTATCAAAATCCAACAACTAGCCTTTCCATACCAGGCCAAGGCCCAATTTTTCCTTACCATACCGGGTCAAGGGACACATATCACAATCAAAAACATCACACATCATGTGATCCACCAAGGTGGAAACCATATAAAATGTAATCTGAGAAAAAGCAAACAACAATTATCACCTTTGGCTACTAGGTGCATCCCTCGCACCTGGGGCTGCAGGCACCCAAGAACAAGCTAGAAACCCATTATCTGTAACAAACTATCTCCAGTCTACCACATCTCAAATAGTAAAACTAGTAGAAAGAAATGAGAAGCCTCAAACACATTAGTAGACAGTAAAAATCTACAACTAAATCCCTGTCAATAACTCCTCTGATACCACTTTGTAACTTCTCGAACCCGGCCAACCACCCGAACAGTGCCGGACGGGTCGGGTGTTACTACCTTAGGAGAACCTCCCTGAACGCCAAAGGTTTCTGACTAGCAGTGAGGGTCTTTTAGGTATAGTGGGGAGGTTATACCCTCTAGGAGGATCATAATATGGGTACTGGTCCGAGAATAATACTCAATATGCAGCGGAAAGAAAGACTCAGCAGACTCGAACAAGACCCACAGAGTGGAAGCATAATCAAAATAGATAACAGCGGAAGTAGTAAATATAACAACACAGTGGAAATAAACACAACAACATGCTGATAACTTGTAACTACTTCTGAAAAGTAAAACAGGAATCCAAAAAAGGTCAAACACAACTGAATATAAATAGGGCGCCAATGGCTAACCAAAATTAGCTACAATAAGCATGCCAATAAAAAATGTAATCAAATCAAATTAAACCCAGTTCGGCATGACCTCAAGGTCCATACCATCTCCATGCAACAACTAACACAACCCTGCTTTTCAAGGTGGCCTCATTCCATCACGTAAATCCATAAAGTCTGCACGCGTCCCGAAGGGCCCGTGCAGGGTGTGAGACAAATCTCAGTACGATATCACCTAACGGTGCGTACCAAATATATGTGTTTAATCATTCATGCATTTACCAGGAAAGAAGTAATCAGTACAGTGAAAAAATAAATACAAACTCCACTAGTGCTCAATAGCCACCATGGAGTGTCACCTGCTTCGGCCAACGCCAGAATCTCTGTCGTGTAACCTGGAACCATGTGCCACCTGACACCTCGTGTCTCAAGTACCGACGTCCAAAAGGCACGCCCAAAATAGTAACCGGGCACCACGTGCCTCCTGAAACCTCGTTTATCAAGTAACGACGTCCCCAAGGCATGCCCAAAAATAGTAACCCGGCACCATGTGCCTCTTGACACCTCGTGTCTCAAGTACCGACGTCCAAAAGGCACGCCGAAAATAGTAACCCGGCACCACGTGCCTCCTGACACATCGTGTATCAAGTAAAGACGTCCCCAAGGCATGCCCAAAAATAGTAACCCGGCACCATGTGCCTCCTGACACCTCGTGTATCAATTAATGACGTCTCGAAGGCACGCCCATTCCCTAAAGGCTCCTCACCTCCCCCATGGCTTTCTACGGCATGCAACCCCAACCAAAATACCTTACTGGAACTACGGGGTCCTCTACCCACACGAGTAGTCAAAACCACCTCATCACAGAGTATCTTTATGTGCACACTACTAAATGTCCCGGTGTGCGGTAATCACCAAAAATAGTCCTAAGCCACCAATACATCTGACACCTCGTGTCCCTGCCACCATGTCGCTCAAGTCTAATGGCATTGCCACCCTAGTAACCCGGGCCATGCCCAACTATACAGTCATACTACCTCATGCCGATGTCCATGGTGCCCAATCCAGTGGTCAAAACCACCCAAAGTATCCCGGGAAAATCCCCAACCTATGATCAGCATCACTCAAGCGTAACCGGGCCAAGCCCAAAACAACCCAAAGGGTCCAGCAGATGCAATTCTGCAATTGCATATATAACATATGTAAACAGAAAACACAACCAGGCAAAACAAACTAACAGTTGAATTACACTATGCAAGGTGTTGTCCCATACCCATACAAAGGTCTTAAGTGCGTCTAAAAAGTTATAACAGGCATTAAAAAAATTAAATTAATTAGTTTATAACAATCTTAATTCAATTAAAACCATTTTGGCGCTCCCCGGCCAAAATGCCCAGACAAGCAACAGCCACTCACCTGGCCGTGCTCACGAATACTGGTAACCGGGCATACCCAAAAGCATCACAGAGGTTCCATAAACAATTCCGTATGAAAAATCAGATAAAACGGGTCCCGCTCAAAATAAATTAAAACGCGCCGAAGGCTGCGTTACCCAGGCAACCACGAAAACACAAAATGATGTATGCACCACCTACCAGAGACTCGCACTATGCTACTCCACCAGTAACACCTGAAAATTCAGTCTAAAATGCTGTAAATCTTCAAATGATTCAAAACCTCTCAAAGGGATATAACTCGTTCTAGAACGAAAATCAGAAAAAATGGCCAAAGTGGAATCAAGGCCATACCGATGGGGTTACAAAACATCGAACCGGGATCGGGTCGGAGTTCAGACGTAGAACCGGGTAGCAAATGAAGATCTGGATGACTTGGTTCACTAAAGACAGCCAAAATATTGAGGTTCTTCCTCAAAACGAGGATACTGTCCATTTTAAGCGAAAAAATAAAGTAAAAGACATGTACATTGGGACTACATGCCGTGTATGGTTCATTTAACTATTCATAAGATGGAAATATTCCACCGACTTACTTTCCGTACCTGCTGACATGAGCACACGGCATGTACCTCTGGGTACATGGCATGTAAAGGGTTCCTCATCCCTTCCTCGTCGACATACTCACATGCCATGTATATCCCCAATAGACGGCTGGACTACACGGCATGTCCAAAGAGAACCCGGCATGTCCCTGGTTCTTACACGGCCAACGGCCTACATGCCATGTATGGCCTCACACGATCGGGGGTCTACACAGTGTGTTCAAAACTACACGTCGGGTAGTAAGAAACTACTACATGGTCATCACACGGCATGTACTCAGCGAGCACACGGTCGGTAACTCGCCTACACATACACGGCGTGTACATAAAGTACACAGCATGTAGTCTGGAAATTTACAAGAAACTTCCCATTAAATCCGGTTTCCTCAGAAACCTGTCAAAAATTTAAACAGGATCAGGATTTTGACCCCTTCCAAAAACCCGGGTTCTTACATTGTTAATTCCTTGTGAAGAAGAATTCCTCACTCAAATGGTCGATTAAAAGGAAGGAATCCGCCTAGGAAAAATTCCCATTGTGATGAAGCACAATGATGTATTTTATTAAGAGTTAATCATACATCATCAAGATCATGATGTACAGTACTCAATAAAAATAATACCTTGAGCAACACCTATCTCAATTTTTCTGTATAGGATGGTTCTTATGGAACTATATGAGTTAAATAAGATGTTATAAGAGAATTCAGACATAGGGTTCATATTACCACATGATTAACCTTGTGGTATTCTAGTGCAATTTTTCAAGAATATGGATTGATCAATGTGGTTTTTTATCAATTATATGAAACGCAACAAGATCACAATGATGAAAAATTAACCTATTCCAAGGATTTTTGACTTGTTTGATCATATATGAGGGGCTCAATAATTATTAATGGTGGATCTACCTTATATATATCATCTCTTAAATGTAGAGAATGAAGGTATTCAAAATAATTCCAACTGTACAGATAATGCAAACTATGAATTTTTGGTGATGTCCTTTAGAGAAAATAATTCCATTTCAATCGTCATATATTTCATCAGTAGAGTCTTTAGGCATTACCTCAATAAATCGGAAGTAGTGTTTATTGATGATATTCTCATATACTCCAAGTTAAAAGATGAACATTAATAACATATAATAAATGTGTTGGAAAAATTTAGGAAGGAGAAATTGTATTTTTAGTTCCCAAAGTGTGACTTTTGGATATAGAAAGTCACATTCATGGGATAAGTAAACACATGTGAGGGAATTACTGAGACCCTTCAATTAATGAAATTTAGGAATGGAACGGTCCCTCTACTGTCATTGAATCAGACATTTTTTATTGATTAGATGGGTACTACCGTCGTTTTTTGAGAAATTAATTATGATTTTCAAATTAAAAAACAATGTGAATAATTAAGGTGTTCAAATATGTCTGGATGGAAGAATGTGGGAAATGATTTAGGAAGCTAAATAGACGATTGATCACTTTAACTATACTAACTTTTCTAATAAGTGGTGAATTTTTTTGATATATAAATCTTCTTCTATGAAGAATTTATGTTTTGTGGTCATGAAAAATAATAAATGGATAATATACGCCTCAATATAGTTTTTCATGTATTAGAAGAACTACCCAACACAAGATCTTGTGATAGTAGATGTGATCTTTTAAATGGAAATTTAGCGGCACAACCTCTATGGTGAGAAGTGTGACATATATACAGATAACAATATCCTAAAGTATATATTTACCCAATGAAGCTCAACATGTGTCAATGAATATTGTTAGATCTAATTAATGACTACAAATTTTCAATTAACTATCATTGTTAGAATCTAAATAGGGTATCTGATTCTCACAACACAAAATAACATGCTACACTATCCATCTTCCAGAGTGAGAAAGACCCTATATTCATGGATATTCAATGTAAGGATTGGGAAATCATAACAGAAGGGAATAAATCCAACATTTTTTTTCAAATAATTTCCCAACCATCTATCTAGGATAATATTAGGAAGGTTCAAATATATGAATTGTATTTACAAAACAAGTTTAATGTAATAAATTATGAAAGGTTTCAAGAGTTCTATATCGACGATGATAGTGTGATTCTATTGGGAAAATTATTTTTAGTGTCTTATTCACTAGAGATAAAGAGGTAGTTATTTGATAAGTCACACATCTCATTGTCCTCCATTCATTATTGATTTTTGAAGATTTACTTTGATAATATAGAACACTTATGGTGGGAATACCTGATGAATGAGATTCTAGATTATATCCCAAGGTGTGTGGAACATCATCATGTTCATACATATAGAATGTTTTGGGACTAAGTTGGACGGATAAGGATGTAAGAAGAGTTTGCTGTTACTGAGTGTTGTTTTTTTTTCAAAGAAGATAAATCAATTCACTTTGTAAAGGACATGAAAACTATACTATGCTTTATTGATTTGTATTTCACATATATCGTAAGTTTGGAGAACTTGTGATGCAAGCCTTATAAAGGATAAAGAGGGTAAAGAAGTATTTTTTGAAAAGGAAAGAAAGTCATGAACATGTGTGGTGCACACTTCTATGTTGCGCGCAAGTCATATTTTATTATCATCACATCAAAATATGAAAAAGAAAATAATGTGGTGTGAAAGATAAATATTGGAGTGCAAGTCAAAAAGTGGCATGCAATAATAAGGAACGTGCAATTGTGACACACATGTATATGTGGAACACAATTGTATATTGTGCGCAAGTCATATTTCAACATCATCATATCAAAATATGACAAAGGAATGAATTTGTCACTCTAGTGGCGGAATGACATGCAAGTACAAGAGCGACATGTATGTGGGGGAGCAGCGCGCAAGTTCTAGAGCTGCACGCAAGTGCCGGAGTGGTGAGAAAGTGTATGTGGTGTGAAAGTCACCAAAATTCCTATAAATAGATGACTATCCTTCTCGTTTTTAAGGATCAACACATAAGAAACAATTTTGAGTACTGATCATGCAAGTAGTAGGAAGTGGCGTGCAATCTGTAGTGGTGCACAAGATAACAGCTATTTATAATGCCCAGAAGTAGGGTGGAGGGAAAGCAGAAAGGCACGCAAGTTGGGTGGCACGCAAGCAGAAGTGGTGTGCATGTTGTTAGAGGCGCACAAGCAGGGAGGGGTCTTCATGAAGTGTGTAGTGTATGAGCCAAAAGTGACGCCCAAGTTGTGATATGTGCACAATAGTGGCATTCAAGTAGTTAGTGGGACCCATGTAAATGGAACACAAGCAGGTAGAGCACAAGAAATTGTTGCACAAGCTGAGTGGAGAGCAATCAGTGAGGCACGCAAGTAGGGAAGCACACAAGTAGGGCGGCACACAAGCCGGGAGTAGCGCACACGCTATTTGTACTAGGAGGTTGTTACTAGCTTTTGAGTAGGAAAGTAATTAATAGTTTTGAGAGATTTTATTTGTGAAAGTTCATTAAGAAGCACAGAATCATTACATTATTCTATTTGTGCTAAGAGGGAAAACACACAGTATTGGATTCTTTTCAATGTGCTATACGAGTGTAAGTGTATATCATACTCATTGTATTCCACATCAAAGGATTGTTTTCTAGTGGATTGTGTGGTACTGGATTGTTTATGTACCATACCAAGGACGTAGCTATCATTGTTGAGTATTCAACCTTGTAAATAATGTGTTCTTATAGTTGTGTGTGTTCAGTAACGAATAAAATATTTATTAAAAGGAAAAGGTTATATAAAAAAGAAGGAAACTTAAAAATATATATATATCACTGATTCACCCCTTCACCCTCTCAGTGATACATGGATCTTGACTGGGTACATCAATTGCTATCAGAGGGATAGGTTGCATTCGTTTCTTCTTTTCTAAAGTGGTTGAAGAGATGTTGTGATGGAGAATATAAATTGAGTGAATAATTAGGGGATTCCAATTTTTAATGGAATTAACTATCACATATGTAAGGGAAAAATGATTCCTTATCTTATGTCTCTTGGATATGATGTTCTTGAAACTAATATAGATGGATTTCCTGATATTGATGAAAAAGTTCCTCTTACTCCTGTCAATAAGAATAATTTTTTAGAATGATGGAAGAGATAAAAATGCGTTACTCTCATATCTTTATAAGAGTGAATTTTCAAGAGTGAAAGGTGTTTCTATTGCCAAAACAATATGGGGAAAATTGAAGAACATCTATTTAGGAAATACAAAAGTGAAGAAGGCTAAACTAAAAATATGTATACTGAAATATGAAGACTTGAAAATGGGAGAATCTGAATCTATTGGGGATTTCGTTTCTAGGATAAATGATATTGGCAGTACAATCAGTTTTCTTGGAGAAACATTGTAGGATTCTATAGTGGTCTAAAAGATATTGAGAATTATGCAAGGCAGGTTTTATGCTAATGTGTCTTCATTAAGAAGATAATTATCATAAAACATTGTCATTGGATGATTTGAATTGGACTATTATTATATATGAGATGAGAAGGGAGAAGACTATGAACAGAAAAATGAAAGCTGATAGAGAAATTTCATTCATGGCTAAGATGATAGAGAAGTCAATGAAGACTCTTATTGAAGATGATGCAGGTAAATCCAGTTTTGAAGATAAGGTATGTAAAAATTTTGATGAAATCTTTTCCCTGTTTTCTAAGAATGTGAGAAGATGTACAGAGAAATGCAAGGGTAAACTTCCCTTAAATTTTTTTTTGTGTGTGGAGTCATTGGTCACATTCATCTAACTATCCTCAAAAGAATAATAAAGAAGATAGTGATGATGATAACATAATTCCAAGAAGGTTGTGAAAGAAACAAGTTGACAAAGATTAACATTTTTCGAAGGAGATGGATAAAAAGTTATTCAAATAAAAAAAGAATCTTTTTATTTAAATATGATGATAAAGAAGATAGCGAAGATGAATCTGAGAAATTATTTACTAAAACATCTAGAGAGAATACCTTTATTTTTGCATTGAATAATGAAGAGTACAGGTGAATCAATTCAGAAGAAGAAGAAACTCAACTTGAATTTCATCTTAAGGAAGTGTTGAAGGAATTATTGAGAAAGATCAGAAGGATTGAGAAGGGAAAAAAGAAGTTGATAAATGAAAATTCCTCATTAAAAAATCAAGAAGGTTTTACTGATGAGAAAATAAATATAGAAAAAGAGATTGATGATCGAGAAAATTCTCTTGTGAATTCAAATAATCGCAATGATCATCATGAAGTATAGCTGGTGGCAAAATAAGAAGAGTTGGAACTTATCCGACAAAATATTTATAATTCTAAAGAAATTAGTATCAGTTTAAAAAATTTTATCTCAAAAGTTTGGTCAATGCTTCAGTAAGAATGAACCAAATAAGGATCCACAAAATATACATTCAATGTTTAAAATGAAATATGGAACTGGTTCTGATAAAAACAAGGCTGTAAAGACCATGTATGTGGAAAAAGTCAGAAATGATGAAAAATCATATGTGCATAAAAATCACGAGTCAAGAAAGAAATATAATTCTTCTGGTACTGATAAATATGAACTGAGGAATAGAGTTACAAATTAAAACATCATGATAGATGGTCAACATATTCTTATTAAAAAGATTGTTGAAAAGTATGTTGACAAACATGTTTAGTATAAAAGTTTTATAGGAAAATCTTCTTTCTATGGTTACTGATGGTATTGTGGTGAATTCAGACACATGGAAAATATGTGTTGGATCAACCAAAAAAATTACAACTCTTCCATAAGTTTTGAATGAAAAGGATTCAGGGGCAGTCAATTGTTTCGAAATATAACATCTGTTAATAAATTTCAAAAGATATTTGAGAAGAATGGTGTGAAAGTTGAGAATAGATTCCAACCATTGGAAACTATTTGTAAGACATGTGGTCATCCTAGACATCTTTTGAAGGGCTACCTTAGTGTGTTACCTATAACGCCCCAACCCTAGTTACCCAGATTCAGTGCATTATTACATAACTTTGGCATGATCATAAGAAAGATCAAATCTCGAAAGACCGATTGGTTTAGTAGCCTTGGAAACACTAGATATATTCATAAGTTTTACATTACATCATAAATTGAAAAACTACTACAACAACATAATGCCTCTACAGTCCACACTATTATCCCCTCATAATATCCCAGCAGGTCATTTATAACTTACTTCTTCACATCCTGGAAAAAACAAAACATAAAAAAGGGGTGAGCTCAAATGCCCAGTAAGGATAACAATATAGCGGGAACTTTCATAAATAAGAATAAACATTTAAGGCAATGTATAACTAAAACAAAAGCCTTTCAAACATGAACTTTCAACATGGTATGGAATAAATAAAATGAAATAATTCCATTTACTTATTCACATGGATATTCTACTAATCGAATAATCACATGAAAAAATCAATAACAACTTTCATAATGTTGGAAGGCATAATGCCAGACTATCATAACCACATAGTCAAGGCCTTGTGCCAAGACGACAAATAAGATTTTGTCAAGGCCATGTGACAAGACACTATTTTGTCTCATGAGACCTACCGATGCATCGAGGAGCTATAGCGGGCTCCACCCGTCACTTACTAAGTCCAATGCATTCCCATATGAAAAGGTTTAAACACAATATAAACTTTCGTATTAAAAATAGCATACGAAATGTAAATAATTTCACCATAAACTATGAATGGTATAAAAATAGCACATCCACAGTCAAACATATCACAAAACCTTCAATACCATATAGAATTTTTGTATCATAATAAATCAACTTCAAATAATCTTAAAATCCATCAAAGGATGTTGACATAGATGAAATCAATATTCTTTTTAAAGAAATATCTCCTTTTAATTTGAAATCATTTAAGATACATATAAAATAAAAAATTTTCATTGAAAATATTCTTATAAGCTTGTAAGGGAAGCTTTGAAGATTTTATAATGGCGGAAAATAGCCGCACCCACCGTATAAGTTAAAAAAACATTCTTACCTTAATTCTGTCGAAAAGGTTAAAAAAGACCTTGTTTTGAAAATGACTGAAAGATTCTTTTATAAACCACTTATAAAATTCAAAAAGGGTATAAATGACTTTAACTCATATTCTAGTAAATATTAAAAATGTTTTGAAATGCATTTTTAAGAAACATGGATGTGGATGATAAAGTGATCCCAGTAGATTATTACGTATAAACAACCGCGGAAAATGAAGAGATTGTGAAATAACCCTTACCTTGTACTTTTCCTTGGTTGGGGTAGGTTAACCTCCTGTATAATGGTGAAATAATTGTTATTAAATTATACAATAATCATATACATTAATATGATAGCATATATGATCTTTTAATATTGATTTGATAATAATATCTTAGTATTATCGTTGTTTCGGGTGTTAACTTACTTGTTTTCTTTTATATGTTTTGTTACGTAAGATATTTTTGTAAAAGATAGGTTTTATATTATTCATATCCAGAATGATATCAAGTCCTTAAACATCATTTTTAAATCATCAAATGATAATTATACTTGAATGGATACGATGGAGAATGAATCTCATCGCATTCGTGGAGACGGTAGTCTGTACGTACGCACGAGCGAAAATATCATTCTTTTGATATTAAAATAATATATAAATGGATGGTATATCATATATACAGAATCATTAACATGTTATATTTATTATTTACCCTGAGTTACACATCATTATTATACCCATCCAAATAATAATATATTGAATAACAATTACACCACGACGTGGAGACGGTAAGCCGTACGTACGCACGTATGGTGACATGTTATTCAAAGGGTGGATAGAATACTGAATATGGTTGTACCATATTTATAATAACATCACAGTATATATATGATACTGGATTTATTATTTTAGAATGGTAAAAACAAAGGAAGAATAAGTGGAAGAAGAAAGGAACTTGAAAAGGGTGGTGAAAACATTACCTCTTCTTCGGGTTCTTCCTTTTGATTTGATCAAAAGGGATCCTTAGGTTGGCATTCTGATCAAACTAAGGCCTCTAGGTTGTAGTGAGGGAAGTTGGGAGAGTATTTGGGCAGAGTTTGGCCGATCCAAAAGGCTTTTAAGGTGTGAAGAAATGGGAAGTAGGAGTGCCCTTTTATAAGAGGGGTGAGGGGCACCTTTGGAAAAGCTAGAGATATTAGTTTATAATAAATTCATAGTCGGTTTCCAATTGCTCCAAAGTTGACTATTAAAAGTTTAAGGTGGGGATGGGTCGAAAACAACTCAACCAATAGAATTTAGACAGGTTTGTGTACTTATATTAACCTTATCTTTAAGTATTAACTTTAAGTTAATTAGTTTCACTTTTACAATGTCTCTTTTTATTTTTATATAATATGGTTAATAAACTTACTACATACATCCAAGAGACCCCCAAGTGGTCCATTAATGATGAATCTATCATGATATAAGTCTCTTGGCCGAACCTTAGAAATTTAGGAATTTAATATCAATTAATAATATAATATTTGTTTTAAGAACTCTTTTATGACAATTTTGACACTATTCAATAGTTGATTTTTGTGAAACTCATAACAGATTGATTACTTCGAAAAAAGTCAATTAAATAAATCCTAATATATCATATTATCCTAGAAAATTAGTTTAATTCATTAAAAGTTTCATATTATATTTATTTTGGTATTTATAATATCAATTATTTTAATTATTCACTATTATAGTAATTACTACATCATCATTGTGTCATAAATAAAATATAATATTTAATGTCTAAAAATTATAAATAAAATATCATTATGTATGAAATCGTTTTATCTTTCTAATGAATATTTATAATCTAAAATCCAACATATATAACCCTATGTAACAATTGTTTTGCTAAAAGATATATGCTTGTGTCATTTTTGTATTCATTTTAACTTAATTAAAATAAAGTGTCATTATCACTTACAAGTGGTTCCATGGGGTCCCAAAATAGACCCAAAGATGCCCATGGTCGACCATGTATCAACCAATAGGGTTAAGATACGTTTTAGGGTAATTTAGTATTATTATAATATTATTTTGTAAACCCTTATTTACCGGATTTACCCTTAACCATGGTAAATAAAATATTTACCACAGTAATTATTCAAAATGTCTAAAAATAAAAGTTACCTATTTAAACAATTTGAACATCCTGATTCCAAATATGGAATCCATTTTCCTAAATTCAAAACACAGAAGTGGCAGAAATTAATTTAAAATTAATTCCCGCTGTCAAAACAAAAAGCGTGTTTTTAAGAGATAATAACTATCAAAAGATTGACCCTTGTTTATGTTCGGTTTAATTGTAAAATTATGTCCAATGACCAACATTATATTAAATGGTAAAAATATATTCTAAATATACATTAAAACCACTCAAATTCATAATTTATCACTATTAATTATTTTGATTAAAAAGTTGTTTTTAATTAAAATTTAGTAATTTTCACTATTCATCAAAATAAAAAAGTTATCCGAAAAGTACCAAAATTTCACCCTAGGCTAATTTCAATATTCCGAATCCAAAAATGAAGTCCATTTTGAAATATAAAATATATATGATTTCAAAAAGTAGGTATTACTATTCACAACGGCTAGTTTAATTGGTTATGGTGTGTTAGAACTCGGTGTTGCGTACAACACATGCTATCACATTATTCAAAGAGAAGCGTACCGTAGAAGCTTGGGGTGTTAAATTCTCCTCTCCTTCAAATAATTGCGTCCTCGCTATTTCTAGGTTATTAATTCATAAAAATACTCGGGTGGTTCTTCATCATATGTTCCTCGGGTTCCCACGTTGCCTCTTCCATCTTATTGTTTCTCCAAAAAACTTTTACCAGACGCGTCGTCCGGTTTCTCAGCACTTGTTCTCTCGTATCAAGAATCTTGACGGGCTCTTCGCAATAAGACAGATCGGGTTCCAGTTCTAATTCTTCATAGGTGAGTACATGCGTTGGATCGGGCTTGTATTTTCTCAATAGAGATACGTGGAACACATCGTGAACTTTGGAGAGACTTGGCGGCATTGCCAATTGGTAAGCTACAGCCCCAATTCGTTCTAGAATTTAGAAAGGTCCGATTTACCTAGGACTCAATTTACCTTTCTTACCAAAACGTATGACTCCCTTCCACGGAGATACCTTCAGAAAAACATGATCACCGACTTGAAATTCCAAATCTTTCCTTCGGTTATCGGCATAGCTCTTCTGCCTACTTTGTGCTGCTTTGATTTGATTTTGGATTACTTTCACCTTTTCCACCGTTTCCTCCACCAGTTCTGGGCCTACAAGTTTTCTTTCACCAACGTCATCCCAACAGGTTGGTGTACGACATCTCTTTCCGTATAACGCTTCATATGGTTCCATCTGAATACTCGAATGGATGCTATTGTTATAGTAAAATTCTACCAGAGGTAAATATTGATCCCACATACCCTTAAAGTGAAGTGAGCAAGATCTCAACATGTCTTCTAAGGTTTGAATAGTCTGTTCTGATTGTTCGTCTGTCTGAGGGTGGTAAGCAGTGCTCAAATGAAGTTCAGTATCCAGGGATTTCTGAAGACTTTTCCAGAATCTTGAAGTAAAACGGGGATCACGATCAGAAACAATCGATAGGGGTACTCCAAGAAGTCTCACAACTTCATTAATATATAGTTTTGCTAGAAGTTCCAGGGTTATATCTTCTCTTATAGCAAGAAAATGTGATGTCTTGGTAAGACGATCAACAATAACCCATATTGCATCGTTCCTTCTAGGAGTCTTTGGTAGCCCCATGACAAAGTCCATCGTAATATTGTCCCATTTCCACTCCGGTATGGGAAGAGGTTGCATGACTCCTCCAGGCTATTGCCTTCCAGCTTTCACTTGTTGACAAACCATACATCTTGACACAAAATCAGCAATCTCCCTCTTCATGTTGACCCACCAAAAATGTTCCATCAAATCTCTATACATTTTGGTGCTCCCAGGGTGTATAGAGAAATTGGAACTATGAGCATCATCCAACAATTCCCTTTTTAGATCAGGTATATTGGGAACACAAAGTCTCTTCCCGAATTTCAAAATTCCATCTTCATACACAAAGTCTCTCAATCTCCCATCATTCACAGCTTTAATCTTCTTTTGAAATTCTTCATCATCGGTCTGAGAAATCTTAATCCTTTCTAGTAAAGATGGTTTGGCAACCATTTGAAAAGAAATGATGTTTCGCCTTCCCTGGTTATTCCCATTCCATCTTTACTAGATCCATGAAAATTGGATCCCTTTCAATTCTCATATTGTTCAAAACTCCAAGGTCTTTTCTACTCAAAGCATCTGCCACCTTGTTTGCCTTCCCCGGGTGGTAGTGTATCGTACAATCATAATCCTTGAGTAATACAAGCCATCTCCTTTGCCTCATGTTGAGTTCTTTTTGTGAGAAAATATACTTCAAACTCTTGTGATCAGTATAAATCTCACATTTTTCACCATAGAGGTAGTGCCTCCATATCTTCAAATCAAAGATCACATCCGCTAACTCGAGATCATGAGTAGGATAGTTTTGTTCATGAATTTTCAACTGTCGTGATGCATAGGCAATAACTCTATCATTCTGCATAAGGACACAACCAAGTCCTTTCTTCGATGCATCACTATAAATAACGAACCCATCATTCCCCGATGGCAGAGTAAATATAGGAGCATTGAAAAATCTTTTCTTCAGTTCTTCGAAACATTCTTCACACTCTTTTGTCCAAAAAAATTTAACCCCTTTAAGTGTGAGCTTTGTTAATGGGTTAGCCAATCGGGCAAAATTCTGGACAAAACGTCGATAATAACCTGCCAAACCAATAAAACTGCGTACCTCAGTTATACTCATAGGTGCTGGCCATTCGTGGATTTACTTGGTCTTAGAAGGATCAACAGAGATTCCATCTTTAGAGACAATATGGACAAGAAAAGAAATCTCCTGAAGCCAGAATTCACATTTGCTAAACCTCTCATATAATTCATGCCTCCTCATTGTCTTCAAGATAATGCGCAAGTGATTTTCATGATCTTCGTAGGTTTTGGAGTATACCAATATATCATCAATAAATACCACCACAAATTCATCGAGATACTCCTTGAAAACTCTATTCATCAGATCCATGAATACAGATGGTGCATTAGTCAATCCAAACGGCATTACGGTAAACTCGTAATGCCCGTACCTGGTTCGAAATGCTGTCTTCAGAATGTCTTCCTTCTTTATACACAACTGATGGTATCCAGATCGAAGGTCAATCTTTGAAAAGTATTGGGCTTCATGCAGCTGGTCAAATAAATCATCAATACGAGGCAGGGGATACTTGTTCTTTATCGTTATAGCATTGATCTCCCTGTAGTCGATACATAACCTCATAGATCCATCGTTCTTTTTAACAAAAAGAACAGGGGCTCCCCATGGAGAAACACTAGGGAAAATAAATCCCTTATTACTCAATTCCTCTAGTTGTTTCTTTAGTTCGACTAACACTACAGTGGCCATTCTATAAGGGGTCTTCGATATAGGCCTTGATTCAGGAATCAAAACAATGGAAAACTCAACTTCTCGTTCTGGAGGATGTCCAGGTAAATCTTCCGGAAATACATCTACAAATTATTTCACAACAGGTACATCCTCTATTTGAACATTCCTTTCCTCACCGACAGTTATTTCATTCTCTTCCTCCCCAATAATTGAATTTAGTTGAGATACTGGGGGTGGATCTAAATAAGAATTAGGTGGTGACGATTCTGCTCTAAAAATAAGGTGTTCCTTATCATTATCATCAAGAATCGTAACCTCTTTATTCTTACAATAAATATTCGCATCATAGTCCGAAAGCCAGTCCATACCGAGGATTATATTAAACTCAATCATATGTATGATGATGAGATCAGCAGATAAAGAAAATTTATGTGCTCTAATGGGGACTGATTCACAAAACATTGTTGCAACGATACATACCTTAGGAGTTTTAACTGACAACTCCCTTATTAAATCAAATTGGAAATATCTAATTTTCTTAGCAAACTGGGAAGATTTGAAACAATGCGATGATCCAGAATCAAATAATGCATTTGCTAAACTTGAGGAAACCATTAAATTACCTGCCACCACGTCTTTCGGAGCTTCTACCTCAGTAGTAGTGATAGCATAAGCCTGGCCATGATCCCTTGGCCTTTTCTGAGGTAATTTCTCCTGACGCTTAGGATATGAATTTTCATAATGCCCCATCTCCCTGCAATTGTAGCACTGAACGTTGGTAGCTTCCTTCTTCCCCTTGCAATCACGAGCTTGGTGGCCTTTTTCACCACACGTGTAACAGACTCCCATTCCCTTCAAGAAAGTACCAGGATGTTTCTTCCCGCATTTACCACAAGATGGATATTCAACCTTTCCCTTATTCCCCTTATTTCCATTCCCAGATTGATCAGCAGGTCTCTTCTTCTCTTGCTTTTCTTTAAAGTCATAAGACTTAGAGAATTCCTTTTCGGTCTTGATAGCACATCAGACAATGTCTTCGTATGACGAAAAGGATTGTGAGACTAATGCTCGACGAAGAAATGGTTTTAACCCATCAAAGAAACGATCAATCTTACTTCTTTGGTTAAGTATATAATCACCAGCGTACCTTGCTAACCTTGTAAAGTTATCCTCATACTTTGTGACATTCTCATCCTCCTTTTGTCTCAGACTCAGAAATTGTCTTTCCATATCTGCTCGATGGTCGCGAGAGAAGTATTTTTCTAAAAACAGATCTTTGACCTCCCTCCATTCCATACTTGATACTTCATCATCTTCCTTCATGTTTTGAATCAATGACCACCATTGATCAGCATCTCCAGTGAGGCGGTAAACTGCCATGATAACTTTTTCCCTTTCACGGCTCCCCAAAGCCTGAAATATTTTCTCTAGGGAATTTATCCACTGCTCGGCTACTAAGGTATTTGTACTCCCATTGAACGTTGGTGGTTGTTGCCTCATGAATCGATCTAACATTGATCCTCCACGCTGCGGATCAGGGTGCTCCATACGGGTAAGGTTATTATTCATAACCTGAGTAAGTTGTCCCAGTATGGTGATTAGCTGATCGGCACCGGTTGCATCACCAACCCCACTATAATTATCTTGAGCAGGAGGGAAATCCCTACATGGAGTGCGTGCATTGATACGGTTTCCATTTCTTCCACTAGGCGCCATTTCTAAACAATGGCATTAACTAGATCAGTTTATGAATCAAAATACATAATCCCATACTTATAAAACACTTAACATAAATTGAACTATTTATGGATATAATCCATAATCATAAGAATGTTTTCTTTGAGGAAGTATATACTCATAATCCCTTTAAATTTATTTGTAAAGAAAAATGATAGTTATCCTAAGCATATCCCCCGGGAGTGTCGTAACCAAGAGTGCAGCAAGGCCCGTTGTCGTGCACCAGTTCCCGTTCGAGTCTAGCTCAAAGCGGTGTTTTCGGGTTTTACCCCTAGGTACATCTGTGCCAGAGCCTCCTCTACCCGCTCGTATCCAGACAGGGATGTATTTCTCGGAAAACTCACAAAATCTCTACAATACCAAAATTCTAGGAAGTTCTTCTATACTAATCCTCAAAGTTCATCTTAGGTCTACGTGCTCTAATCAGAGTTTATCTAAATCTAGCTTCCAAGGTTTGTACTAAACTTACTCTGATACCAACTGTAACGCCCCGACCCTAGTTACCCAGAGTCAGTGCATTATTACATAACATTGGCATGATCATAAGAAAGATCAAATCTTTAAAGACCGATTGGTTTAATAGCCTTGGAAACACTAGATATATTCATAAGTTTTACATTACATCATATATTGAAAAACTATTAGAACAACATAATGTCTCTACAGTCCACACTATTATCCCCTCATAATATCCCTGCAGGTCATTCATAACTTACTTCTTCACATCCTGGGAAAAATAAAACATAAAAAAGGGGTGAGCTCAAATGCCCAGTAAGGATAACAATATAGCGGAAACATTCATAAATAAGAATAAACATTTAAGGCAATGTATAACTAAAACAAAATCCTTTCAAACATGAAATTTCAACATGGTATGGCATAAATAAAATTAAATAATGCCATTTACTTATTCACATTGATATTCTACTAATCGAATAATCACATGCAAAAATCAATAACCACTTTCATAATGTTGGAATGCATAATTCCAGACTATCATAACCACATAGTCAAGGCCTTGTGCCAAGACTACAAATAAGATTTTGTCAAGGCCTTGTGCCAAGACACTAGTTTGTCTCATGAGACCTACCGATGCATCGAGGAGCTATAGCGTGCTCCACCCGTCACTTACTATGTCCAATGCATTCCCATATGAAAAGGTTTAAACATAACATAAACATTCGTATTAAAACTAGCATACGAAATGTAAATAATTTCACCATAAACTATGAATGGTATAAAAATAGCACATCCACAGTCAAACATATCACAAAACATTCAATACCATATAGAAGTTTTGTATCATAATAAATCAACTTCAAATAATATTAAAATCCATCAAAGGATGTTGACATAGATGAAATCAATATTCTTTTTAAATAAATATCTCCTTTTAATTTGAAATCATTTAAGATACATATAAAATAAAACATTTTCTTTGAAAATATTCTTATAAGCTTGTAAGGGAATCTTTGAAGATTTTATGACGGCGGAAAATAGCCGCACCCGCCGTATAAGATAAAAAAAACATTCTTACCTTAATTCTGTCGAAAAGGTTAAAAAAGACCTTGTTTTGAAAACGACCGAAAGATTATTTTATAAACCACTTATAAAATTCAAAAAGGGTATAAATGACTTTAACTCATATTCTAGTAAATAGTAAAAATGTTTTCAAATAGATTTTTAAGAAACATGGATGTGGATGATAAAGAGATCCCAGTAGATTATTACGTATAAACAACCTCGGATAATGAAGAGATGGTGAAATAACCCTTACCTTGTACTTTTCCTTGGTTGGGGTAGGTTAACCTCCTGTATAATGGTGAAATAATTGTTATTAAATTATACAATAATCATATACATTAATATGATATCATATATGATCTTTTAATATTGATTTGATAATAATATCTTAGTATTATCGTTGTTTCGGGTGTTAACTTACTTGTTTTCTTTTATATGTTTTGTTACGTAAGATATGTTTGTAAAGGATAGGTTTTATATTATTCATATCCAGAATGATATCAAGTCCTTAAACATCATTTTTAAATCATCAAATGATAATTATACTTGAATGGATACGATGGAGAATGAATCTCATCGCGTTCGTGGAGACGGTAGTCCGTACGTACGCACGAGCGACAATATCATTCTTTTGATATTAAAATAATATATAAATGGATTGTATATCATATATACAGAATCATTAACATGTTATATTTATTATTTACATGAGTTACACATCATTATTATACCCATCCAAATAATAATATATTGAATACCAATTACACCACGACGTGGAGACGGTAAGCCGTACGTACGCACGTATGGTGACATGTTATTCAAAGGGTGGATAGAATACTGAATATGGTTGTACCATATTTATAATAACATCACAGTATATATATGATACTGGATTTATTATTTTAGAATGGTAACAACAAAGGAAGAAGAAGTGGAAGAAGAAAGGAACATGAAAAGGGTGGTGAAAACATTACCTCTTCTTCGGGTTCTTCCTTTTGATTTGATCAAAAGGGCTCCATAGGTTGGCTTTCCGATCAAACTAAGGCCTCTAGGTTGTAGTGAGGGATGTTGGGAGAGTATTTGGGTAGAGTTTGGCCGAACCAAAATGCTTTTAAGGTGTAAAGAAATGGGAAGTAGGAGTGCCCTTTTATAAGAGGGGTGAGGGGCACCTTTGGAAAAGCTTGAGATATTAGTTTATAATAAATTCGTAATCGGTTTCCAATGGCTCCAAAGTTGACTATTCAAAGTTTAAGGTGGGGATGGGTCGAAAACAACTCAACCAATATAATTTAGACAGGTTTGTGTACTTATATTAACCTTATCTTTAAGTATTATCTTTAAGTTAATTAGTTTCACTTTTACAATGTCTCATTGTATTTTTATATAATATGGTTAATAAACTTACTACATACATCCAAGCGACCCCCAAGTGGTCCATTAATGATGAACCTATCATGATATAAGTCTCTTGGCCGAACCTTAGATTTTTAGGAATTTAATATCAATTAATAATATAATATTTGTTTTAAGAACTCTTTTATGTCAATTTTTACACTATTCAATAGTTGATTTTTGTGAAACTCATAACAGATTGATTACTTCGAAAAAAGTCAATTAAATCGATCCTAATATATCATATAATCCTATAAAATTATTTTAATTCATTAAAAGTTTCATATTATATTTATTTGGGTATTTATAATAGCAATTATTTTAATTTTTCACTATTATAGTAATTATTGCATCATCATTGTGTCATAAATAAAATATATTATTTAATGTCTAAAAATTATAAATAAAATATCATTATGTAGGAAATCTTTTTATATTTCTAATGATTATTTATAATCTATAATCCAACAAATATAACCCTATGTAACAATTGTTTTTCTAAAAGATATATTCTTGTGTCATTTTTGTATTCATTTTAACTTAATTAAAATAAAGTGTCATTATCACTTACAAGTGGATCCATGGGATCCCAAAATAGACCCAAAGATGCCCATGGTCGACCATGTATCAACCAATAGGTTTAAGACACGTTTTAGGGTAATTTAGTATTATTATAATATTATTTTTTTAACCCTTATTTACCGGATTTACCCTTAACCGGGGTAAATAAAATATTTACCGCAGTAATTATTCAAAATGTTTAAAAATAAAAGTTACCTATTTACAAAATTTAAACATCCTGATTCCAAATATGGAATCCATTTTCCTAAATTAAAAACACATAAGTGGCAGAAATTAATTTAAAATTAATTCCCGCTGTCAAAACAAAAAGCGTGTTTTTAAGAGATAATAACTATCAAAAGATTGACACTTGTTTATGTTCGGTTTAATTGTAAAATTATGTCCAATGGACAACATTATATTAAATGGTAAAAATATATTCTAAATATACTTTATAAACACTCAAATTCATAATTTATCACTATTAATTATTTTGATTAAAAAAGTTGTTTTTACTTAAAATTTAGTAATTTTCACTATTCATCAAAATATAAAAGTTATCCGAAAAGTACCAAAATTTCACCCTAGGCTAATTTCAATTTTCCGAATCCAAAAATGAAGTCCATTTTGAAATATAAAATATATATGATTTCAAAAAGTAGGTATTACTATTAACAAAGGCTAGTTTAATTGGTTATGGTGTGTTAGAACTCGGTGTTGCGTACAACACATGCTATCACATTATTCAAAGAGAAGCGTACCGTAGAAGCTTGGGGTGTTACATTACCTGAGTAATAAAATATTCTTAATAATTATCAAAAGCCATAATTTTTAAAAGATAAATGGGACAGGTCAGATAAGTCTTAAATGAATGAGTACATGGTAGTCTAGCTAGAACACATTCACTTGGCTACAAAATTGGAGGAATCACACCAAAAAGAGGAGGAAAAGAAAGAAAAAAAATCTCTTGTTGTTGAATCTTCCTTGAAAGCTACAAAAGAAGAATGTCCATGGATTCTTTATAGTGGGTGTTCTTCACATATGAAGAGAGACTTAATGTTTCTGAAGAATGTAAAAGTCTTTATATAAGGTACAATTACCTTTTGAAATGATGAATCACTAAGAATCAAAGGTGTTGGATCAACCATCATGGGAAAAGAAAAAAATGAAATATAAGAAAAAATTATATGTTGATGGGTTGATATAAAATCTTCTATGTGTTTCAAAACTCCATGATGAGGGAAAAAAAGTTATATTCAGAAAATATGGGATCGTTCTGAAATGTGAAAACTATGGATATATGGTTACAAGAGTCAAACATACAAAAGGAAACCTATTCCAAGTTGGTGAAGTTCAAAATTCCTATTACATGGGCCTGGTGGATGAAATTCAGTTATGTCATAAAAGGCCGAGACATATGTGACAGAGAAACATGTGTAAGTTATCAAGGCGAGACAATGTCCAAGATATTCCTGATTTATCATGAAGAAGAGATTAGTGCTAACTATTTGTGAGAAAGGGAAGATTACAAACTCATTTCATAAGAGAGATGAAATTTGTTCAAAATAACCCTTGTAACATATAAATTCTGATATATGTGAAAAAATGAGCATGCAATAAAAAAATGGATATACGTACTTCATTACTTTCATTGAAGGCTTTACTTCATTACTTGTGTTATGTACATGAGACATAAGTCATATCCTCAGAAAATGTTTCATAGTTTTAGGAGGAATGAAGAGAAGATATTTGATTATTCGGTGAAGAAGTTGAGAACTGATAATGGTGGAGAGTGTAAGAATGAATAGCTTATATGTTACATCGAGAAGAATGTAATTTGGTATGAGTTTAGTTCACCATACACACCTCAACACAAGGGGGTGCTGAAAGAATGAATCGATGTCTGTTGGAAATTGGGAGAACTATGTTACTTGAATATAGTCTTTCTCATTATTATTTGAGGAAATCCATGAGCACATCTGTGTGTATTAAAAACCAATGTTTTTATAGTCCAAACTCATATATGAATCCATATGAAATGTTTTCTGGAAGAAATCCATGTCTGAAACAATTGAGAGTTTTTGGGAGTCCATGTATTATAAAAAAGAAAGGTGGAAACCTGGGAATGTTTGCGGAAAGATGAGTTGATGGAATTTTTTTGTTATTCTCTAGAAGGAAGACGATATAGATACCTCAATAAAAAAACATGAAGAATTTTTTATTCTTCAGATGTAAAAGTTGATGAAAATTATAAGAATGAAAAGAAGTCATGTGTTGATATTGAAGATGAGCAGGATAGAGAATATTTTGTTAACAATTCTGATAATGCTTCAGTCTGTGTTAATCCTACTCAAGATGATGAATCCAACTCAGAAATCTCATCTGATGATTATGGATTTCAAACAACTCATCATAGGTTGAGGAAGCAAGTGGAGGCTTAGAACATTATTGGAGATACAAATAAGAGGATTCAAACATGAAGAACAACGAGTGCTATATCACATACATCTCTTTATTCGAAAGTTTAACAAAATGATCTAAATGATGCATTTGAGCATCCAGAATGGGTTCATGCTATGAAAGAGTATCTTGATACGATAGAGAATAATGATACTTGTGAACTTGTACCCAAGATGGACAATAAGAACATTATTGGTAGAAAGTGGGTTTTCTGGAACAAGCTGAATAAAGAAAGTAAAGTAATAATAAACAAAGAAAGATTAGTTTGCAAAGGGTATTCACAAATTGAAGGCATTGAATTTGATTAACCATTTTCTCTAGTGGAATGATTAGAAATAATCAAAATCTATCATGATATTTGTGCACAACAAGGTTAAAAATCAATCAAATGGATGTAAAATATGCATTCTTGAATGGTGACCTTGATGAGGATGTCTACATTGATCAAACATGTGGATTTGTTATTGTAAAGGATGAAATTTCTGTGTGAAGGTTGAAAAAGGATTTTTATAGGCTAAAAAATGCTCCAAGGGCATGGTATTCAAAATTAGATACTTTTATAAAGAAGACGAACATTAAGAAAGGGAGTGTTGACAGAAATATCTACATCAAATAATGTCAGGACTTTTCACTGATCATTATTGTTTATGTCGATGATAATATATTTTCTAGAAATGATGAAAAATCATGTGAAATTTTTTTTATGAGGTGATGAAGTTATTTGAGATATGTATGCTGGGAGAAATGATGTACATTCTTGGGCTACAAATTTCACAGAAGAAAAATCGTGTTTTTCTATCTCAAGAAAAGTATTCCAATGATCTTATGAAGATGGTTGGAATGAAAAATTATAAACAAGTGTCCACTCCAATTTCATTGGGAACAAATTTTTCTAAAGATGGAGAAGGTAAGGAAGTTGATTAGAATGAGTTTTGAAAGTTGATATGAAGTCTATTGTATTTTACTTCCTCATGACTCGACATTTTATATGGTGTCAGTTTATGTGCAATATATTAGAGTGCTCCTAAAGAATCACATTTGATTGATGGAAAAAGAATTCTTAGATATAAAAAAGCCACAATAAATTCTGGAATCTGGTATGATGGCTTAGGAAATATTGATCTATTTGGGTATTCTGATGCTAATTTGGTAGGAAATGTTGATGATCGAAGATCCATATCTAGTGGGGTTTTATTTCTATGGAAAATTTGTGTTAGTTGGCATACCAAGAAATAGAATTCAGTAACTCTTAGCACAGTTAATTCTGAGTATGTTGTTTCTAGTCATGATGCAACTCATCTAATGTTGATGAATACTCACCTAGAAGATCTACATGATGAAGTAAAGTTACCATTTCTCTTGGGTTATGACAATCAAAGTGAAATCAATATTACATGAAATACAGTAAAATATTCTCGTTTCAAACACATTGATATAAATTACCACTTCATCACAGAGAAGTTGGAGAAGAATGAATTGGGGATGGAGTATGTTAATACATCTAAACAAGTGGATCATATATTCACTAAACCTTTATCGAAGGAAACATTTGAAAAATTAAGGTTGAATGTGGGTGTTCAATCTCTTTCTCATAATGGTTATGGTACGTGTTACAATGCCCACATTCATCTTTCCTTTGGATAGTGTTTTCAAGGGGGATAATGGTTTCATAAATCTATCCTTATAGATGCATGCATAATGGGGGACTTCTGGGTAAGCTGTGAATCCAGCATGTATGTGTCTGAACTATTCGAACTGTTTGATGGAGTGGTTGTAGGAAACAGTGTTGTTTTCCATGAAAGTTGAAGAAGTGATGAATGTTGAAGTTGAAACTTGTAATATGTTTTGAAAATGTCTGAGGAGATACAATCATTAGATTTTATATTCACTACTTTTGGACGACATGGTTTTGGCTGTCAAATTTTGTTGGTTACTACAATGTGTTAGCTCACGTAGGCTAATAATTTTTGATAAGTAATCCATTTCTTAAGGAAAAAAATTTCAGTGATTTATGAATCTTGGTTGACAAAAAAATCCAAAGGGGGAGATTGTTGGGGCCAAGTTGGATGAATAAGTAAGTAAGAAGAGTATTCTGTTACAGAGTACTATTTTTTGTTTTCAAAAAAGCTAAATCAATTCACTTTTTAAAGGACTTAAAAAACTAGAAAATGATTTGTTGATTTTATTTCACAAATATCATATTTTTTGAGAATGTTTTATGCAAGCCTTATAAAGGATAGTGAGACTAAAGAAGATTTTTTGGAAAAGGATTGAATGTGGCGTGCATGTGTGGCGTGCATGTGTAGGTTGCATGCAAGTCATATTTCAATATAATCACATCAAAATATGACAAAGGAAATAAAGTGGAGTGCATGTTAATGATTGGTGCACAAGTCCAAAAGTGGTGCGTAAGTATAAGAAACGCGCATGTGTGACATAAAAGTATATGTGACAGGCAAGTGTATGTTGTGCTCAAGTTATATTTCAACATCATCATATCAAAATATGACAAAGGGAAGAGTGTGTCATGCTAGTGATGGAATGGCGCACAAGTGTGGGAGCGGTGTGCAATTGCGGGAGCAATTCCCAAGTGCTGGAGCGGCGCACAAGTGCTAGAGTGGCGTGCAAGTGTAGGTGGGGGACAAGTCACCAAAATGCCAATAAATAGACTACTATCCTCCTCATTTTTTAAGGCACAACACTTAGGAATCAAATTTGAGCTCTAATCGCGCATGTCGTAGGAAGTGGCGCACAAGCTGAAGTGGTGCACAAGATGAGGTTTATTTATAATGCATGAATGTAGGGTGGCACGCAAGCATAAGTGGAACACACGTTGTCAGAGGAACACAAGTATGGAGGTGTCTTCAAGAAGTGTGTTTTTTATATTCCAAAAGTGTCACGTAAGTTTTGAGTTGTGCACAATAGTGGATTGGAAGTAGTTATTTGTGCGCAAGTAGGTGGCATGCATGCAGGTGGCACGCAAGCAGGTGGCACACAAGCTATGTGGAGCGCAAGCAGTGATGCATTCAAGTTGGGAGGTGCGCAAGCAGGGAGGCGTGCAAGAAGGGAGTGGCGCACATGCTATTTTTACCAGGAGGTTATTACCAGCTTCTGGGTAAGAATGTGAAAGAATTGTTTTGAATAATTTGATTTGTGAAAGTTCATTAAGAAGCACAAAATCATTACATTACCCTATTTTTGCTAATAGGGAGCACACACACTATTGTATTGTTTTCAAAGTGATACACGAGTTTAAGGGTATATCCTACGAGTTTTATTCCAATCAAATGATTGTTTTCTAGTGGATTGTGTGGTACTGGATTATTTCTTTACCATAACAAGGAAGTAGCTACTCTTGTTGAGTATTGAAAAGTGTAAATATTGTGTTCCTATGTTTGTGTGCGCTCAGCTAGGAATAAACTCTATAATAGGAGGTTACGGTTGTTTCAAAATGAAGGAATATTATAAAGAAAAAGATAACACTGATTCACCCCTTCCCCCTTTCAGTGATACATGGATCCTGACTGGGAACTTCAAAATGAAATCAAAAGGTATGATGCAACCATTGCCAACACCCTTATAGAAATGATGGAATTACACTATATAAATTGTCACTATTCCTTGGAATACATCCAAAGAAAACCATGTGATATGGGTTATGGTGGACCAAATTACCAATACTGACCACATTATCACTATTTCAGGTTATCTATCACTTGAAAAAATTTCTATGTTATATGTAATGGAATTGGTGAGACTTCATGATGTTCCAACCTTAATGGTCACTTATCAAGATCCAAAGTTTATATCTATATTCTATAGGTGTCTTCAACAAGCTTTAGGTACTGAATAGAATTTCATCACGACCTATCACCCCCAAACTGATGGCCAATTTGAAAGGACTATTCAGAGTCTTGAAGATATTCTAAGAGAATTGTCACTAAAATATTATTATTTTTAGATTAGAATCTCCAATTGGTTAATTTATCATACAATAATAGATTCTAATCAAGTATTCAAATAGATACATATAAAGCTCTATTGATATTATGATGTATAACTCTAGCATGTTGGGTTGATGTTGGTAAAAAAAGTTTTACTTAGACCTGATATTATGAAAGGGAGGACAGAGTACATTAAATCAATCCAAATGCATATCAATGATTGTCTGAGTCAAAATATATATTCTTTCAACCATAAAAGGTAATTTTAGTTTGATATTAATGATAATGTCTTCATTCAGATATCACCGTGGAAGAGAGTCACACGGTTTAGAAGGAAAGGGAAGCTAAACCCATTGTATATTGTTCCCTGTGAGATCCTTTATTTCATCAGAGTCATCGAATATATAATTTTACATTCACCAAATATATCTCATTTTCATTATGTGTACCATATATCACTCCTAAGGATGTAAATACCAGATCCCTCACATATATTTAACTCAGAGTTGGTACAACTAGAAGGTGATCTCTCATATGGGGAGGAGCAAGTAATGATTATAGACTAGAGATATAGGGTTCCATAAAACAAGATGACCCCCTTAAAAAGTGATGTGGAGAAACCATATTTTTGAAGAAGAAACATGGGAACTAGAGGAGGGGATAAAGGATAAGTACCCTCACCTGTTTATGTGAAACAAAATTTAGAGATTGAAAATTTAAATTGGGGGAATAATGTAATGGGCCAAACATATATAGTTGTAAATTAACCCTTCTTATAGTAATTTAATATAGTATAAATCACATTAAATAACATTTTGACCACACTAAAATCGTTATAAATGAATAATTACTGAAATAAGAATAATTCATAGAAGTTAAGGAATGAATACTGATTAAATTGAATCTTAACCTTATAAATAGTAATATGACCCTTATTAATAGTTAACCATCCAATATAATAGAATTTTATCCTCTAATAGTAATAAATATTCATATTATAAATGAATGTATGGAGTAATTATATCATAGTCTATATAAATAAATGATTTAAAAATTATTAATTATGTTTTGGAATTTTTATAAGTAATAAATATTTAGTTATAATTCATGATTAATTTTTTAATTTAAAAGTGAATTTAATTTTATTAAATTTGTTAAAAAATTATTCTTTTCATGTCTTACTATTTTATGATAATTTTATGAGACATTATGTAATTTTTCAGAGTGTTATGAAATCAGTTATAATTTAAAATAAATATTTTCCTTGAAAATGGTAATTTTAAATAAAAATTATATTAATAATATTTAGAAACTTATTTTCATAAAATGAATTTAGATTTCAAATTATACATGACGAAAAATGTTTAGGGTGATTATTTGGGATTTTTTAAATTTACATGAATTTTTTAATGAGTTGTAAAATAAGATAATTCACAATAAAAGCTAAATAAATGAATTATTGATTCATATATGATGTATGGATGATTTAACCCCAGAATATATATCTATGTTCTATTAATTAAATATATTTATTGATAATTATCAATCATTTTTATAATAATTAGCTAATAAGTTAAACTGATGTATACAATAATAAAAAAACACCCCTCCCTTCCACTATAAATACCACAACTCATCCCTGCTTCTCCTCACACATACCAAATTTTGATTTTTTCTCAAATTCTTCTCAATAATAATCCCTATCCCCTTCCACATTTTCAGGAACAAATTTTCTCATCAGAATATGGAAACCTATTTTTAATGTTGGTAAATCCAAGAGGTAAATTCTTCTTCCTTTCCATTTTAATTTCTTCTCAATTTTATTTCATTTCTCCTCTACTCCACACCTTCCCTAATAAAAATATAAGGATAATTACATTTTTTATATAAAATAAATATATATTTTTAATGGAATATAAATCATTAAACAACCCATGACTCGATTTTATTCTAAAACCGAAATCGTCGCATATGATATGTCAATTTACAAACATTGTTGGAAAAGAACATTAATTTTCTGGTAACACCTACATGGATGAAAATATGACCCTTATAATGGTTTAAAAATATTTTAAAATTTATTATACACAGCTTATTAGGTTTTTTAACTAACAAATATAAATAATATTAAACAATATAACCAAACGAGGTCGTTGTGACGACAAACCCACAAAAAATTACCAAAAAAATTCATCATTAACTTTTATCTAATGATTCATCCTCATACCATATAAAAAAATTCATTATAAGATAATTTTTTATTTTGTAATGTCATTAATAATATATAATAAAATTATGAATATTTATCCTCATTTTTACGAACAACCATTCAATTGAACATGTGAGCCGATCATGGAAACTAAGAAAACAAACACTCTCTAATGCTGAAATTAAAATCTAAAACTTATTAAAATTACAATAAATGAACATAATTAAAAAATAAGGAATCATATTAATTAAAAAATTGTTATTTTTTTAATAAATTAATATAATGTGATTATACATGATATTAATGTGAAAAAAGCATTCGGACATAAGGTAAGTGGAATTATTGAACCCAACCACGTTCATTAGGGTTTTCCTTAATTCACTCATTTCATACTATTGATATTCTTTTATTATTCATTGTATATAATTTATTCACCATTATCTTAATTTTTTAGGGTTATACACATTAAAAAATATTTTTTTGAAAAAACATCAAACATTTTTCCAAAACAACTATTCGTTCAAAAAAATCTTACTTCTCATGTGATTTTTTGTTGTTCAATCAATATTGATACTAAGAATCTTATTCCCTTTTTTATTTGGTCAACTCAAATGTTTATGAATGTTTGTTATATGAAACGAAACACATTATTTTAAATGAGATATATTATTTCTAATGTGCATATATGTTCTATGTGGAGTTCATATTAATGTAAATGTTATTATATGATTGGTGGGTTTGGAATTTTATAGAAGAATATAAACATAATGATGTAAAAAGTGCACCCGAATTTATATATCACATACTAATTTGTATAATGTGATGTATCTCATGATAAAAATTGAAACATTTTATAACATTTTTCCATCATTTTTAACAACTATGTGTGGTAATTATCCACTGAGACATGATTTTTTATTTTTTGGAATTGCCACATTCCATGAATTTTATTTAATTAATCCTATCATGATTATGATCTTATGTTTTAATGATAATGATCACTCTCCCAATGTTATATTGATTCATTTTATTATCTATAATCTTACTAGGATTTTACTCTCTACTAAAATTTATATAAATCCTTTGTTGACTACTAGTACTATGGAGAAATAAAGTTCCAATAAGAAGCTTCAGATTAAGTACTTAAATAAATGGTTATGATTTATTTTGTAAATTTTAAGTGTTTTCCTAATTATCTGACAACACTATAACTTTGGAAAATGGTTGTGTAATTATTTATTATCATTATAATTTTTCAATGGTAATTTAAAATAAATCAGGCTCACAATATGTATCCTCAATGAATGTTACCATAGATAGAAATATTTTTTTAGAGTTCACTTGATACCGATTCTTGAGGAAAAGCCCTTTCTTCATTAAAAATATATTATTTTCATAAAATGTAATTTAATTTTAAAACAAAAAAAAAATTGTTGAATGTAAACATATAATATTTTATTGTATGCTTAAAATTATTATGGTTTCATGAATGTAAAAAATGTGTTTAATCCATGTTAGATAAAAGCATTTGTTTAATAATTTTTCCAGAAATTTCTCAAAAAACCTCATTTGGAAAATGAAATAAAAATCTATTAAACCAATTTTTTAAAAATTAAAAATGGGTAAAAATTAATTAAAAAATCCATTGTAAAATATTAAGATCCTTTTTGACTACATTTTAAAAATCATGGCCATCGAAGTGAATTGTTTCCCCAACAGATACTTAAAATGATACAATCTCTAAGATGGAGACACATTGTATTCTGTGGAATTGTATGCCCAATGAAATAGTGAAAGTTATATGGATATGAAAATAACATGATTTTTAGAATAAAACTCATAAAATATATTAATCTTTGTTATATACACATACAAAATAAACAAGTAGTGATATAGTCATGTGTCCCACAAAAATAAAAGTGAGACAAAATACCTTACCTTATATCATGACACACATTGTATTCAATAAAATAATGATTATTATCAATATAAATTTTAAATATAATAAATAACCATAATCATATATATATATATAACCATATATGATCTCATTATGAAATTATATTTCTCTCTTATTAAAAATTCCAAGTTAATGTTACGTTTCAGGTAGTATTCGTGATGATTATCATATATGTTTTGAATTTCTATTCTCGTTATTTTTATAGAGATCATGATATAGTTATTTAAAAAAATATATAACATTATAAAAATATCATATATATTCATTATATAAATATCTATATTAATTTAAAAATGTTATACATATTTATAGGAAAACACTATTCATGGAGACAGTGGGTCGTACATACTCATGAACATTGTTTCTATTTTATTGTCATATTGAATGAAAGAATGGAAATGAAATATATATATTATAATTATAGTATAACATTTATTTTATATATTTCATATAATATTATTAAACCATCTTTAATGCAGCCCATTTAAAGTGTGATCAAATCACATCTCTTTATGGAGGCGGTAGTCCACATATCCACAAATGATGTTATCATATTTTTATAAATTTGAAAGAATGAGAATTTGTTTTATTTAATAATTATTAAAACATAAATAAATCATTAATATAATATGTATCTTAATAAATTGTATTTTAATCATAATTTCCTCCCATATAGGATGCAAATGAAAAAAAGGAACAATCATAATTTTTCGAGGTAGTAGTCCTACGTAAACTCGAACAGTATGTTCGTTACTCATTAGATGGAAGTGTGTGTACTTATAAGTAAAATAAATAATATAAAAAATGTAATTATATTAAAAATAATGTGGTTGTAATATAAATATAAAAAAATTAAGTGGTATAAGGAATAAATAATTTATAAATGATAGTTGATGAACGTTGCCAATTCTTTAGGTATCTCCATTTTGTTTTAACAAACGAACATAATTAGTTTGATTTATACCTAATGTTGGATTCCATGAATATGCTATGTAATTTTAGAGGATAATGGGGTAGTGGGTAGCTAAACTAAACAGGTTCTAGATTGTAATGTGGGGATAAGGAGTGGTGCCCCATTATAAGAGAGTGGGTCATCTTTTGGAATTTTTATGATGATGTATTTATAATAAATTGCATCTCTATCGAAATACCTCAAAATTTTTTATTATTTCAAGATAAGTTATGATTATGTTTTTATATATCCAACATGTATATTTTAGAAATTTTTCGGTATCATTTAAAACAATATAATTTTGAAGAACCATTCATTAATGAATTTTAATTTTAATTATGGTAGAAATTTTTTTAATATTAAAAATATGTAATAGTTATAAATAAAGTGTCAATTAGGTCATAAACAAGAAAATATAATATATTTTAGAATATATATAACCCCCTTACCCTTATTTAGGATATTATTATTTATAAATTATTTAATAGAATATTATTTTCATAAAATATCATAAGTGTCAATTTTGACACTATTCATAACATTGCCTTTAATAAAATGAATAAAACAAGCTAACATTAAACCAATTATTTAGATTCACATATATGATTTCATATATAATTATAAAATATTTGTATCACCGTAATTATGTAATACTAGACTTATTCTAATATTTATAATGTAATTTAATTATTTGTTTCATTAATATAATAATTATTGCATCATCACGGTGTAATTATTCATGATATTTAATTAATTAATAATAATTTAAAATAATATTCCTTGATGTAGTAAATACATCAATGTTCATTAATAATATACATAGTCTGGAATATACTTTCTTTAAATCCATATTAAAAATATTAAATTTTTTAAAATTAGAGTATGATATTTTGTCTGTCTCGATGATTTTAATACTATCCAGCTCATTTTAAAAGAAACATATATCCATTAAATTATTAAATTTATATAATATGTGATATGTGTAGAATTATATTGATCTAATAATATTTGGAAAAGTTATATGGTATTTTTTTAATATTTATAATATTATTTTAACAATTAATTACTTTATTTACTCCTAACCATGGTAATAAAATGTATAATGTTACTATTCATATTATCAAAAAATAAAAGGGTCCTAATTAGTATATTTGAAACATTAGAATAAAAATATGAAATCCATTTTTCATAATTCTAAACAATGAATTGGATAAAATTAATTTAGAATTTATTCCGTTGATGGATTCAGAATATGATTTTTAATGTGAAAAAGACCAAAAGATTGAAATGGTTTTACATAAAATTTCAATATAATAATGTTTAAAATATCTTAAATTAGAGTAATTTTTTTACATTTGAACTAATTGTACTTAAAAAAATTAAATCATAATTTATCTATATAAATAATTTATATGAAAAATGTGTTTTCACGATAGTATTTAAGAAAATGGAGAACTTGTTTGTGATGTTCTTGTGGGATTCCAATGCTGATGGGTGGTGTCATTTTTATTTTTGATAGAGGTTGGCCAATGATACATAGGGTTAGTGAATTAATGTGATAAATGTGGAGTATTACACCAACAAAAAAGAATAAAATATCGCTTGAGATGTATCTGAAGTGTGAAACCTATGGGGTAAATTCAGTTTTGTGGATGTATAAGTCAGTTCCTGACCTTCCCAATGGTTGGGATATGAGAATGTTGAAAATACATTCAGGCCATGATAAGGATCTCCATCAACAAACATATTGGGTTTTTGGGTTGGGTGATATGAGTTTATGGGCCCGTAATTTGGCAGAATCAATGTTGGGTTTCCAGGGATGACCCACCCCATATATTTATTTCATGGAGGATGGAATGCATCCACCATTCATAAATAATACTTATAATTAATAGATTCATGATTTTATTGATAATATTATTTTTAATTATGTAGAGGATATACTTTTATGAATCATATCTCTATCATGTTTATTTAATGACAATTATTATCACTCCCTTCTTGGAATCTCAGTACCAGAGATGATTGAGTGGATTCTCATATAAAAATATATTTCTAAAAAATTATTCTTCAGGTTTGTCACATCATATGTCATTCCATTCTCAGATATATTGATATAAAGTTGAATGGAATCCCCCTTTTTTCTATATGTCCATTCTACACATGTCCATGTGAAGAATCAACGCTTCACATTTTCTATCATGGGGAGTGAGAGCTCACTCCCTGGAAGAGGTTGGGATAGTTTTTTTTGGTTTAAAGGGAATAATTGTTCAATAGTTTATTTCCTTCAATTTTATTAACAAAATCATTAATAAAAAATATGAGTAGAAGGTCCAAAAAATTATTCATTCCAATGGATATTGGGCCCTATTAAATGAGAGAAATAAATATCACTATGGGATAATTCATAACTGATAGCCTTCCCTGATGGTGAGGTTGTGTGGAATGGTTGTTGAAATCAGTTTTTTTTTCTAGAAACTACAATACAAATAAATCATGTAGGATAAGATTTTAAGAATGATATTCATCCTCTATACTTCTATGGGTTCAATCATAGGGAATTTGAGTGAAATCTAACCAAACATAGGTTTGTTTGAAATAAATTCTGATAGTTCATGTTTGAATGGACTTTCATGGGGAGGTGGTGTGGTCCAAGATGGTAGGATAACTATCTTGATTTCAAAATGTTATAATTACTTCCATGGTGAATATCTCATGGATTAGGGCATGTCTATTCTCAATTGTATGGATCTTAACAAGGTAGGAAATCCGAATCATGAAGTGGTGGAGACTGACTCTTTAATCATCTGTAACTCCCTTCAAAGGGAAGGACTATCACATGGAAAATCAATTATATCATCTAAGTAATTAATCTTCTCATTAGGGACCATGTATAGGTGAGTCAAACATGTAATGAAGGTAATAAGGTTGCCAAATATGGTATATCTAAGATGTATCATAATGGGCATCTCACTATATTTACCCGTATGGGATCACATCACCATGAATATGATAGTATTTTAAGAGGTTATTCACTTGGACATCACTTATTTTTTCCACCCTGATGGTTTTTTTGGATATCTTGTTTCCATTAGGTAAATAAAATCCCACATTCATGCTGTATTTTAAACTATACATTAAAACATGAAACATATCATAAAGTTTCCAAAAATTCAATAAATAAAATTTTGTTAATAATCATTAAAATAAGAAGTTTATTTTTTCCAATATAATTTATAAATGTTTGAAAAACTATATTTAAAACAAGGGAACCATCAAAAAGGTAGCAGAACTAACTCTTTAAAATTATACTTCTTTTATGCATAAAATTATATTTTTTCTGATATAATGTTTATAAAACACATTAGATGATTGTAAAATATTATATAGAATATATATATATATATCATTAATATAATTCACCAATAATGATATATTAATTTATTGGTATAAAAAAGCCTGTGAAGATTTAAATAATTTTTGATAAATACATTTTCTTTAGTTTTAAAAAGGATTTACATTGATTTATAATTGATTTGACAAATAATTAAGTGCAAACTAAAATTTCATCATTTAGATAATCCTATTCATACCCAACATTCTAATGAAAACTTATAATTTTACTATTTGATATGTACAATTATAAAATTATTTTTTATATAAACAAAGTGTTATGGGTAAAGTAATCTAAGACAGTGTTCATGTAGTACAAGATAAACATGGTTTATCATATAATTCAAGACATCAATGATATTTAATTTATTCAAAAAAATGGTTAGAAAACTTTTGGTGTTAAAATATCTTCTATGAGAAGGTTCTTAACTTTTGATAGAGGAAATGGATAGAGTACCTACAAGATCATGCCATTGGGATTGTCTACACTCATTTTAAGGAAAATGTTTTCCAGATGATCATTACTAGAGATCTTGTTCGTATTTTCTGAGTGAGGTATCAGAAAATGATTCCTTATTGCAATTATCCTTTTTGGATTGAGATGTAGAAGCTTACCTATATTTCAGGGCTCTTACCCCTAGTATTTTTTTGCAATCAAGAACGAAATGGTTTTGGATATAGAATATGAGACTATACATACATAGAACTTCATAGTACTTTCCATTGTGTATTTTCTGATATTTTAGTGTATGTCATTATTTTCATTGGATATATGATTGTACTAGTGACATTTCATAAGAGTTTATAATAGAGTTTAATTCAACTTCTTTATATATATTTATATGGAATATATCTACTAAGACATATGATTTCAATTATGGTGGTCATGGATGAGAAATATAGTTACATAGTTTGTCTATATATGGTTTACTTTTCAGAATGAGAAGGATATGAAAAAAGATCTACTGTGATTACCTCACCCCCTAGAGGTTTATATGTTGATGTGTGATGGAATATCCATGGATATCATGGTGGGATTATCACATATGTTTAGGGGATAAGATTCCATCTAGGTTTTCATATACACATTTACCATGTCATCCCACATCAATGATATTCTATAGGGGAGTTCATTATTGAGAATGGGATGCCTCTATGTGCAAGATATTTTCTGAATCCATTGATTTCTATCGATGATCATTTCAAGCCGTTCTCCTCACATAACATCATAGTTGTGGAAAGTATTTCTAGAGGATTTAGGGACATAGTTATGTTTCATCATGGATTTTATCCCCGAGGATGATGACCTGACTGAGTGGGACTTCATATTTCATGGAGAACATGTTGTGACGTGGTTTGCTAGACTTTTGACATTGTTGGGGGATCATCTACCCTTGGAGATGTTTTCATACACCAAAAGATTCCATTTTACCATTGAAATGGGATCATTCTATGACTTGTATCATTGACTCTAGAGGTCACCAAATTTTTTTAATGACCCAAGAAAGTTAACACACGTAAGACCATATTCAATTTGATCCACTACTAAGAAGTTGCAGACCATCCACGAATGGATGATGATTTCATTGAGCCAATAGAAATCTTATTTAGAAAGACAATGGAGTATTTTGTATTTTGAATGGGGAGGCCATGTCCTCCTACAAATTTCTACTCAACTAGTATTGTGATGTTTTTTTATGTCTGAATGCTATATCTATTATTCATTGGAAATATCATGATAATTTTAAGAGATGTAGAGGTGGAATATATAATGCCTCTATGTCTTCAGTTAGACATGGTACTTGATATCTTTCTTATGTTGTTGCTGAGGATGTACATGTACGATTCGCCACATGTTGTTGACTCACGTGAGATAGAAATCGATGATGTTTCTACCTTTACTGAGTACTCAATTAACATGGTGGATTGGTAGGATTCGATCCTTCTTTCTTTAGTGAATTAATTTGTTTCTTTCTGGTGGTAATACATGAATCATTAGTAGAGAACCTAAGAGTGGGAGGCTCAGATATTTGCTCAGTAACCACATCTCTTTATGTAGCCTCATTTATTGGATTTTTAGGATCCAAATACCAATTGATTGGGATAATTTAATTAATGAGAATTTCCATTTATTATTTTCTTATATCATGTGGATTATTTTTGAGACCATATAATGTGACAACCTATTATTCTAATGCATGTTGTGCCCAAAATTAATCTTTGAAATATAATAATTATATATTAAAAAATGTGTGTAGTTTTACTAAAAATTGGAATTATGTATAAATGTAGTTCCTTAAAAAACATAATGAAACCATTGATTTTAGATATTGATATTTTCCATATGGGCCGTATAACATTAGAACACATCGGGCATTTGATTTGAGGTGCGGTTGTGGGTGAATGTTTAAAATAATGAATTGGAATATTTTTTTTATAAATTATTGTCTAAGATAATGAAATTCATCAAATACAATGTTGTGGAAAATTTTTAGGGTTTTCCATGTTTCCCTTAAAATCTATGAGATCCATTGGAGATCTTTGGAGGAGCTCCATTGTTAGACGATAAAAAGATCAAGGTTCCACGATTGGTGTTCAAGAAAATCAGAGGATCTCTCAAATGAAAATAATTCAACATCATTATTAATCAAAGAGAAATATAAATTTAATTCAGATATTTATTTTATTTTATTTATATATGTTTATAATTAATATGATGATCGTGAAAAATTAATGAACAAATTTATTCATCGATCATCCATATCATGTCTATGTGTTAGACTTATTCAAAATTCTGGGTTTATCTAAGTTATTATTGTCTTGATCTTAATTATTTATTTTATTGCTAATGAATTGAGGCCAACAAAAAAAAATTTATGAGATTTATTCTACATGGTTTTTTTTTTGTCTCTCCCATTTCTACCTTCAGCACATGAAAAAATCATTGCATGAAGTTCAAAAAAACAAATACATTAACCATTCTTCATAATTTATGTCATAAATGTCAAATATTGGAAACATGGGCCTAGTATGACAACATTATCCTTCTATAACAATGGAAGTTGATGATCAATAATGGATTTGAGATCCCCTAGTTTTAGAGAGTGTGTGTGATAGTGATAGGAACAAACATCAGGAATTCTAGAACATTCATGAAGTTTGGATTCCTATAAACAATGACCAAAAGTGTTGGATATATTACATAAACCCTATTTAATATGATCCATTGAATTATTTTGTTCCATAAGAGCATAAAATATCACGATAGGAAGAATAGAGGATTCTAGAAAATGTCGATACACAAGGCGTGTATTTCAGAAACATAAAACATCTGGGACCCCTGGTGTGGTGGTTAGGGAATACACGGTGAAGCTAAATATCACATGACCTATTACATTGTCACACAATGGGTTTATACACCTCAAAAATCAGAAATTACTTTAGAGGGTACAAAAAGAATACCAGTAATAAATAGTCACAAACACACCATGTACCCCAACATATTCATAACCATACATAATTTACAAGGGAAGAGTTTTTTAATTTAAAATGGAAAGAAGTACATGGGATCATACACACTATATACTTTTACATGGATATGGTAATGATCCATGATATGTTGGAATGACTCAGTATTGAAGGGACCCACCATGTACTAATAACACACACTGTGTACTAATTCAAAGAATGAATGGTTCCCTTTCATTCTTTATCATGTTCATGTGTCATTATGGTATGATACCTATGATAATTTACTAAGGGTTAGTATTGAATCACATCCTACATATAGTATAGTGATCCCTTAAGTAGTAATTTATTAATATATCTATTGTAATCCTTCAATGACGCCCAGAGTGAAGTCCTATGTCATTTTCTATGACCGGGAGGAGTTTAGGGTATGTTTTTGACTAAAACATTGTGGGTGTTGATATTATCATTAAAGGGTTATAAAAAACTGAGCTATTGTTATACCACATAGATTTATCTGTTAACGTCTTCTGTTTATTGCTATCTGTGTTCATCTGGTCTATACTTATGATAGAGGGAACCAATGTGCATTACATCTTAGATAGGCTCCATCTATTATATCTAACTCATGGTGTCTATTCTATTGGATGAGTGATATATGGGACCTTTGAGTAGGAATCCAATGTGGTAATTGTGGGTCTAACATTACTTTGAGATATTATTTCTTCTTTTAGTATATCTGTTTAATCATTTTATGTGATGAAGATATATACCTATATAGAGATGATTCTTTTATCTTTATATATGATTAGTGTTTTCTGGTTGGAAAATAAGGTATTGTTTTTCCCACCCATGCACTAGAATTTCCCACATGTTTCATGTCTTATTTAGATGATAATCCTTTTGATGGAGTCCTAAATGAAAAATAAATAGGTAGTTGTTAGTGAGTCAAAAATACTAAGGGTTGTTCCTGATGTTATTTTGATAGTAGTTGTAAGACCCCAATCCCAGTTACCCAGAGTCGGTGCATTATTTTAATTCATTGGTATGATTACAAGGAATCAAGTCTTGAAGAACGAATCACTTTTGCAGTCTAGGAAAATAGATTACATACATGAACGTTACATTAAACTTTCTAAAATACAACAGAACATAAATAATCCTTTGAGAAAGCCATTGTTCCCATATCTTATCCCTACATCTTAATCATAAAACAATTCTTCTTATCCTTGGAAAAATAAAACATTGAAAGGGGTGAGCTCATATTCTCAGTAAGGGTAAATAATTTACCGAACGCTGTAAACTTTTAAGAAATGATGTTTAAAAAAACAACAGCCTTTTAAACATAAACATGAACAAAATGTTGCAAAAATAAATCAAACCTTTCTATATAAACATGCACATGTATAATCTACTAGTCGAATAATCACATTTAAAAACTAAACTCATAACGAGGGAATCCCTAACACTAGACATCATTACCACATAGTCAAGGCCTCGTGCTAAGACTACAAATAAATCTTTTTTGTAAGGCCTTGTGACAAGACACTAGAATGTCTCATTAGACTGACCGATTAATCGAGGAGCTATATAAGTCTCCACCCATCACATACTTAGACCACTGCATTCCTCATATGAAAATACTGAAACCTAACATAAACATTCGTATTCAAACTAGCATAGAAAATGTAAATAACTTATCCATAAAAAATGAATGGTATAAAATAACACATCCACAGTCAAGAATATCACAAAAACTTCAATACAATATAAAATATTTGTATAATAACAAATCAAATTCAAACATGTTTAAAATCCATCAATGGATGTTGACATAGATGAAAATTATCAGCAAAATGCTTTGAGATAAATACCCTTTTTTCATGAAATCATTTAAAAGCCACACAATTTATAAATGAAGTCATTTAAAAACGATTTTTGAATCAATGTGTCCCATACCACTTTGAAAAATTTGAAAATAATTATTATTTCAAACCATTAATTTCCATATAAAGAAATCCGTAAAAACATTTTGAACACGTGGAGATTAATTCAATGGGTTTAGAAAGATAAATCTTTAAAACATTTAAAATTAGTATCAAGTTAAGTAAATCTTCCCATAAAACCTTAAAATATTCATTTTGATATTTTATTATTAAATATGGGTACTGATAATAATTAGTTCCCTGAAAATACTTACCCATGGACAATCTTGGATAATAATGAGATTGAGGACATAACCCTTTCCTTGCACTTTCCATTGGTAGAGGGTACATTTAACCTCATTTATAATGACCATTGTATGTTATTAAATTATTACAGAATAATATTCATATTTATTATATCACAGATGAATCATTTATGATTTTATAACATCGATTTAATAAATATTTTCATGTTAAAATTACATTTCATGTAATAATTGCTTTCTTTATCGTACTTGTTTTAACTTTTTATTCTTGATCGTTTCATGTAGATCACGATTTAAATACTTAATGAAAATGATTTATATTTATTATATTTTATTTCAATATAAATAAGTATAATATATAGATATATGAAATGGAAAACTCCGTTTATAGAGATGGTATGTCGTACATATGCATAAATGTTGTTTTTATTTTCATATCTTATTGAACGAAAGTATGTGAATAAGAAATGTGTAAGTACATACACACACACACACATAGATATATATATATATATATATATATATATATTTACAGATTCATTATTATGTAATATATTACATATTAATAATATATATTTTTATAATCAGCGATTAATTGTGAATGTGGAAATGAATCTCATCAGATCTTGGAGATGGTAATCCGTACGTACGCATGGGTGACAATATAATTCTTTTGATTTTAAAATAGAATGTAAATATATGTGATATCATATATAAAAAATCATGAACATTTTATTTTTACATCATTTATACTCATGATTATACCATCCAAATGATGAAATTTTTGAATAACAAACTACACCACGACGTGGAGACAGTAACCTGTATATACGCACCTGTGGTAACTTTTTCATTCATAGGATATATAAAATAAGGAATATGGTTGTAAATTTTTTATAATAACATCATAGTATATATAATATACTGGAGTTATTATTTTTTAATGGAAACAACAAGAAAGAAGAATTGGAAGAAGAAAAAAACTTGAATGAGGTGATCAAATGTTTACCTCTTCTTCGGGTTCTTACTTTAGATTTTATCAAAAGGGCTCCTTGGGTTTTCTTTATGACTAAAGGAGGGCCTCTAGGATAAATAGAGGAATGTTTATTGGGTTTTGGGGTAGGTATTGGACGAACAAAATGGCTATGAAGGTGTGAATTAGAGAGAAGGGGGAGTTCCCTTTTATAGAATATATGTTATATTAGAAAGACAATAAATACTATAAAAATTAAATATATTATTTAATTTTATTTAGCTACATTTGTTTAGAAATTTGAAACTATTTTAATGTGTACGCATGACCTACCCTCTTCATGAATGGTGTATTTTGTTTTCTATCTATAAAAACTATTGATTAATATTTTTTTTTACTAAATATAAAATATATTTATTTCATTGTGAAATTTATGTATACTATGGATAAAAGATCAATATAAAATTATTGAAAATAAAAAATTAAAACATATATGAAAAAAATAATGTTATTACCTAAGATGAGATTTTAACATTTAATTGATAAGTAGCATGTAATAAAAGGTCTTGAATAAATAATATATGGTATAATATATATATATCTGTGTGTGTGTGTTTTTTTGTGGAAATATAATAAATTTATATTAATATAATATTAATTATATAGTAGTTTCCAATTTTTATGAAGGAGGTCGAGACATATGGTAAGGGATATTTGACTTAATTTGTCCTCTTTGGGATATATGTTTTTGTTATGAACATGTATTCTTTTATGATTTATATATAAATATATCCCAATTCATATTTATTATAATGAATTTATTTATTATAAATATCATTTATGTTCCATCGAATATTATTCATACATAGGCCTCACGATTCAAAAGTTTCCAACGTAGTAAGGGATTGTTGATATAATATCATTATTATTTTGAATTTTTATGGATTATGACTTTGATAATGAAATTTTATTATATATTCCTAAATAACATCTTGAATCTTCTACACCTTTGGTAATATATTAATAATAAATTTTTTTATTTTACTATCTTCTCTTTATGTACTAATGATTCTAAAATAATTTTTTTTAAAAAAATTCACTTTATTTCTCTCTTCGGTAAAAAAACCCAATTTCTTCCGTATCCATGTATTATAAAAATGATATAATTTATTTATCTATGATATTGAAATTTCATTTTTACCCTTTTATTATTGTTTAACAATTTTTTTAAAATTAATCATTTTTTTCAATCTTCAAGCAAGGGTTGTTTAGATTTTACTGAAAATTTGAATGAATCATTACATTAATGTTCACAATATTAATAGTATATTCAACGATAATTACTTATCACCACTATAAAGTATCCCTTATAATTTGTCAAATTTATTTTCTGTGAAAATTGTTTCCATTATTTTTGGGAAATATTTATATTTTAAAAAAATTATTTATATATTAAATTTTATTTACTCTTGAAATATTCAAATTGATATTTCAAAATCATTTCACTAATAAGATGACATCATTTTAGGTTTCTAAATCTCTATGAGGGAGATAATCTAACGATTCTATCATTATTATTTCACAGGATGATTTAGGTTTTTTAAAAGAAGATTTTCATGAAACAGAATTATTTTCCATAAGTTCTATTTTGATGAAATAATTATGAAATGCACTTAATTTCATGAGTTCTAATATGATCATTGTGTTATGTATCCCATTATTTGTTGATTATTAATATGATGGATAATTTATGATCATGTGGAACACTTATATCTGGTATTTGTAATATTAGGGTTATTAGGTTATAAATTAGGATGGTGGTTGAGTTATAATCATTTTTGGGTATAACCTATATCTCTCTACAATCCATTGGATAATGTTTGATATCTTAAGAGAAAAAACAATGAAATAATCAGTGAACCTTATTCAGTTAAATACTTTTCCCACGATGATATTCATGGGTTTGAACCATCACTATTACTGTTATTGGGGGAGAACCTAATCAACTAGGATAGTATTACGATTTATCGTTGACTAATAGGATCCTAGAGAGAGTGATTCAAATCCACTATGACTGGACTGAATATTTTTATCGACTATGATGGAAATTATTTTCAATCCATATGTCTATAGAAAAAATATATTTTTTATCCCTTTGTTATGCTCACATGGATCAGGTTATTCTATTATTTTATGATTATTGTCTTATGATCATCCATTTTTTATTAAATTACATAACATTGTTTTCTCTGATATGAATTGTATGTCTTTCAACCATTAGGATTAAGTTCTCATACCCTTATACTCAAGATATTATTATAAAAACCTTGATATATCCTTTATTTAACTTTTCTATTCATATGAGCTCATCATTTCATATGTTTCCAATCCTTTAGTTATGATAAAAGTTTTTATGTTTGATATCTTCATAAAGTGGACAATTTGTTAAGAACATAGTCGGAGATGATGCATCTCAGTTATGAACAAATTTTTTATGTTTTTCAAGTATCCAAAAGAACTATACCGATATGATTTGGGTGTGTATCCTTATATAATATAATTAAAATTCCACTATTGTGATTTAATTTATATAAATTAGATGATTGGATCACTGTATTTGGTATTTATGAATGCTATTGTTAAAACTCTTGAAACTATTATGAAAATATTATTTTGAGAACTATTCAAATAATCCTATGTATAGAAGAATCAACAAAGTTATGGAAATGAAAGAAGTTTGTTTTTCCTAGAAATAAATCCCCACATAGATACTAAATGTAAATTTGGTTCTATAATAAATTTACCCAGGTTTAATAACTATAAAAAAGGCATGTATTTTTTGACTCAACTATTCCCTGGTATCATAAATGGGCATTACAGTGAACCTGGTCTAACACTACCATTTGATATGTTTGGGAAATTACCAATCTCTATACAAATAATCATGAATGTCATGAGTATATGATGACTATGAAGCACCCAAGATAAATATAAAAAATCATTTATTGATAATATGTGTAATATTTTTTCATTGATAAAAATATTTTTCATGATTATTTAGTGTAAATGTATGATTATTGTTGGTCACACTTTTGTTTTTGGTTTTAATCTATGGTGAGAAGAATATGTATACTGGTAAACATTAGAAATGTGATAATAAGAATGAAATTGTGATGGATTCAAAAGTGAAAAATATTGTGATTATTATTAACAATTTATTTCAATATATGATTATTAAAATTCACCACAAGCAAAACTCATACTCTCCAAAGAAGACAATAATATAGTTCATTGAGAGTAATTAAAGTGGAGACCATGAAGGATAGTATATTTACTATCATATATGTTATTAATGTTGTATGAATTACTCAAGGTAATGCATCCAAAAAATGTGATTATTTTTATGCGAAGGTAAAAAGGTCACACAATTAGTATTTTTTGCATAGAAATACAAAAGTTTAGCAAATAAAATGGATGAGAATGATATTTTCCCTAAATAATAAATAATGTTTGAATGTTATAAAAGTTGTAAGTATGAGTATTAAACAAATTGATTTCTGTTGGGGGATACTCAAGAATAGTATCATAATGGAGGAATATATGTTTTTAGTGTTGAATAGAATATAAGGATGTATAAATTAAGGATTTATATGATGAATACTAGTTAATTGCATAAGAATTATATTTAATTATTTAACATTATTTTTATTGAAATTCACGAATTATTAAAAATATATCTATTTATATATATATATATATTTCATTATTAATTTAATATAATTAATTAAATGGTATTGATGATCTATAAAAGTGATTTACTATATATATTTTATTTTTAGGAAAAGACATGGTTACATAAAATATAAAACATAATATATAATTTTTTTTGTGATAATGGTGCTCAGTTTCAATAAATAATTGATAGATATGGTAAAAGTAAATTATATTGATTACCCTGGAACATATTAATGATATGGTGACAATATGTGTTATGTTATCATTTGTTGAGTAAATAATTTTTTTAGATTTCTATTAAAAAATATATACTTTTTTCAAGGAAGGGGGAATGTTTTAATTATTTAAAAAATGTTTGTTTTCATTTTGATTTTATGAAAATTAAGTACACATGCTTGTTTAATGAGAATATTTATTCAATTTATTCAAATACTTGGTGTGTGAAATTTATATCTACTTCATGATGTTTGTGTGATTAAAAATATGTTGATTTTTGAAAACTATTAAACATCATTATAATTTTTTTGTATTTATGTTTTATTTATTATTAGACGAGGCATAAGGTTAAAAATTCATAGAATTGATTATGTTGAACTTTGGATCTTATTGTATAATCTATTCTAATATTTTTGTTTTTTATGACAACAAGCCATATAATGATTTTATTATAACATTTTTTGGATGGTTTGAGCCATTGCTTATTTAAGCATGAAAAATTCATCTTAATTTCATGGACTATTCGAGGATGTAGAAATTGATCAACGAAAAACCAAGGATGCGACTTTAAATATTATCTAAAAATAAATATCGAATGTATATTTTCAAGTATTTAAATTCATTATAATGAAAAATCAATAAAATATTCATGAAAAATTAAAATGAGATAAAAATATTTTCATATTAAATTCATTTATTTGTAAAGAATAGTCTTATAACATACTATATATTTAATGTGTTGGGGTAATCAACTTTTTCTTATCCATGTTGTATATAACAATGTTTTAGTTTTTGGGTGTAATTTTTCACTTCCATGCCTTTATTTTTTAATTCTCACCAATGTTATCTTATTTTAGAACATAGTTATGTAACAAATTTATTAATTTATCTTCCAAATTTTAAAGATGATTTTTTATTCACCAATTTTATGATACGGGTTTCAAAATAATGTATTTAAAAATGTCAAACCATTTATTATCATGTCTTGTTAAAATTAGATTGCTAAAATTTATTTATGGGGGTAGAATGTGATAGTAATATATTTCATGAAATATATTTCTTTAAATAAATTTAATTTATTTCATATCATGCATCACACGTAGAACCATGTTTTAATGAGTGATGATATATTATTGATATTATCATACAAACAAGACCATTATATCCTATGCTTGAAAATTTTATTTACGATTAATAAAATAAAAATAAATATTATGTATAGTGTTTTTATATATAGAATAATTATTTATTAAATGTTCATAATTTTTAGTCAGGACTTTATATGTTTCCAATATCAAATTTCACAAAAAATGAGTTTTTATAATTTTTTTAAAAAATTATAAACAACATTTTTTCAAAAATTTTAAATATAATTTTATATAATAATAATAATTTTTTAATAAACATGAATTTTTTTTCATATGGTGGTATATTTTATATCTTTTTAAAATATAATTTGCTTTAAAACTACTGAAATATACCTAATTTTAATGAAAACATACATTTAATTATACAAAATCTTTTTTTAAATATTGTTTTAAAAGTAAAATAAATAAATTAATATTCTAATTAATCAAATTGAGTTAATTTGAATCAATTTTATATTGAATTTTGATATATATTCTTTTTAATCATTCGAATATTTTCACATTGGAAAAACATTTTCATCATATAAAGTGTTTTAATTTTAAAATAAATATTTCCAATTACGTGAATGAAATTATGATATATAGATTAAATATTTTCATTCATAATTATTTCAATTTATAATAACGAATAATTAACGTTTTTCCAAAAATAAATAATAATAATAGTAAAAATTATTTAACATAATTAATAATAAAATAGTTTTACAAGGGGGTTAAATTAAAATGTTATTGTGTAAAATGACTTAAATACTAGTCAATAATAAATTGAGTGGACATATTGGGACCAAATAACCTCTATGGTTTTATAATGAACCATTTTTTATCCCTTTGAAATTATGAATAATGTGGAACCAAATTATTGTTTTTCAAAATTCCCAGCATGTCCTCTACCAGACGTTTAAAAGAAAACCTCTCTCACCCAATCATCACAATTTCAAATCCATTTGATCTAAAAATTACTGGAAAATATATTTTTTTATTAACGTTCTAAACCATAGAGTCATTAGTGTTACTATTATTCTCTTCCAATAATGAATTAGGTACAAACGAGAGAGCCTCTATGAAAAATATGTAAAATTTTTAAACTTGTGTATATTTTTTCATCGTCCACATCATCAAAAACCTTTTAAAATATGATAATATAATTGAAAAATTATCTTAAATATAATTTGATTTATTAATATTAAGGTAGTATTATATTTCGAAATTCACTTCCATCAAATGGGAAATGAACCCATCGATCATATATTCAAAAGATTGCCACCTCACGAACTGATTTGATTCGTCCTCCATCACCACCTTTTATGATAGAAGATAATGATTTATTTAATTTTCATATATTATATTTATAACATTATTATAATTATTTATTTATAATATTAGATATAACATCTAACCATGAAACCCATCATAATGTAATAAAACCTCTCATGTGTACGGCTGACTACTACCTCACGAAATAGTGTGTTTTATTTTTCGTTTCCATTTTACCTAAAATGTAATAGGGATATAATAAAGTAAGATATATTATATTTCAAAATAATTATTCTTACATAATTTTGATATCATCTATACCTTCAGACTTTCCATTCTATGCGTATACCTTAATTTTGATCATGTTTATGGCTAAATACTACCACCCAAAGAGATGTGATTTGCTTTTTACAAATTCCTTAAATGAAAGGTAATAAATATAAATTTAATTAATATGTATGTAATAAATCAAATAATAATTACTCATTAATAAATATATATTATCTAAAATCCATTAAAAGAATACTTCAATAAAATGGATAAATTCTTTATACGAATGAATGACCTACATTCTCAATGAATAATGTATTTTATTTTAATCACTATCAAATATGGATTACTAAAAATACATATATACTGAATATATATGATATATTTATATATATATCATTATTAACATTAGTTATATGATGTATAAATAATTAAATTAAAATTACTAAAAATATTAATTAATACATATGTGAATTAAAGTGTAGTTATTACCTCAAAAATGATATTAACAAGAAATTTTTAATATATTATTATTAAATGGTCATCAGTAAATCATATATTGTATGATATATATATATATATATGGTTCCAAAATATATTTTTAACAAATCTATATTTATTATACTTGAATTAACACCACTTTTTTCAGGTAATTAACCCTTTATTTATGTCATTTAGGTATATCAGGATATGGGGTTATAGTTTTGAAGGTTTAGCGGTGTTTAGAATATTTTGTGTCTTTTAGAAAGGTGTGTGGTTTGAGCATATTAAGTAGAAATTGTGTCGCACCTTCGAAGAAACCAAGAAACATAAATAGTGGGCACCTGGTTGGTTCATTGTTTGGTGAATTGTTTTTGAAATCATGCATCCACCAAAGAGAAATCATGTGATGTTTTACATAAGGGTTTATAAGAGTTGGGGAATTGTTTTTTACCCTTTTAATACAAACATGTGATGATTGTTTTCATTAAGTTACTAATATACATTTAGTGTAAGGATTACCTAACAATGCAACATTAAAAAAAGATCCAGATTTTAGGGATTTAATTCATATTACCTCCTAAATGGATCATTATTCCCTTAATAGGTCCCTAAATAAAATTCAAATATTATAAAAGGATGGAGTGACCCGTTCCATTGATCTAAGAGTCAATACATTGGTGAATCATGCTTATTTTATTTCCATATTTCTCAGTAAGTGCTCATTCATTATCGTTTCTCATAGATATATTCTTATTTACACTATTAGATTAATGAATTTAGACTATTGGGGATAGATTCATGTTTTGTGATTCCAATAATGATGATATTTGGGTTTTTTGTTTAACAAAAATAATATATAAGGATATTTGAAGGAGATTCAATCCTACTATTGAATAATTTTCATTTTTCATCATTTTCTCATAAATTGCGAGTTTGGTGGACTCACTCTCAAATCACTTTAGTTAGAGAATAACGGATTATTTTTATATTGATTTAACTTCTTCGTTTATAAGTTAAATATATTTGATATTTTGACTGGTTATTCTTTTTAGTGATGGTTTGATATATTCTATAAATTTAGTTTTTGTAATGTGAAATTGATTATGTCATTTGGAAATGATGATTTCAAAATGATTGTTTTTAGGCATTGAAAAAATGGTTGTAAATGTTTTCAATAAAAGGATATTTCATTAAAATGATGTCTTAATTAGTTAGTAATAGTATTTGGAATAAACTCACAGCATTTGTTCATAGGTATTTGGGATAGATAAGGTCATGATGATTCCCCTATTAAGATAGTATGTTTATGGGTTTGATATTTCCCCTTTCAAAATGGTTCACCAAGTGACAACTAGCTGAATGAATGAAACACCAAATGTGATTATAGGGAGGCTTATAGATAAATTCATGTGTGGATGTGTGGAATGGAATATGTTATGCCACGTTGTTTTGAGAACTTGTTTAAAATTCACGTTGTTTTATTTCCATGAAATATGTTTTTAATTTTAAAATACGTTTTATTATTTGAATGAAAATTATATAAATTTTGTTTTAAACTATTTTATATAAATATAGTACCATGTTATGCCACATTGTCATGAGTTGGGATGTCATTTAAGAAATCCTACAGTGTTTTACACTAACTCCCTACTTCAAAACATTGGTTCATCTGAAGATATTATATATTGATACATGTGTATATTAAAGGTATATAAATTCATTAGTGATTCATCATGATACCATGAGATTTTTTGTGTAGTAGATTCTTGAGCATATTGGGATCTGTTGAGTTTATTTATTTATTTACATTTGTGTATTTAATTTTTTATATTTGGTTTCCACTTTTTTCTCTAATATACTTCTGTCTTTGTTATGGGATATGTTATACATTCGAGTTTTATTATAATATACTCATGTTTCATATATTAGTTTTTTGGTTTTGGTTAGCTGGTCTAGTTTGGTTAATCATTAAAGGAAAAATAATCCCTCAAATATTTATGAAGCCCATGGAGTTTCTTTCTGGCCTTTGGTGTCTCGGGTATGAACCCTAAATCTTAATAGTGATCTACCTCTTACCAATATAATGGTTGGGGGTGAGATATTACCAATGTTATAGGTCTTGGTAAGTCCAACAATCGATTTTATAGAAAATTTATTAAATTGTTCGGTCATATAGTTGAATTTAAATCATGTTTATTCCTTGATTTGTTTTTCTATTTATGAGATGAGATCATCATAAATTTAAATGTATGACATAATGATAAATATCTAGAATATTTATAATAAACAACATGTTTCTAGGTTTCTTGCGTACATGTTTAATTAGAGACACTTTTAGGACTTTTGAAATCATTGTTATATTATTATCTGATAAGAAGAACATGACATGATTAGATAAAAATGACATTTGACTAAGAGTAAATATTTCCCTTTGAGTTTTTATTTATAAAATGTAGAAAAAGTGTTGATTTTTGAAAAAAGTAAAAAAAAATTCATATTTTTAAATTTATAGTGAAAATTATAAATAATTATTTAAACAAATATTGTTTAATTATAGAAACAACATATTTTGACATGTGTGAAGTGGTAAATATGGATTTATTAAGAATGAAATTTCTATTATGTGAGACTTAATGGATTTTTCTTTTTATTAATGAAAATGGAATCGGTTTGGTGAAGAAGCAACCGACCATAAGAGGATACTGAGAATATAGTAACTCTTGAACCACTAGTGAACAAGAAGTTGGTTCATAGTATTTTCCAATCTTTACAATATATGAATATAGGTAAAAAGGGTGAAGAACCAAGGAATGTGGATAATTCCTTTTTGTTCCAAAAGGATAATCCACCTATATTTTGGGTTGATTCAGAAGATGAAAAAGAAGATTTGTGTATGAATATGATGAATAAAATAATTTATTTCCAAAGAACCCAAGAGTAGTGGAAATTATAGTTTGAAATTTTCATGTTGTAGGATCTATAACTCCAGTGTTGGGATTTAACATTTCAGGATATTTTAGGTAAATGTATTTCCATGGGAGGACATTGAATAATTGTTCAACAATCAATTCTATATTCACTTGTTTAGGGTTTATAGAATAATTAATTTTTTATATTGATGTTGGAGAAGTTAAAAATGAATGTGTATGTTGATCAATATATTAATTAAGTCCACTTTTCAAATAATGTTATTTTCAGTCTACAAAGGCATTAAATTTTTATTGTGGAATAATTCCATAGATCTTCATGAAGATTGTAATTAATACTAAAGTGATTATAAAAAGATGGTAAATAGGGATATAGTGATACAAGGAGAAATATAAGGAACTGTGGGATAAGGATTCATGCTGATACCTATTGTCAATGGTTGGATATCTAATATTCCGATGAGGTGGGAGAGGGACACTTTTTTCCAGTATGGTGGTATGACTCGGAATCAAATGGTTGGAGCAGGGAATCTTCCTCAAAAACCAATGTCAATCCCTGTAAGATTCTAAGGTGGATACATTGTTCTAATGAACTAATATTTTAAAGAAACCACCATAATCATGCCATAATTGTAACCATATGGGAAATATTAATCTCAATTGCCACAGAGCTCCAAGGTAAGCTCTTGGGAAACATATCTAGTTTCACAAAAATTTCACACTTCTATGGAATGATGGTAGAAAAATAATTCTCACCAGTAGAATCGAGCCAGCGATGATGATTCTAGGAATGTGATGACTCTTTTACTGGGGATATCTCAACATGGAAATAAATAATGAACTATAGATAGTATGCAATTGTATTCATTTCAGAGAGTGATTTTGGATGATAAACCTGAAACCTAAAAACTGAAGAATATGACTTATTTTGATTTATAACCTAACGAATGCATTGATTAAAATTATTGAATCTCATTTGTTAATTTTTCTAATGTTTTTGATCTTCTTAGATTATATTTTGAGATAATTCCTTCTATTTTTTCACTTCAAAATATTATTTTACAGAGAGAATGTCAATTATTTTTGTGAAAACCAAGTTCTATAACTACATAATGGGTTGAATTCATTTGGAATTTCTATAGGATTAAAATTAATTTATGTGAAATATTATTTGGTATAGATTGGTAGATTATGTTTACATATCACGTTAACTTTAATACATGAAATGTATTTTTTATGAATGATGATGGAATCAATATTTTCATTAGAGTAGATGGGAATGTTGGGGTATGTAAGAAGGGATTGTTGGAACCATCCATTGGAATTATCTCATATTAATTTTTATATTTAAACTTATCATCGGTGCATGACACCAGGGGTAGGGGTTTTCTAGAAATTGTTTAGTAGTTTCTAGATGTTTTTAATGATAATTTATCAGGGTTTTCACCCATAAGAGAAGTGGATTTTACAAATAATCTCTTACAAGGGACATGCCTTATCTAAATTCTATATTACCATATATATCCAATATAATAATGTGAATTAAATGACCAATTATATGATTTGAAATGAATTTTTCCATTTATCCTAGTTCGTCTATGTGGGATGCACTAGTTTTATTTATAAAAATGGAAAATAAGTTTATTGAGATTTGTATAGATTATCATAATATTACCCATGAAATGATAAATATGTAGAATCTACATCATAGTATTTATTATTTATTTGATTAATTTATTGGATCCTAGTTGTTCTCCAAAATTTAATTGTGTTTCAAATATCACCAATTGCGGTTTCAGGGAGATAGTCTTGTAATGAAAACATTCTTGAGTAGTTATGTCCCTTAGTAGTCTATGGTTATTCAATCGATCTTACAAATTCACAAGTATACATTATAGAATTTATAATTATAATATTTCAAATAAATCATTATTCAGTAATGGTAGTGTTCATGGATTAAATATTTATGTATTCATGGACAAGGTCTATGCATGGGAAACACATGGAGATATTGTTGGGTATCGTGTGGGATCATAATTTGTATTCCAAAAAATAAATGTGTAAATTTTAGAAATAATTGGTCTTCTTTAAAGAACATATAATATCTAAAAAATGTTATTATATGGATCTAGAAATGATATAGGTTGTGATATCATAGAAACCGCCAATGGATAAAAGTTTACTGATATATTTTCTATGTTATTATCAACATTTTTTTGGTGACTTCTCATGTCTAGATATAGAATTTATATCATTAAAAGAGAAAATTTCTCCATTAAAGTGAGAATATGAATATAAGAAGTGTTTTTATGAGAATAACTTTCACCACATATCAGCAACAATATTGATATTACAAAAATTATGATAGGATTATGTGTTATATTGTAGTTGATTAAGATCTATTTTGGCATGTGTTCTCATGTATTTATTTGATGTTGTCTCTTATGGATCATGGTAGTTACAGGTTCATGAGAAAAACTAGCCAACACTCACTTTTGAATTATATTTTATAGTCTATTCCTTGAATACATTGAGTCACTTTATCTTTGGGGAACTTTTTAGGGTGTTTACAGATCATAGGTGTATGGAACATGTATTCTCACAAAATATATTTGAATATGAGACATAAAATATGGATATAGAATCTCAAAATATTTGAAATAGACATTATTTATACACTAGGTAAATGAAATTCAATGGAATATTCATTTAAGAGAATTTCATATAATCAGTTTGAAAAAGATGCATTAGATCCTAGGTAGTTGATGTTGGTTACAACCAAAATCCACTTGTATTACTAAGACCCTTGTACATTTTTTTATCTAGTTTCATTTATTTTTTATTTTCATTGTAATGATAAATATTCACATTCATTTGAATTTTATTTTGTTTCAATTAGTTCATAACTAAATTATGGTGAGAAAATATAGTGTTGGGAGTTAAAAATAGGATATTTGTTGTCTTTTTTAAATCGAACGGTCATTCCTTTGACTTCATGGGAAAAACCTCATCATTATTACCATAATGTGAATTGGGTTGTTCATCCTATATGAAAACATATTTATAATTAATGGAAATATAAATTTTGGTGGGTTAGTGTGAAAGGTAATTTAGCTGAGTTTTCATTGAGATTCCTTATATAGTAGTCTATCACGTTATATCATCAGTGATTAGTATGTATGGTACAATCATTACCTTTTCATTTTTGGATATGGAAGATGATAGATATGTATTTTGTGATAGTAATAAAAAGGATTGTTCAATAACACGATTACATATGAGTGATAGTGGATAATGTCAAAAATTTCATCTTATTTCATCCCAATTCATGAATATCATAAATTGGAATAATTATCTAAAATCTATATCCATGATGTTTTAAAGATTAAAGGTGTTCTAGTTTCAATAGTATCAGACCGAGAATCATTGTTTATGTAATATTATAGTAAATCATTATGAAAATCCTTGGGGACATAGATGAGTACGAGGATTGTGTATCCTCATAAGATGTGTGAGAAATGTGAGGGGATGATACAATCATTGGGAGATGTTATTTGGGCTTATGTAATGGATTTTTTGTGGATCAAGGAAGACCATAAATGATTAGTATAGCTATAATATGACAATAGTTACTAGGACTAGATTTATATAGTTCCTTTTGATTTATTTTATGTGCTCCCATATTATTCTCAAACTTATTGGGAGAAAATAGCTGAGACCTCACATGAAAAAATGATCCATGTGCATAAGAAAAATGATAAAAGTTTTCTGATTAATAAAATTTTGGAGATGGCTCTAAGTCATTTGAAATTTTATATAGATCATCATCGATGAACATATTCGCTTGAGGCATGAAACCATGTGTTATTGATAATCTCTCCAAGGATTAGACAATATCATTTGTGCAAGAATGGAATTTTATCACTTTGATATATAGGTCCTTTTGTGACATGTGAACGGGTTGTAGAGGTGGTATATCAGTTTTATTTTCTACTAATGTTTAGTAAATGGAGTATTGTGTTTCATGTAGATCAACTAATGAATTATAAACCATATCTTGACAATGTGATTCTATGGGATCATGTGTACCAAGAGTTAGATGCATTATTGATTTGTGTTCTAGTGTATATTGTGGATAGAAAATATATCCTATTATATGGAAAAAACATCGGTCTAGTGAGGGTTTTATAAAACAATTGTCTAATTTGGATAGAAACATGGAATGGTGAGAAGGAAGTGGTTGAGAAATGGCCAGATCTATTCTAGGACAATAATGATTTTCAACATTCCAAAGATAGAAATACAAATGAGGGAAATAATATAGGACCCCTGATTTCCTCAAATTAATGTTTTATTTATTTGTGTTATATATAATGCTATTTGGTTAAATGTTTATAGTATCAGATGAGTTTTGGAAAAAAGAAATTGGGATTGTATACAAATTCATGATTTGATAATGTTTAGTATATTCCTTGATTCCACTTCCAAAAAACCATACAACTGAAATCGTGGGAACTATGTAGTAACATAGATAAGTGAATGATTTCGATAAACCATGATGTCACCAATTATAAACCTTGTTATTTTGGATAAATGATATTAGTCTTATTCTAGATGGTTTTTATAACTATGTGTCTAGACAGTATGAGGGGTGATTAACGGTAGCCGATAATGAACTATTATCCCATGATTTTTCCAACAATTCACCATAACCATTAAAAGTTAAAAAAATCTATATTTTTTTGATCAAATTAGGATTTATTTATAAATGGATTATATTTCTATTAATCCAACTATAAAATGAATTCCACTCCATTGAATATCTGGAGAGGACATTACATATGACCCATGAGTGATCAGTTAGAGAATCATTTTTTGTTGGATGTTATATTTGTTGGTAAGAGATTATTATTGGTTATTTTCCTTGTACTTTTTCTTCATCCATAACATGGATACATTAACGTATCCCACTAAGGACAGTTTTTTTAAACAATCCTGATGTTATTTTTATTTTTAAGGGGAAAAATATAAAGTGACATGTATATGAGTTTTTCTCCAGTTTTTTAAATAATTTGAAGCATTCCATTATTTCTTATGTTTTTAGGTAGGTGGCTTCACTCTTGACTCCCCTTATGTAGAAGATGAAGTATTCAATTAAAATTTATTGAATTAATTTGTTTTAATTGTGACTTTGATGTGAAATGTGTATCCTGAAACCACATTAGTGATGGACGGTTAAATTTTATAATTATTATTCGAAATGTAAAATTGGTTATAAGATATTAATATGATAATAAATTAATGGTTTTTTCATTTTGGTTGATATAAAAATTGGTTGTAATATGATTTCAATAAAATAACTTTTCATTTAACTAGTGTATCAATTGGATTGGGATGTAATTTGGAATATTGATTCGGTTTTTGTTCATGTTCATTTGGGTTGGATAAGGGTATGAACATTGCCTCATAAAATTGGCTCAATATATAATGACATTGTGAATGGATAATTCACCAATCACTAGAATATGGAGGTCCATGGTTGAATTCATTTCAAAATGAGTGGAATGGAATGTGTTTTTCTAAATGTATATGAAAAATTGTTTGATACTCTTTTTGGATGATTTCAGTTTAAATTGTTTTATGTTTAAAAAATATTTAATGATTTGGTATAAATTGCTTAAAATTGGTATTAAACTATTTATATCAACGTGAAAACATATTTTATCCTAGTGGCTTGAGTATACATTTCATTGGGTAAATCCTATAGAGTTTGATAATCACCCATTTCATGGGAAGATTATTGTGTTTCTATTTGTTTTAAAATAAAATATAGGTAAAGGAGAGGTAAATAACTTATTTAGTTATTCGTCATGATAACTTGCCCCTAGCTAGTGGAGTTGTGGAATGAATCATGGTGGGGTTGTTGAGTTGACATGATTGGTATGTCTAGATATTTTTTATTTCTTTATTTGTTTTTTTAATTTTTACTTCAATAGAGTTCATTCATTTTTGTTTTATTGGTCATTATATTGTGTTTTATTCCATTATACTCATGTATCATATAGTAGTTTCTTTTTTAGTGTTATCACGTTTGGTTTCTTTTTCATTAGAGTGAAAATAATCAACCAGCTGTTTATAAATACCTTGGAAGTTATTGTTGAAGTTAGGCTTTTTCAAGATATCCCCTAAGTCCAAGTATTGTTCATCATCTTCAAAATACAATGGGAGAGGGGTGTGATGATACATATGATGTCTGGATGTGTACAATGGATGTCGAGACATAAGGTAAGATGTTTTTTCTCAATTTTACTTTTTGGGACATATGTTTCGTTATACAATAGAATAATTTTATGAGGTCTATATACATCAACTAAGAGATGTAATATCATGATGTTATTTATTATCATGTAATTTTATGTTCCATTTATTTTTATTCTTTCATGTGCATTATCATTCAAAAGTAACAACAATTGCAAGGGATTGATGTTACAATATCATTATATATCACGATTTTTCATGATTATTCTTTTGATTATGAAATATTTATATATATATATATATATAATCAGGAAATTTAATATCTTCTGGTTATTTCATGGGAAATTTTTTTTCCATCATTTCCAAATTTTTTGTAGTAAATGTCCAAGGACTTTTTTTACAAAAACTAAAATTATTTATCTCTTTAATAAAAACAATTTCCTTCCATCTCAATGTTTTGAAAAGTATTTTCACGAATGGTTTAATGCTTCTATATTACTATTTATTTCCATTTTACTAGGTTTTTTTTACAAAAAACATTAAAATCAATCTTCATGTCATATTACAAAAAGAGGTGTTTTGTATTTTACTGAATATGTGAATGGAGTATTTGTTTTAATAATAATTTCATGAGAATTATTTCATATTTTTTAAGAGTGTTTTATGATTTCATGATTCAGATATAATATTTCAATATTCTTTTAAATAAAATTTTTTCCTTATTATTTTTGAAATTATTATATTTAAAATAGTAGAATTTAAATTTAAAATGTTATTTCATCAAGATATATTCGATGTGATCATTCAAAATACTTTTCCATCAATCATGAGTTCCTTTATTTTAACATAACATCTACTAGGGATGTGATCTAATGATAAAATTTAGATTATTTATCTAGATGGTTTTTATGAACAAAATATGCTCTTGAAACCCATTTATTTTTAATAGGGTATCCTATAACTAAATGTTTATGAAGCCCATTTCATTTCATTGATTCTGATATGATAAATGTGTTATGAAGCTCATTTATTTTCCTGAGATCTAATTTAATGAAGTTTTTATGATCTGGAGGCAAACATAAATATTTTTTTAATTATATGTTGTTGGTTACATTATAAACAAAAAAAATGTTTACATTATTACCAATAATGGTAGGAAAAAGTATATCCAACCAATTCATTAGGTAAATATTGATATATCATGAGATAAACAATACTGAAATGGGGAGTGAAACTAGTTCTTTAACGGACATTGTCTACAATTATAGTCATGGGAGTGAACCATGAGTACTTTAATAGTTTAAGGAGAGAATCCAATCTATTATGATTATCATGGTATTGAATAATTACTACTATGATGGATTCCGGAGAGAAGAAAACCCACTATGATATTCAAGGAAATGATTAGAGACTAATATGGAAATTAATTTAAATTCTTATGTCTATTGAAAATTCCGTGTCTAATTTCAATGTTGTCCTCTCATGGATTATATTGTTGGACCCTTTTATGATTCACTTCAAATGAACTAAAAAGCCTTTTTCCATGACTCATGATTATATTATTTGATATATAGGGTATGTCTGACAATTTTATGATCATTTTGTTAAACCCTTATACTCATGTTATCATTTTTTATCATTGATGTATCCTTTTTTACCATTAATGAGTATTAGAGCTATCCATTTCATATGTTTCCATTCCCTAGTTTTTGAAGACATGTATTATTTATGAATTACCTATGAAGGATTATAGTTAATGATAATATAGTGGTGGAAAATTTATAACACTTATACACTATTCGTATATGGTTACATGATTCCAAATGAACTAATAATATATAAATTTATAATGTATTGTTATTTTATTTATTAATATTAATCTATTGAGATTTTAACTCTATTTATAATGTGTTTTAGTCTCTATATGTAAGAGATATGAATATATTGTTTATAAATATGTTTGTGTATTATATGACATCTTCTATCTGTAATTTTATTTGTGACATACCCATCAATGTATTAAATTTAATGATGAATTTGGTTTCATAGTTTATGATGGATATAGTTATGGTTTTCTGAAAACATGTCAATTCAACACATTTTATTTATATAAAGACCATGGTTCTTACCACCAATCATTGTAATATTAGTGTGGGATTTAATTTCAAATTTAATTCGTGTAACCATTTTTAAAAGATAAAGAGAATAATTAGGCCTTCAAATTTACCTCATATTTAGAAAACACTAGAAAAATTTAAATTTTTTAAATAAATACATTATAATATTCCTACCAAAAAAAAAACAAAATTGAGGATTATGATTTAATACCTCTTGAACATCCCAAAATCAATTGAATACATCATCATTTATGAGTTATATTGAATAAAATAATATACCTAAAAAATAAATAGTTGAAATAATCATTAATTTTTTAAAAACAACATGATAATGAATTTTTATTAATATATAAATGAAGGCCATTTTTCATCCATTATATGATAATTATATTATCATAGATGGATCTATAATCCAATATTATACACGTGTGACCTACAATGATGAATATTTAGGATTATTGTAAATGTTGCAAGATATATGTAGTTAACCATAGCATCTAACTTGGTGTTTTAGAAAAATTATCCACAAAAGATGGAAATGATGATTACATAAAAAAGTCAATTTCTATTGTTTTATAGTATGGGTGATAAATATCCTTATGGATCTATAAGAATCATTATAGACCACTAATAAAAGATCCATAGTTCTAAAACCTTACATGAATTTTTTTAAATACATTAGAATCTCAATATTGGAAAACAATTTTTTGGAATCATCTACATATGTCTAAAAACTACTCTCCTTCAACTATTACCTAAAATATTTAATCAAATATATATTTTATATGCAATTATATTCCATTTATCCAATAATATGAATTTTTATTTTAGAGGCTAGATATCCAGAGTGATAATGGAGGTCAAAAGTATTATAATTAGAGAGCATGAGTTCTAACAATATCAAAACACCTACATGGAAGGGAACACATTCTAATAAAGTAAATGAATGATACTATTTTATTATTGATGTAGGACAGTTAAAACATTTATTCCCATTAGGACACATGTATATAAGTTATAATTTGTTGTTAATAATACCTTTTCATCTATAAATATTATATAAAAGGGGATCAGGGATGGTGAAATTCTATTTTATATTGTTGTGGATGACAAAATATGCTATAACAACTGATGAAACAATAAATATATTAGAATGACATAGAAAAATCCCATTAAAATGGAATAAACTAATATGAGGATTTATTTACACATACATTGAATCTGTTGAATTAAATAATAGTCGAGCCATAATGATTTAAATTATCTCTTCCATTTATAATAGTAAAAATTAAAAAAATATGTGATAGTATATCCTCAAATATTTTTATACCATTTTTCTATAAAATAATTTATATTATACCAGAGACATCATTGATAATCACAAATATGAATTCATAAAATATACTCTTGGAAACATTTTTGTGAATATTTCAATAAAAAATAATTTCATTTCCACATAATTTAAAATATCAATTGTTTTAGATTATAGAAATCTCAACCACACTCCTCAAAATAATATTATTCTCATATTGATGAATATCTCAATAATAATATGTTATTAATTGGATATATATCTAATTGGTGTATAATCCACTTTTGATTAATCATAGATCATTTTAATCGAGTAATACATCCCCTAATAATGTTAAAGATATCTAAGGTGTATCTTATAAAGGTTATTTTCCAATTAACAATTTATATAAAAATACATTTCACAACAAACACCTAATAGTTCATCAATTATACCACGTGATCCATCCTTTGGAAACCCCCTTGGTACTCACACTCTTTTGAAACATCAGAAATAACATTCAGTCTATCTATAGGAAAATTAAATTAAATAAAATTTCAAAAAATTTATTATTTGAATAAAAATATACCCAAAAAACATCCCTTAGTTATGTATATAATATCATATTATAAAAAAATATCAACATATAATTATATACAAACAAATACACACAACCAAACACAAACCAATAAATTTACAAAGAATATAAATTAAAAGCATAACATGTCTATATAAATTCCATATAAATTCCATTAAATATATGCCCTCATATATCTAAACAATCATTCCCTTATTTTTCATACAATTATAATAATCTCGACTCAAAAATAATTTAAATTTAAATTATTTCTAATAAAAAACAAATAGATATCAGTTACATGTAATATATGTTATTTTTATATTATAAAAAATAAATTAAATATGAATTTATGATAGAATGAATATTACATTATTCTACAATCATAATAAACTAAATATAATAACCATAAAAAACTAGGTAGACACATTTAAAATAAATTATAATACTAGTTTAGTAATATATGTAATAATATGTTAAAACGTAGTAATCGTATGCTCTGGTGGATCATAAAAAAAATAAGTATATGATATATATTTTTATTAACTAGAGAAAATGATCATTATAATTGAAATTTTATAAAAACTCAAAGAAGCATGTGAATGAATTATGTTTTTTGGTATATATATAAGAAGAAACATGAATATTGATGAATTTTATTATCATAAAATATAACCATATTGGCTATATAGATAGGAATATGACTTCTATAATTATGATATAATTAGGGTAATTATTAGAGTTCATTGTTATAGATTAATGGAACCATGGATTCGACAAAATGGAATTTCAATTATTAAAATATTTTATCAGATCATGGGATTGTGGTATAATCATTAAGTTTTTTCCATGACCAAACCAAAGTAGAATATCTACAACACTGGTTGGATGTCCATCATTTAGGGGAGGAGTTCATGTTTTTGGAGAGCACTACTAGATAAATGATGGAGGAACCACCCAATGAATGAAAATCCATCATTTACCCTACAATTTGGGATTACATTGGTGTGATAAGAGTTAAGGTATTTAAAGTCACGTATTATTATTGTGTACATTATTTATGAAATGATATGATGTCTACCCAAATACAATTTTTTTATTGTGTCGTCCCTATATAATAATTATAATGTGTATATTTATCAAATGAATTTGACTAAATTTTCTTTTATATTTGGAATTATGACATCAGAAATATATAAAGGGTAAATATAATAATTTTTTTTAAAAAAATGTAAAATACTATAATTGTTTTTAAAATACATTAAATTTTAAAACATATAATGTAACCATGATTAAACTCAAAAATGTTTCTTCCATGTATTTTTTTTATATTTGATTTTAAATAGAGAATTCAAGGAGATAATGGGTCATAATTAATGGTATTATAGAACATAATATTATAATGTAATAAATAAAGTATAATTTTTTACATGAAATTCAACTCAATGGACATATAAATAAAAATCCTTTATTTTTATTATCTGATAAAATATTTGAATTACAATATTTATATATATTTTAATGAGTCTCTTTAATATCGTTATTTTAATTTTTTTTGATTTGATTTTGTTGTCTAGTTTGGAAATATGTTATAAATCTCCAAAGAGGAATGGGTTCAATTTCTCTCAATTTTCAATTCTTAATTATATATCCATTGTTGTATAAATTTTAATTTCCTATTCATGAAACAAATATTGTATTTATATAATTATAATTACTTTAAATAAAATATCATATCTAGGTTTGTACAAATTTAACACACATTTTTTCTCATATATTTTTCATTATTATTATACAAAATTTCTATACCCATAAAATAGCTTAAATTGTAAGTAACGTGTTATCATGGTTTTATAATAACTAAAATTCTCCATTTGGATACAAAAATAATTGTTTTAGGTATTGCATAGATACACAACGGTCTAATAACCCTGCAAAAGTATGGCCATGTATTAACTTGATCTTCAATTGGAACATAATAAGTAGGCCATTACCGCACACCTAGATTGAAAATATTGGGGAATATAATTTTTATGATTATTATAAATATTTATGATCCATAGTTATATATTTTATAATATTTTTATGGATATTTTTCCATAACTAATTTTTTCTCCCACCATTGAAAATCCATTCTTTCTAATTCCAAAACTCATTGATAACAATGGTTTTTTTACCATCAGATTAAATAATCCATATTTTATACTTGATATAGGTACTTATTAAGAAATATTAAATCTATAATAATTATCTATATAGGAAAAATGAATTAACTTAGAAAAAACAATTATTTTATTGGATTTGAAAAACATTCGATAATCATTGATATCCATTATTCTATTTGGGAATGTCTGGTATGGAAATATTTAATAAGAAATTATTCAACGTAGTTCATTGTATTTTACCATTAAAAACATATTCCATGTATCAACTAGACTCTTCTATTTCTTGATTTAATGAATGATAATTTATATAGAAGGGAGGGTCTTAAATTCTATGTCCCATAGTAAACTAGTTGGCTTCGTAGGAAAATGTAAATGTGGTAAAGGGAGCATCCTTAAAAATTATATATGATGTATTCACATTATTGAACTATATTATTTTTGAAATATATATCATTATCTATTCTTGTCATTAACATTATCATGTGATCCATGTGATTGTAAATTTATATTTCATCTATGGAATATTTTATTCTCAATACATATTTTGTTTTCATATTCAAGATATATTCGGTTTTAAAGTTTTATACGATGTAGTATTCCATTTTATTATTAACATTTTGGATAATATAGTATCACCCTTAATATTTATATATATTTCCCATTTTATGAATTTTAAATCAATGTATGATCATTTTATGGGTGAAATTAATGAATAAATCTGAATTCCTAAATTTTCTAAATTTCATTTCGTATTATAATGTTTATATATATAGTATATCATAGTTTATTTAATCTTTACCATTGTAATTTAATATTCTATGAATATATTACCACTTAAAATTAGAACCAACAACACATTGTGACAATGTTTTTGGATGATTTGGAGATAAACAAAATATTACATACATAAATATTAAATAAATTTTATAAATATTCAATAAATATCATAATAATTCACATCCCATATCCATAAATGATTCATTTTAATTAACACCATATATTTAATAATACCATTTAATTAAATATATTCTACATCTCATAAAATTTTCTTCTCATAAAAGAAATATCTCAACCGTACCCTATATTATATCATTGAGAAAGTTAATTTAAAAAATGGTTAGATAACATTCTGAATAAGAGTAATCAAGGGTGATTTCATTAAATGATCATATAAAAGTACACCACGATAATGAGGTTGTGATAATATAATATCAACATTTTAAAATCATACCTAGTAATTCATAGATCATATTAATGACTTAAAAATTTGGTAGGTCAAAAAACATGATTCATAGAAGTAACAAATATCCTAATTCACGAAATCAGATAATAACAGAAAAATGACATTGAAGAGTGTAATTATGTTTGGAATATTGGTAATCATTGAAATATTATATTAAGGCTACGTAATAAGAAATTAACTTCATGATAAGCATGGTTTTAAATCAAGTTTACTTACTTTATTATTGGGATAACCACATTCGTACCACCTTTTAGTATTGGAAGTAAATCATGTTCCTTTTAATCTCATAAAACATTAATAATTGAATATTTCATTTTAGGGATAAAACATACCCAACCATCACATAATCATAATCAATTCATATATATATTACACGATCATGAAAACATTTATCATTTCATCATAACAGAATCCATGGAAAGGATAACAATTTTCATTCATTTTTAATCATCACAATCATAAACTAACTAGGGAAAAATAATTATGGTATTATTAGATCATATCCCTTATAAATATTATTAAATGATAATGTATGTGGATATAGATGATAATGAATTTAAAGATCATTGGATAATTTCATAAGGAAAACACACTTTTGATTTTGAAACTTTCAATTATAATTATTAAAACATCTAAAATATTATGAAGGAAATTTTATTTCAATATAACCATGTACAATTTTTACAACTAGAAAATGAGGTTCCTACCATGGACCTATAGCCACGGTTTTAAAATTGTGGCTACATGAGGCTATACCACAATTTTTGTGTCATATTTATATAGTTTTCAGAACCATGGACACTGGGATTAGAAATAGCCACGGTTTTAGAACCGTGGCTATATGACAATTTTTTAAATGGCTTATTGCCACAGATTTTCAAAACCGTGTCAATAAGGATCCCGATCTTTGGCGGGGAAAACATTACCCACCAATAAATAGGCGAGAAGACCTACGTCCACAGTTTTGAGGACATTCCATTGGTTTATATTAATATATAGATCATAATATATATATATATATATACTCATAATGTCACTAGGTGTAGTGGTAAGTAATCTAGTTCATAGAGAAAAGGTACAGGGATCGAAACCTGTTGGTGACATTTTATATTTTGGATATTTCCCCTGGTTTACCTAGCCTATGACCATGGTTAAAACCATTGAAATATCTTTTTATAGCCTCTTTTTAAACCGTGGCATTAGGTTAAATCCCATGGTGGTAGTTTTTAAGACCTATTTCCACAGTTTTCAAAACTGTGGCTATAGGAAGATATTTCCATGGTTAAAACTGTTGCAATAGGCGGGGACCTACCGCTATCACGATAGTGGCCACAGTTGTCCAAAACTATGGTCATAACTTTTGGACACGGTTTTGGGGCCTATTTCCATGATTTTAATCTGTGGAAATAGATCATTTTTTCAGTTGTGTTTAAATGTAACCATAGTTAAATGTTTATTATTGATTTTAAGAAAACTTATTAATTTGATATACATAAAAAACTATTCACTCTATTAGAAAAAGGTACATATTTCAAAAATTGAAAAAACATTTATATTAGTGTATTTTATATAAATTTTCACATAGTTATAAATTAACTAAATAAAATATAGAGATATAGTAAAAATATTTAATACATTTTTTTATAAAATCGGCATTAAAGAAAAAGAATCCTGGACAAATATAGAATCAAATTCATTTTCATTTTAAAAAAACGATTTTATACTACATGTGTACATACAAAGAGTAAAATAAAAGTAAAATGTGTAATATCTTAAAATAAATATATTGGAAGAAACTAAATGGGGATTTTTAATGATATATCATATAATTTTATCACCTGATATTTACTCAGTAGTAATCCTAGAAGAATGTCGATTGTATCATTAAACCCTTACTTCTACTCTGACATGCATGAAAGTTCCATTAACCTCCAAAAAAATACATTTTATTATATAAATCATCTATAAAAAAATCATATTTCTTGTTATAATACAATAAATAATTTACATATAATATCTTTTCACTCATTCATTAACTACCATTCATTATCTTCATCATTTTAAGTGTTAACTCCTCCATTTTTCATATATGTTTCGATTCTACAATGATTCTTTTTGAATCATGTTCATAGTAACGTCATGTATAAAATATTATTAATGATATAAATATTTTAAATATTTATTATATATATATAACCATCTATAAATGTGGATATAGAAAAATTAATTACTCCATTCCTGGAGATGGTAGTATGTTCATAGCATAAACATAGTTATCATTTTCTTATGAAAATAAGAAAATAAATATTAATAACATTTTATTATTATGAAATAATAAATTTAACATTAATATTAAATTTATGTAATTAATTAGTAACTAAATAAATAAAATTGAGGGGTGATTAAAAATAAACTATATCACTATGTGGAGGAATGTGTCCACATGTACACATGTGTGATACATTAATTTTCCATTCTATAGAAAATAGGTGGAAAATGATTTCTAATAATAATAATAATAATATATCAATAAATTTATGATACTAGATTAATTATTGTAGTATGGATTAGAAAAAATTAGTGGATCTACCATAAGAAATAAACATTGAAAAAGACAGGTAACATGCTTTCCTCTTTAGAGAGAACTCCATTGTCTTACAACTTATGTCATCATAAGATTATTTTAGTGTAAGATGTATATCCCATAATATAAAAGATGGATTATAGTATCTTTTTATGAATTTTAAAACATAGTTTTCTTAATAATTTTTAATAATGTAGGACAATATGTGTCCTTTTTTAAGTGAAGAGAGAGCGACACATTGAATTCCCAAAAATATTTAAATTATATAAAGTATCATTAATATGAAAGTGGAACCAAAATTAAAGGAAATAAAAAATTTTATAATAGAATTTTATATTATCTTTAAAAAAATTTAATATTTTAACATGTTTAAGTGTAATTTTTACCCATATATCTTAGTTTAACCTCCTGAGAAACATTATTCACCCTATCTAAGAAAACAAACTATTAATATATTTAAAATACATTTTGGGAAAAACATTATTTGGAATAATTAAATTTTTTGTACATTAAGGTTTAAATATGTAACCCATTGATGAAATTTTATTTTTATATGTCCCATTAGTTAATTTTAAAGGATACATGAAAAAAGTATTAAATATTATTTTTAGAAAATATACATTTTTAAGAAAAGAACTGAATTTAATTCTATTATTTTCATTTTAATTACTATTATTTGAATTATATAATATTTTATTTAATACGTATTTCATATAATTTATTATCATAATTAATCAATATTAATTTATATTATTAATTAATATAAAAACACATTTTTCAAAAGAAAATTTTTTTCTAAAAAACCCTTTTATCATGGAATTACTTTATATTAAATAAGAATCATTAGATATATAATATTTAAAACCTTGAAAATTAATAAAATTATTTAATAATATAATTAAATTCATCAATATCTTTCTAGGTACGGAACACCTATTTTAAACGAGACATGATACTCATTTAAAATGTTTTTTAAACATGAAAAATCTAACAAATCTGTTATATTGGTGAGTATGAATATGAATATTGAATTTATTGGAAATATATAGATTAAACATGTAAATTTATCTACTGTATAAAAGTATAAATATTAATCATTTTTATGAAAAATAATTATTTTCATAAAAATTATATTTTTTGAAAATAGAAATATAGTTAAACTTCATGAACATAATATAAAATTATTTTTTACAACTTTAAGAATTTTATTCTATAAAATTACATTAAATTTTTGAATTATAATATCAAGATTATCTTAGGTTTTTTTTGGTTCTCATATAAAATTATTTATTATTTTTGATGAATATTAAAAAATAATTAATTTTATAGTAAATAAACTATTTAGTTGAAATTATTTTCAAATATACATTATATTTTTTATTTTTTGTAATGAAAAATTAGTAAAATTATATATCTATTACTCTAATTGAGTTCATTTTAATCATTTTCATACTGATTTATTATATAATAACATTTTAATCATTTGACCATGTTTTCATTGAAACCCTGATTTCTCAGGGCATGTAGAAGATTAATTTAAAATTAAATTTTTCCAATTCTAGAAATGAATTTTTTAAAGGGATTTAATGTTTTGATTCACCATAATTTATATTTTCTAATAATATCAACATAATTTTTAACCAAAATTAATAGTAAATATTTTAAAAACTATTTATCATGGCAAACATAAAACTTTATTTAGCAGGGGTTAATGTGGACTAATATGGGTTAAATGAACCTAAAACATGTCTAAAATATATTTTATGGCTATATTTTAACCTTATAATTTATAATACTCTGGAATACTTCATTTGGGACATTTTCCAATTTTTAAAAATGTGGGCACACCTTTTTTTCCAAAAATAACAAGTGTGCCACTCACCCAACTTATAAAAGGCCTCCCCACTCAACTCTTATTCATAAAATAAATACATTTTTCTATGTCCAATAACTATCAAATTAAGAACCTAAATTACATCCCATAATCCTATAATCCAAATTATTTTTTAAAATCCATTTATATATGCCTTTTGATGAAAACATAAGGAGGTTTCCTGCAGAAGATGTATCTTTTTTCAACAAGAATTTTTATTTTATTTTTTCATCCACCTCATTAAATTCTTATTAAAACATTATCATATAATAATATTTTAATATCCAATATATTTAGATATTTGTATATTAATTTATTTATCTACATTCATCTCTATATCTAGAAAATGGGTCATGGAATCATCATTCGAATGTACGGTGGAATACCGCCTCACAAATTGATGTGATTAGTTTTTCTCTTACCACATATCACGGTTGGGAATGATGATAGATAAAATTATAAATATTAAATATATTAAAAAATAATTCCTAAGAATAAATCAAATAATATAAACCATTTTAATTTTTATTCTGTTAGGGATACCATAATGTCACCTTCATGTATAACTCATTATTGTCTTGCGAAGCGATGTGAGTTTTCTTTCACAAATAATTTACATTGATGGTGATAAGAATAATTTTAATGATTATATGTGATGTATTTGATATATTTTAGAAATTAATGATATATTTGTCATTATAAAAATATAATATATTTTGTTCTTTCATTTTTAATCACAAAAATATTATAATGGTGCTCATGTATGTGTGGACTACCACCTTCTAAAAGTGATGTGACTCTATTATTCTTACCAATCCACATGAATGATAAATGAATTTTTATTTAATGTAATCATATTTTATATATGATGTTATTATTATTTTTTAATGTAAAATAATAAATATCACTTTTCCATAATGTCTTTTTTAAAAATTCATATGTTAGACATGTGTATATAAATCCAATCATCTACATGATTATAAATTAATTAATTTCTCAAAATCATAATTAATGATTGCTCTAAAGATATTATTATTTATTATATATAATAATTATATAATAATAATTATTCTGTATATTATGAAACTATATAATTTTCAAAAGAATTTTAAACAATATGGAAAAGAAGAAATCAAGAAAACAAGTCAATTAAATGCCAAAACAATGAAAATAATGACATATTATTAATGAAATTATGAAAATATGTTATAAAATACAATTATATTCTATTATATATATCAACATGGATAATTTGTAAGATAAAAACACGCTTAAAACCTCTATACAAGAGGGTAAATCACTTTCAAAAAAATGAAATGTGAGGTAAGGGACTTCGTCTGAATTTTCGTTCACTAAAGTATATTGTAATGTTATACTCATAATTTGGTTTTTATTGTGTATAAAATACCGATTTAAACTGTAATATCACGATTCATTCATAATTAATGGCATTTTATGTTTCAATTTAAATCATTTTATCCAGGTGGATATTAAATAAAAATTACCATGCATAAAATTTTATTATACAATATCACTTTATTTTATAATTGTTAAATTTATCTTGAATCTATAGCATTCTTGTGATCATTATTATTTTTAAATTAAATTTATCATAAATATTCATATTTTTATATGGAATAAATTATTATTCACTTATAATTATACCATTCATTTATGTGGTCAATACTTTTAAGGTTATCTGATTCAAAAATATGTAATCTGTGATAAATAAGTATATTTGATGATAATTAACATTGTTCATGAATTAAATATATTATTAAGTATCATAGAAATGATAATAAAATTTAGATATGGTTGGGGATCATTTATAGATATCCCCTCAATGAATTGATAGGTCTAATGAGACAAATCAACATATTAAATTATATAGGGTTTTTCTTCTAGTTTTAAAATATCCTGATGAATTATATTGATGGTAGAGGTAACATGATCCTTAAGATCATGAAGTATGATAATAAAGTATTTACTTATCAGATTATGTAGAAATTATTGTTAAACTGGATATTTTCAGTATATTATTTTTTAGGGATTCATTTGATTCCTATATTATTGAATAAATGGAATATGTTTGTAGTTATGTAGCTTGTTATATTTATTTTTCATATATTGTGATGGTAATTATGTTATTTAAGTGGAATATATGTTTATTAATTCAACTTTACTTGTGGATTATTCTTATAAATTCCTGATGACATCAAATTTGTTGAACACATATTGAGAATTTTAGGCCACCTTTTTTTTCCCTATGATATGAGGAAGAATTCATTGTATGAGTTTTGAAGTATTCAATTCATATTAAATTCTTATGTATTATGTTTTATTCCCTATAAAAATGATAAATGGTATCATGTTTGTAATTTTTTCTCCAATAATAAAAAATTGAATAATCCTTAAAGAATTTACCCTTTGTATATTTTCTAATTTAATATGACATACACTAACATCTAGTTATAGGAGTCTGGGTTGTTACAGTTGGAATCAAGGGAAGTTTAATAGAAACATTAAGAACTAGATTAACAAAAAAACATGTTATTGAACATAACAATATTCTGTAAATTGATGGTAATTATTGAATAAAAAACTATATTATTTTTTAGGACTTGATTTTTTCTGTTTCACAATAAATTCATATATGTCTGTATATTACAAGTGGATGTGGTTTTAGTATAAATGTGTTGTTAGGTAGTGACACCAAAATGGGAACATTAGGCATGTCATGATCATTAGATGGTTTGTAAAATTGCTAAATACTATACACCTTGTCTTCATTATTAGAAGATATTGTTATGTTAATTAAAATTTTCATTATAACCCATTATGAAGGATTTTAAAATAAATATATCCCCAAAGAAACAAAATATTCTGATTATAAGGATAAAATACATAAAATTTATATTTATGGTAAGTGTTACATAATATTTATAAATATAATATGTGATTTAAATTCATAATTGTATGAGTTAATCTAGCAGATTACATTATTTAGAAATAAAGCATGGAAGGAATAAAAGTATCCATACTCATGACTAATGTAATAATTGTCTGGATGAAGAGTGTGTTATAGCAGGAATATGAACTAATAAAATTATAGCTATATTAGGGGAACATAATCATGTTATAAAAAATAACCATTCCCTAATGGATCATCATATTACATAGTGATATTATCATATGTTAGATTGATGTATATTAATAAATCCCATATAATTTGGTTGGACTACAACTCCAATGATAAATGAGCAATAGATTACATCTCTATAGAAAATATATATTTCATTAGGATTCCATGAAATGAAAAATGTTACACTTGATGTGTATTATATCAAATTATATGATGTTCAACTGTGGTTGTTTATCTATAATAATCTCGGGAAATAATAAAGGGAATGAGTGGAATAGAAACCTTTCAATGAGAAATTTTTCATGAAATATTTTCATCATGACTAAAAAACTGAGATGAAAAGAATGTCCCTCATAATAAATCAAATGTTTAAAAAATGTGCGTCCGAGTATGAGGATTCTATTATAAGGTAATATAGTTATTCAATAGATTACGTAAGTAACATGGATTGGAATATTTGACATTTATTTAAATGTTTCAATCTATGTATCTAAACGGTACTAGACTATCAGAAAATTTTGTTATGTGGGAAAATAGTTTTCTATGCCTCCAAAATAGATATAAAATTCTCTAGATATTAAATATTCGATGAAAATAATGAGAAGAAAAGGTTATATAAACAAAATGACAATGGAAATGGTTAATTAAAAAATAATAGAACATAATAACATCCGCCTTTTGAAAAATCAAGAACGTCCCACCCTTTAAAAATCATGATGGGATTGATATTTTATAATAACTATAGAGAAAAGGGTCACATGAAAAAAAACATAGTGGTACAAAAGAAAAAACTAATATTCATTATTTGAACTATAGTTTTATGGGGAACTCATATGACCTGTCTAAGAGGATCCCATGTTGTGACTCCCTGAGCCTTTCAATAATAGGTTATGGGTGGTGACTAGCACTGAGTAGGCATATCACTATCATGGGAGGCATTGAATAAGTACCTATATGCACTCATACACATATCCAATCACACAAAATGCTGAAATATAAAAAATACTATGTTAAAAATTCATGCATACCTCTATATCCCACAACTAGAGTACAATATGAAGTAAATGAAAATTATATAGGGGTAAATGAAGGCCCACCAAAAATAATATGTAACACAAGTAAAAATAGTATGTAAACGTATGAGGATGAAGGTCTAAAATATACAATAACACACCATGGTTTATCTTGTCTTACTAAGCATCGTCTAGTCCTATTCCTCCAACGAATCCATTAAGAGGTCAATCATCTACACAGGACATGACATGTGCGGTCAAAACACATGTATGGGGAGTATATAAATAATTAATAGGAAGAAAAGAAATCATAAGGTAATAAAAAAGGAAATTAGAGTTATCTCAATATAATAATATGTTTACAGCATATATAAAAACAATATCCATATATTCTCAAGGGAGAAAACATGCCATCAGGCAGTCATAACCAACTACGTGCCACATGATTTTGCTCGTAACATACTGTTTCTTAATGAACTAACTCTACAAGACATGATATCATCTGAGACATGTTACGAAGAGGCCTAGATCATTTAGTTTCTATCAAAATTGGAATGCATTGTTCAAGGAAATCAATGATAAAGAGATAGGGGATCACACCCCAAATAGTTAGGGGATATGATCGACCACTCAAAAAAACCATAGAGGGATACCACATTCTCAATATGAGTAATCCCACCATATAGGGTATAAAATTCCAATAATTCCACATACCCCACTGATGCGGCCAACTAGATGGAGGACCAATATCTTCATAACTGTGGTTATCCTAATTCCACTACTCTTCTAGGGGAGATAAAAAACATCACTGCAATCTCAGGGAGGGATTCCAAAACACTATATGAGACTCAACCTCTGAAAGGGATTACAATAAAGTGATGTGGATTTAATTTCATGATAAACCCTGGAAAAAGGAAACATGTTATTTCTATCAACCTATAATTTTTCATACTAAAAACCCACCTTTCAAAAAAATAACATCTCAACATTAGGTTGTCAAAGCTGCTGATGGATCGTCGATTGAACACTCATTTGAAGAGATGTTGTCATTTTCTCAAAACAACCTAAAACCCACAATGTGCCAATATACCTATACCCATGGTAGGTCCACCTACCACTGTGGTTGGTCCATATATCATGCCGATGACCCATGCCCTTTCATGGAGTGATCATCAAGATTAGTTCACATATTTCTCTTCCTCATGGTTGATTGTCCCTCAAGGTTTATCACGCCACGCAGTTGACCACACTGCACAGTCGACCACAACTAGCTCGAGCAAAATTTTCCCTAATTTTACCAGGTTCAAACATAAATGTAACCTGGGTCCACCTAGTCTAGCCTGGCCCAGCATCCCAACCCAACTAAATTATCTGAACCAGACCACTTGGCTCAACCTGCTCTACATCCCCCCATCATTAATCCATTTTTATTGCAACTATATCTACTGTTGTGATCATTATGTTTCCCATAACAATTCATGGAAGCTCACTACTCCGCCACCCGAATGTTCTCTATTACACTGGTGTTATCTTCCACAGACCCCCACACCTCCTATCATGCCCTAAAATTGGAATGATCGATGATCCGAGCTCCTTGGTACCGATCTACATAGATCCATCCATAGTTGTAGTTTTTTAGAAAATATGACCGGATCTACATATGGTCGTCCACTGCCATCGTTGGATCTCGATCTCATCAACAGTCATGAAACAGACCCATTGTTTCGATCATCAACACTAAAGAACAATCATGGAAGGCTCAATCACCCAGTATTGATCAAATCATGGGATGAAAGGGAAACACCCATGATTAATGAGAGAAGAATAAATGGAGAATTCAGAAAATCATAAAAGTGAAGTATGAACCTCATGAATTTTTTTGACTCTATTTATTTGTAGAAGGATAAATTATGTTGGTAAAGCAATTAACTAATCAAAATAAATAATAATGTACAATTAAATATATTGACGGAGAGAGAATTAATACATGTTCATTGAATTGACTCGTGTTCATTTGGGGTTATAAAAAGGGATAAAAATTCACCAAAAAAATACATAGTGTTTGGATTGATCGTTGGTAATGAATGCTAATCAGGGTCATCGATATTTGTGAGATAATCCAAGATCAGTGCTTTTTTATCTCTAATCAGAGTTTATGGCATCACATGCTCGAGAGGTTTATCCAAGCCTCTCCCTATAGATCCTTCGGCATCCATATGGTCATGTGGTTAACATTGGGATTTC